>CM036940.2:6867413-7467413 GCA_020352615.2 Yoshiicerus persimilis | reverse complement strand
AAAATGCCGTTCAGCAGACCATTTGTTCAAACAAAATTGTAATTTTTTTAAATTGCGATTATTTACGACGCCTACTCCTGCCTTCCTTTTTAACCATCCATTCAGTTGCTTACCAGTTATAATTTGATTGTCAAGCCCGTATTAATTATGTTGAAACATTCAATCGAAAGAGTTTTCTGTATATTTGTTATTGGAAGTTTTTGTTCAACAGGAAACGCAGCACCAAGACGGTCATTCCTTAACCAGTTAGTACATTTAGAAAAGGAATGTCACGTGAACTTTATTTTCTACGGTGATAAACGTGATGGCAAATATAAATATTCGTTGAACCCTTTTTATAAATTAAGGGACCAACTACATTCTATTGATACTCCGTACACATTTACTCAGTTCCACACTTTAAAAGATCATTATTATAAAACTTTAGGTTGTTCTGATCGAGACATATTAGTTTACCTAAAAGATATTGTTAGACTTTTAGGAATTGAACCCAAATGTTATGAGCGAGAAAGGATTTTAGAAGGAAAACTTTCTTCTCCTAACATTTTATCGCGGTTTAACTGCGTGTCCCATATTTTGATTGGATTCAACCCTGAAGATGTTATTCATTTGTTTTTCACGAATTATATCATCAACACCTTCAATCTGAAGAGTGAGCACTCTTCTAATGATTTACTCTCTGCAGCAGCGAAACATTATTCTTTTGGCCAATTTGTAACGGTCCATATTGTCTTACCGAAAAAGTCGGATTTGAAAGTATTTATAAAAGGTTTACAAGCTGATATTTCACCTGGATCACAGCACCTCTTTCACTTAGTATTAACAAATGGAGACAAATTAGTTTTACTTCATTTTATAAATTTGCCCGTTACTAGTAATGTTTTCATCAGTTACTCCTGTCATACATATTTGGACATTAACCGATTATCATTGTTCGGGGGAAATACATTCATTCGTGAGACGAAATATAAATTCTCAATTTTGGATTCAAAGAAGGGTAAAGGAACCTCTATTTTGCGGAAGAAAATGGATTCTCATACTTATAAAATGATTGCATACAAAGTATTTCTAAATTCGCCCAAGACAAATTGTGACTACAACTCTTTTCTATCGATTGACAATAAAGCACAGCATAATGAAGTCTGTGAACAAAAAAAAACCTTTAATCTCCAAGAACAAATACTTCGTAAACCCAACTAATCGAGATCTGCATTACACTTCGGTCTTATTACTAAATTTGCTAAGAAGTATTCCAAATGTGACAGTAAGATCCATCGGCTGCTGCAAAGACTGTTATTCAAGTATGATTAATATTAATATGATTAACATATTTTACAACGATGAAATGCCAAATCTAAACGAAACAAAACCAGGAACTATCTTTCTCCCAACTCATTCTGAATCATTTAACTTTGTTTCGTGTTCTACATTGAAGGATGAAAACCTTTCGTTTTCTGGATATTTGAAACCATACGATTTGTTTTCTTGGATTTTCATTGTTTTGTCTATTTTGGCTATGATTGGAGTTTCATATTTGGTTACCCGACACAAAAAGGTGGAAATGAAATACTTTATTTTTCTTTATTGGGGTTATATTTTGGAGATTAGTTACTCACTGAAAAAATCAATAATAACAGTACAGAAACTCAAGTTTGCGTTAGGACCTTTCTTGTTAATGTTCGTGGTTCTAACGAATGCGTACAAAGGAATTGTTATTCTCGACTTGACTGGTATAATGGAAGGTACAAAACTGGAATCAATTGAAGACTTTGGAAAATTAAACGTTTCCTCGTATAGCCCTTACCATGAATTTGGAACAGACATGAAAAAGGAAAGACAAATATATAAACCACGTTCAGTTTCCAAAATATTCTTTGATACTGTGAAAGGGGCCCTCTTAGATCATAATCGGGAATTGAAAAAAAAATCTCTATCACATGGAGAATACATGGAACAATGCTTAGCAAGCGAAGATTGCAAAAGAGCAGATCATCCTACTTACAATGAATTATCATATGAAATCAAAGAAATTTCACCTTTTCTAAAATCAGAAAAAAAGACCGAATATCAAACGATGCTGCAAAACCATTACATGGATTACAGAAAGTTTTCAAACTGGGTCCAATGGATTTCTCAGTGCAAACATTCCGCATTTATTGTCAGACAGAACGATATTTACGATTATTTAGCCGAGAATCTTTGGAAGGAAGGGAACCCCGTAAAAAGGTTGTTTATGGGGCACCCTGAAAACTCATTTTTGCCAAACCGGTTAGGAATTTCAGTACACGGAGGAGGTTATAAACTGTATACGACGTATTTGAAACTCAGAATTCAAAGCCTTGTTCAATCTGGAATAATGATCAATGGCGCCTATTCAACGTTTCCAGAAGTTTCCGCACTTGCAAAACATGCTTAGATGATCCAAAACCGCGTCCATTAACATTATATAATTCCAATGTATCCACAATTTTTATAATTTTGGTTTGTTGTATGGCAGCAAACGTATTTATGCTGATAGCGGAATTAAGATATAAATTCTTTTTATTTGCACGCTCAGTTGGCAAATCCTTAAATTCAATTTTCATTAAATGTACTACGAATAATGTGTTAAGAAGGATTCAAAATAAATTTATGTCAAAAAAGACCGTCGTGCAGAGTCCGACGCAGATGAATATTTGGCGGCGGCGGCGTGTCAACTCTTGCAATTTCGGCGGCAGAGGCACGACGGCAAAGTGAGGTCGGCGCCGGGTAAACGGAAAACAAACACATTTATTATAACCACTTTTTTATGTTTTTGAAGACATTATATCATGATTGTAATACAACAAAAGATTTTTAAACTTCAAATTAATCAAATCTCAGGTCTCGCATAGATTTCAAAGCTTACACTAAAAGAAACAAACGTTTGTCAATTTTTCTGTACCTTAATTTTCTATATAAATTGGAGTCAGACAAAATGAAGTACGGGATTCCGATTTTTACGGCCGATATTGAAGAATGATAAAGTGTTAGGCAAGTATGATGTACTCTTTCGTAAAAACCAAATACTTTTGAAAATTTTCCCAAAAGATTCTTACTATCTTAAGAAGTTATCATTTGTTAGCTTAGATAAAATAGAAATTTTATATAACAACTGTTTCTTTTCTCCTCATTTGATATTGTAATTTTTAATATATTATTTCCTGTTCGCGTGTTACTACATTCATGATACTGCTTTTATAATACAATAAAATAACTTTTAATCCGCAATAATAGTATCATTTTATCCATCCTACTTATTTTCATTTCATTAGGGCCAATAGATTTCCCATTCCGTACTAAAGTTGCTGCGACAAAAGTCGTCACTCCTTCCTACAAATGTATTCTTTTTTGCGTAACAAAATAGCTTATTACGTTTTGCGTATTTTTATTACAAACTCGTGGAGTAAAGTACAATTAAATGCAAAAAAGTAATTAAATATGTGTGAGCAGAAGTATTACTTGTGGAAAAATGAATATTCTTGTATGGTTATTGTGGGAAAACAATATTATTATGTTCATGTTGGAACACGGACTCTTTTTTGAGAGGTTTGTGGATTAATGTTTGGCTATGAGTCTATAGAGCATTTCATTCTACACAAATTTTTCCTACACTAATTAATATAAACTCTATAGTAATAATAAGCGTTATAATATATTTCTATTTGTTAGTGTCTCTGGTTTGATGTTCGTAACCACATTCCTTTATACCATTTCTTTATCATACTATACATTTACTACTGTTCAAAATTATTTAAGGTCACCTATCCTGGAAGCATTGCATGCTAAACCAAAGCATTCCCGGGGAAAATTTTGTACTATTTACTTTATCAGGCAAGAAATGGCGTCGACTTTCTTGGTTCTACTTGAACAGTGAGCCACGACAAAAGGTCATGCCAAGGTCGGCATTTACGTCACCATTATTCCAGGAACCGCTATCCAATACTCTTCTAACTCAAAAAGCGAAGCATACACGATATGTCAATGTAATATTGTTCCACAATCCACACGTCTTCCAAAAATTGGTTATTGAATTGGCATGTCGTGTTCATCCTTCTCCGAATAGTTAGAGTACAGGATATGTAAATAGTCGAACTTGGAATAATAAATGATGAAGTAAATGTAGACCTTAGCCCAACCGTTCTTCCTAGCTTAAATTTCCCCAATGGAACCAAGAAATTCGACGCCAGTTCCTTCCAGACAAAGTAAACAGTACAATATTGTTCATCGGAACTATTCTGGCTCTCCCCTTGTTCGTAAAATAACTTTTAAACGTTAGGACATATCGAATGTAAAAATAGAGCGATAGCTAAGCTAAATGATACTGACATAGTATAAATGTCGTTTGGCGATATAGGATCATGCATAGGCAATTGCAAATAGCAACCTCCATTATAGCAACAGAATAAAACAAATTTACGGTTATAAGAACATAAGCACGATTATATTATAAGCTCTTTGGCAAGTCATAACTCTGTTCTTCAGAAATTGCTTCTGCCGTTATAAAATACTACCTGCGACAAAACATTAAATAAAGGAAAGAATATAATTTTAAAACTTCAATATTTTGCCAAACGAGTTTTATATATTATTTTCGTCTAATTATTTAGAAATTACGATTATTTACGATATCTGCTCTAGTATGTACAATGTTAGTCCCGCAAACAATCAATACATATTATATTATTATTACTTCTTTATAATTCTATTCCTTAGAAATTATTAATTTTTTCGTAAACTTTTCTATTGCCTATAAAACATTTCATTGTGCAGTTCTTTAAATATGCTGAAACATTCCATCTCGAGAGTTTTTTTTCCGTTTCGTCTTCGAAAGTTTGAAGCGCTGTACCAAGTCAGAAATTTCTTAACCAAATAATGGATTTAGAAAAAAGTGTTACTTGAATTTCATTTTCCACAGTAATAAACTTAGTCGTAATTCTTATTTATAAATTAAGGGGCCAACTGCATTATATTGACATCCCGTACAGATTTACACGGTTTGAAACTTTAAAATACCTGTATATAAAACTTTAGGTTGTTCTGATCGAGTCCTATTAGTTTTTTCAATTCTCCCAAGTTTATTGTTTCCTATAAAAGGGCAGACAGAAATTTCATATTACCATATTTCGGTATTTAACATTTTAAATAATTTAGTTGTATTTTTGGATTGTTTACTTTGCCATGTCGTGTGTGATAACTGTGGTCCACTCTTTTATTAGTGCTGGATTCATGTAAATAGCTGTACTTGGAATAATAAATGCTGAAGTAAATGTAAGCCATGGCCTAAGTTTCCGTCCTGGCTCATTATTCGCCATTTCTGAAACAGAACCAAGAAATTCGACAACACATCGTCCCAGGCAAAGTAAATAGTAAAACATTGTTCACTGGGACAGCTCTACCTCAGCAGTCATTATTAGTAGATAATACTTTTTATTTTTCCATGGTAGGTTTCCTCGAATAGTAACACTCGCGAAGAACAGCAAGTTTTTGCAAATCCTAACTCAGTTGCTTTTGAACTGTTTTAATGTTCGATCGTTATAAAAGTGCCATTCAGCACACCATTAAATTGTAATTATTTAAAATTGCGATTATTTACGACGCCTGCTCTTGCGTTCCTTTTTAACCATCCATTCTATTGCTTACCAGTAATTTGATTGTCAAGCCCGTATTAATTATGCTGAAACATTCAATCGAAGGAGTTTTCTGTGTATTTGTCATTGGAAGTTTTTGTTCAACAGGAAACGCTGCACCAAGTCAGTCATTCCTTAACCAGTTAGTACATTTAGAAAAGGAATGTCACGTGAATTTTATTTTCTACGGTAGTAAACGTCATCTCAATTACAAATACTCGTTGGATCCTTATTATAAATTAAGGAACCAACTACATTCTATTGATATTCCGTACACATTTACACGGTTTGACATTTTAAAATATCATTATTATGAGACTTTAGGTTGTTCTGATGGACACGTAAAACATTACTTAATAGGTCGGCTTGTATTTCTAGATTACCCCAAATGTAATGATCGAGAAAGGATTTTACACGGAAAACTTTCTTCTCCTAGCATTTTATCGCGGTTTAATTGCGTGTCCCACATTTTGATTGGATTTAACCCTGACGATGTTGTTGATTTGTTTTTCACGAATTATATCGTCAATAACTTCAATGTGAAGGGTGAGAACTCTTCTATCGATTTACTTTCTAAAGTAGCGAAACATTATTCTGTTGATCAGTTTGCATCTGTTCATATTGTGTTACCGGCAATTTCGGATTTGATGCTGCTTAAGAACAGTTTAAACCGTCACAATAAATACAAGAAAAGGCGTTCTAAAACACTTTTAACAAATGGAGACAAATTAGTTTACATTCATTTTCTAACTTCGATCGTTACAGATATTTTCATCGGTTACTCATGTCATAGAATAGGAGACCCAAATAAAATATATGACATGGAGGATAAACTCATTGTAAGCCAGAACTACTACAAATTCTCAATTGTGGATTCAATGAAGGTTAGTGGAAGCTCTTTTTTCCGGAAGAAGATGGATTCTCATATACATAAAATGAAGGCATACAAACAATTCTTAAAGTCCCCGAAGTCAGAATGTGACTTCAACTCATTTAAATCGATTGATGCTAAAGCACTGAATGAAGAAATCTGTAAACGAAAGGATTATTATTTAACATCCAAGAACGCATACTTCGGAAACCCAACAAATCGAGTTCTACATCACAATTGGGTATTATCATTCAGTTTGTTAAGAAGTATTCTAATCGTGACTGTCAAATCCGCCGGCTGCTGCATAGATTGTAATATAGGTAGACGTAGTAATATGATAAACATATTTTACAACGATGAGATGCCAAACGAAACAAAACCAGGAACTATCTTTTTCCCAACTCATTCTGATGCATTTAACTTTATTTCGTGTTCTACATTGAAGGATCAAAATCTTTCGTTTTCTGGATATTTGAAACCCTACGATTTGTTATCCTGGATTTTCATTACTTTGTCTGTTTTGAGTATGATTGGAGTTTCTTATTTGGTTACCCGACACAAAAAGGTGGAAATGAACAGAGTTGGGCAGATTACTTGTAATTTAATTACATGTAATTTGTAATTGGTTGAAGTAAGGCAGAGGTGGCATGAGGTGGAGGAGGTGGAGGAGGTTGAGGAGGAGGAGGTGGAGGAGGAGGTTGAGGAGGAGGTTGAGGAGGAGGAGGAGGTTGAGGAGGTGGAGGAGGTTGAGGAGGAGGTTGAGGAGGAGGTTGAGGAGGTTGAGGAGGTGGAGGAGGAAGATGAGGAAAAAAATAATTACATAATATTTCGCAAACCTACACCTACTATTTGTAGAACAACTTCCTTTGCAGCACAGCAAAAACGCAAAAAGCGTGGAGGTGAGGTGGTGGAAATGGTAGGGAAGGCGGAGGTGGTTCAGGGTGAGGTGGGAACTTCACAATTTGATGTAGAATTGTAGACGCTTCCAGAAATCAAATATTCCAGTTAGGAGGAGGACTCCCCATTAATTTACTTACAGTTTTAAAATATTTACTGAATACTATCTTGAAAAAGCGCAAATTATTTGTTAAATATTTCTTTGAAAGTTGACAAATGATTTTTTAAATGCGAAAAATGCCAAAAATTATGTCAAATGTCGGACTATTGAAAGTGGTTGGCAGGAGTTTTTATTTATGACATACTTTTGAGTTACATTTTGGCATTTTTCGCATTTAAAAAATCATTTGTCAAGTTGCAAAGAAATATTTAACAAATAATTTGCCCCTTTTCAAGGTAGTACTCAGTAAAATATTTTAAAAGTGTAAGTAAATAAATGGGGAGTCCTCCTCCTAACTGGAATATTTGATTTCTCCAAGCGTCTACTTCCACCACCTCACCTGCACGCTTTTTTGGTTTTTGCTGTACTGCAAAGGAAGTTGTTCTACAAATAGTAGGTGTACGTATGCGAAATATTATGTAATTATTTTTTTCCTCCTCCACCTCCTCCACCTCCTCAACCTCCTCAACCTCCTCCTCAACCTCCTCCACCTCCTCCTCCACCTCCTCAACCTCCTCCTCCTCCTCAACCTCCTCCTCAACCTCCTCCTCCACCTCCTCCTCCTCCACCTCCTCCACCTCATGCCACCTCTGCCTTACTTCAACCTTGTAATTTGTAATTAAATTACAAAAAAGTAATTGTAATTTGTAATTTGTAATTTGAAAAAATAATGTAATTTGTAATTGTAATTAATTACATTCAAAAATTTTGAGATGTAATGCGATTACTTTGCGAATTAAAAATTACATTTTTTAAATGGATGAAATGTTTTAAGAGAATAAATAAACATTTTAGGATAAATGAAACCTAAACCAATTAAATCAGACATTTCTGCTACAAGGTATGCCTTGCCAGCACTAAGTTTAACACCTTATGGGGTTAAAATAAGTGAACATAACTGTATAACATTGTAGCATAATGCCTATCTGCCAATATCTGCATTTTATATTTGATTTGCTGATTTCGTGATTTCCTCGGTCTTTTCTTCCAAAACTTATGAAATTCCAACTAAACTGAGCTGCATTGCGGAAGAATATGTTCGAATCGTGTTAAATACAATGTTTTTACTTTTTACATAGATTCAAAATAAAGCCAAGCAATTCAATTCAATTCGTATTTATTGACATGTCAATATATGCACAATCTGCCAGAACATAAGTTAACCAACAGAAATCAGCAATTCCAAAACAATTCGCAATTGTATCCTGCAAATTGTAGTGATACAGAAAAATTCTATAATATCTACAATTCCTGGTATTGAAGTTTTAATTGATTAATTTATTGTGGAATGAGTTAAAAGGAAATAATAGAAATTGCGGGAATCGAACGGTGGTATGGTTGGTGGTTCAATTCTTATTATCGTATTTTTAACTACTTTTTACTTAAAGCACAATCGATGATATTAAAAATTCACCACTAGAAATATTATCCACTGGGTTTGAGATTCGTCCTACATCTACCTATACAATACATTACATTTTCGTTTAATTATTTGGCTTAGAGGTTATTTCAGATTTAATTCGGCTAAATTCTAATGTAAAATTGGGCTTTCCGCAGGGCACTTCTGAGCTTTAATTGTGCTTAATTAATTAGTTTTTTTAAATGTAATTCGTAATTTTGAATGTAATTAAATTACGTAATTTGTAATTTGTAATTAATTACTTATAAATGTAATTGTAATTTGTAATTGTAATTCGTGGAAAAAAAATTGTAATTTTAATTTGTAATTTGTAATTGGAAGCAAAAGTAATCTGCCCAACTCTGGAAATGAAGTACTTTATTTTTCTTTATTGGGCTTATATTTTGGAGATTAGTTACTCA
The DNA here is from genome assembly GCA_020352615.2 of Yoshiicerus persimilis. Classification (NCBI taxonomy): domain Eukaryota; kingdom Metazoa; phylum Arthropoda; class Collembola; order Entomobryomorpha; family Tomoceridae; genus Yoshiicerus; species Yoshiicerus persimilis. The sequence continues at coordinate 7,458,016 of CM036940.2, read as the reverse complement.
CTGAGAAAATCAATAATAACAGTGCAGAAACTCAAGTTTGCGTTAGGACCTTTCTTGTTAATGTTTGTCGTTCTAACGAATGCGTACAAAGGAATTGTCATTGTCGACTTGACTGGTATAATGGAAGGTACGAAACTGGAATCAATTGAAGACTTTGGAAAATTAAACGTTTCCTCGTATAGCCCTTACCATGAATTTGGAATAGACATGAAAAAGCAAAGACAAATATACAACACACGTTTCCTTTCCAAAAGCTTTAATGATACCTTGAATGGGGACTTCTTGGTAATTAAACGGGGATTGAAAAAAAATATGTATCACATAGAGAATACATGGAACAATGTTTAGCAAACGAAGATTGCAAAAAAGCAGATCATCCTACTTACAATGAATTATCATATGAAATCAAAGCAATTTCACCTTTTCTAAAATCAGAAAAGAGGTCCGAATATCAAACGATGCTGCAAAACCACTACATGGATTACAGAAAGTTTTCAAACTGGGTCCAATGGATTTCTCAATGCCAACATTCCGCATTTATTGGCAGACAGAATGACATTTACGATTATTTAGCGGAGAATCTTTGGAAGGGGGCAAACCCCCAAAAAAGATTGTATATTGGGAAACCCGAAAACTCATTTCTACCAAACCCTTTAAGAATTTTAGTACGCGGAGGCGCCTATAGACTCTACACGGCATATTTGAAACTCAGAATTCAAAGTTTGGATCAATCTGGAATATATGATCAATGGCGCCTATTCAACGCTTCTAGAAGTTTCCGCACATGCAAAAAATGCTTAGAAGACCCTAAACCGCGTCCGTTGACGCTATTTAATTCCAATGTATCTACAATTTTTATAATTTTGCTTTGTTGTATGGCAGCAAATTTATTGATGTTTATAGCTGAGCGGAGTTAAGATATAAATTGCTGTTTTATGCACGCCTTGTTGGCAAATCCTTAATTGTGTTTTTCTTTAACTGTGCTAAGAAAGTGTCAAAGAGGATTTGGAGAAAATTTCTGACAAAAAAGATTGCCATTCGTAGATATTGCTTTGGGACTTAACACTAAATAAATAAAATATAGTTTTCCGATTTTGGATTTCTAAAAGAAATTGGGATTCCAATTTTTACGATGTAAAGTTAAGAATGTTAAAATGTTTTTAGTCCTTAGCTCAATCCAGTACTGTTTACCGAAGGAAAACCCCTGTCCTAGCATAAAAATTAAACTAAAGGTAAAAATTAGAAAATAAGCAAAACATAATGCCAATAAACTGTTGAGCGGACACATTATGTATTGTTACATATTGAAGGTAATATTATTTAAAATGGGGAACGGTCTGGCAACTGGGAATGTCTTTTCGTAAACACTATCTCTCTACGGGTTTAAATTATTGATGTTTGAATTGTTTCACAATATGAATACATACATAGGGTGTAACTTAGAAAATGAGACCGTTCGGTGAATCCTATATAATAAACCTGTGCGCTATGGGATAGCAGTATATTTTTAAATCAACAAGCTATAAATACGTAAAATAAATTGATACATAAAATGTAAATGTTTCTAGAAACTTCGTTGACCTTTTAGTTGTTTTTGATCATATTGATTTAATAGTATTCTTTATAACTCTAGAAGTAATACTTTATTAGCAATACCCTATAATACAATGTATTAACCGAAAACTTACTGATTACGCCAACCTCTAAAATACTTTGATTATAGGCTTAAGTCCAGTTTTGGTCTCCGTTCGGTGTCATTTTTCAATTCAGTTTCAGCTGAACACGAAACTTATAAATCAATTTATTTAAACTAATAACCGTTATAAATATAACTTTCTAGCAAAATGACTTCTACAGTGTTGCTTAAGCCAATGGATTCCTTCTCCAATATCTTCGATGGCATATTCTGCGCAACAGTTTTTAAGTGATGTCCCCTTACTAAAAGATTTCCCCTAAATTCCAGTAAGGCGAAACTATCGATTTGGAGTTTATTCACTGTACTCGGAATATTTCTAAACTTAGGTGCAACCAGACTTTTGATTTTACAAATATTCACGCCATCCCTTAGTGTCGAGCAAATTATCGCCACGATTCTGTCAATGATAATAATGTCCTTAGTACAATTCTTTAACTTATTCTGTTTGTTAATAGAAGACACACCTGTTTTACATTCAACTGCGCAATTAACTTAGACCTTGAATTATACGGTAATACACTCAATGTTTATAAAATCTTGTTTTAGAAATCATAGGTGGGCTTTCTTTGGCTTTTTATTTTGTGAATGCAATGTATAATGCGAATAATTTTAAATAAAAGTCGGTAATGAAGTAAATGAGTCATTTTCTAGTCAGTTATTATTTCTAGTGAGTAAATTGCGCTTTTATTATGACAAGCTTTTGGTTCTAAAGCAATAAGCATGAAATGAACTAGAAAATATAATATAAAGGTCTTAATTTTGCAGAAAAGTACCGCTCGGTGTGAGACTTGGAGATTTGAAGAGTTTTAAACGCTGAAGACATTCATGAATGTAATAGTAGCAATGGCCCTAACACTATCAACACTTTCATCGATTACACTTGCGACAGTGGAATCCATTAATTCATTTGCTACAGAGGCTGGACATTGACTCCGTGGGAACTCGATTGGCGTCTATTCCAATTTTTGCAATTCTAATAATTCATTTATGGTTCCCCGTAATTTTAATTGCTTATTTAGCTGTGATTTACTGTAGTGGGGTCGTGTTTTGGTTGAGAATGATTACTGGAGAGTGTCCACAGGGGAAGAAAAGTTTCATATTACTGATTTTACTCTTAATGATTAAATGGCCTGTATTTTGTACAATGTACCGAATTTGACACATTAATAAATCTGAACTGAACTGAACTGAGAGCGATCCAGCAGCAGATATTCTCGAACAAACAGATATTTCAAGGAGCACTAACTTGTGACATTGCACATCTACAGAGCTGGGAAAATTGTAAATCTGGATGTCAACTATTTGCTGGTGTACCCTTTCGGACCGATTATTTTGCAACTGTTAAGATGTACAGCATAATGCCAATCGGTGGCTACATATTTTGCCCCCTCATGGCCCTTTTGGTTGTCATCTTGGAAATCTTTGGCATTCCTGCTACGGCGTTAATCAACACAGAATCTTCGAAGTATATCCAAGAAATGAAGAAACACAAACACCCACTCGTCCGTCGATGTGTCAGAAGCCTTCGAACAATGCGATTTACAATTGGTCCATTTTTCATCATGAAGAAATCTACAACGTTTACATTCCTGGAAGTTGTGGCTATGCATACGATGAATATGATGCTGTCAATAAAAATTAAAAAATATTAGAAATTATCTTATTTACCGGTCAATTTTTTGAAAGCTTAGGGGAATTATTTGAAATATGGGATATGACTTTTTAAATATAACTTTAAAGAAAACCACTTTTTTTGTACATCTTTAAATGCATGACAATAATATTTGAAGGTGATTTAAAACCGAAAATATTACGTTTCCACCGGTCCTTCTAAATGGCGCATCCCAAATAAAAGGCCACCAATATAAAACGCACCTCACAAAAGAGAAAGCTTCCCCAATAGAAAAGCACACCCAATAGAAAAGGCACCCCAAATAAAAAAATCACCCCCAATAAAAAAGTCACCCCAATAGGAAAAGCACCCCCAATAAAAAAGGCACCCCACAATAGAAAACGCACCCCCAATTGAATACGCACCCCAATCGAAAACGCACCCCCAATAGAAAACGCGCCCTTGAATAGAAAAAGTATCCTCCAAATAAAATAGGCACCCCAAAAGAAAAAGCACCCCTCAATAGAAAAAGCACGGGGGTGCTTAAATTATCCGCTATTTGCCTGATTACAAAACAACTATGACTTCTAACTAAGCCTGGGGTATACTGTCAAACAGCAAACTATTAGATAAATAAATTTATTTTGTGATCTTATTTCCGATTTAGGCGATATAAAAATGAAATCGGCTTTTTAGCGTCCTTACTCTCACTCTGTGTGTTATTCGTCCTGACTTCAGCAATGGTAAACTTTTGTGACATTTGTTTTGTGAATTGACGGGCACATCAGTCGTAGCACAATTTTTAAGTTGTTATTTTGATATTAAATATGATCTTTCTGGATTTAGGAGTTATAAATTGTATTATATGCGACTACGACGAGTTGCTCCCCAAATCGGATAGAGAATGTTCTCTGGGAACAGTGTTCGAGTAGCCACCGGCTAATGGGCAAATTGGTAGTGGGCAAAATGGCCTAGTGGGCGGCCAAATTGATAGGTGGCTAGTGGGCAAAATGGGCAAAAGGGGCAAAATTAAAAATTGGTTAAAGTGAGTCGCAATAAATTCAATAAATGATATCCAAAGTGTACTACAATTTTGCAAACCATAACAAAATAGCAACTTTTTTAATGTAAACTGTTGTGCATTTTGTTTAGAATTGAGAATCAGATATAATGCACTAATTTATAAGCCATACTATAAGCTAGTATAGTAAAATTATTTGTGCATTTGCACTAAAAAAGGGATAGCTTGGTAACTCAAATGTTTATTGAAGTACCTAAACTCATCATCTTCATCCTGTATCCATAAAATATTACTAAAGAAGAAGTCTGCTTAAAAATGTCTACATTATGTATAAATAATCTTGAAATGTACTATTGAAATGTACCTTTGCATAAAGAATAATGAAATATGAAACGTTGGTTCCGTGTACACTTAAAGTGATTGTTTTGATATTTCTAATCCATGCAGATACGTTTAAGTTACTCAGCTATGAATTTCTCCCATTGTGCTGTTAGTAAAAACGTGGTTTTTTCTGTAGGGCATGGTAATTTTGCCCATGGCCATTTTGGCCATTTTGCCCCTTTTGCCCGGGTGGGTGGCCAAATTGTATTTTAGCCGGCTAATATCGAACACTGTCTGGGAACCATACCACCAACCAAATGCTATCCTCAGGAAGAACTGTGCGCAATCAACATCCAAAAAAATCAAGATGGTAACCCTACCGGAATTCAGCGATTATTTGTACTACTGTAACACTAGGGAAAGATTTCGGTACTTGCATGGAAAAAAGTGAAAAATGCTCTTGCTATGGATATGATTATCGTAACCAGTCATACCATATACTTTTTCATCTCCAGGCGCCATTGAAAAGTACTCAGAAACCTAACGCAATTCCTAAATCTTCAGTTAAGCCACAAAGAATTGGGTCCACTGAACTGTATTCTCTGATGGGAACTTTTGAACAAAGCGAACATGTGAAAACAAATGGAAATAATAATGGATTGCCATTTCTTCCAGTAAATATATGTTGTTCTTTAGCTATTGCAGCATACTAATGAAACATCTAGAAATAAAATATAATATGTAATTCTATTGTGGTTTATAATATAAGTGGTTGTATTGAATGAAAATTAACCTGATAATTTTACTGTTTTCGCGGCAGATTTTCCCCCAGTTTTCCACCGTTGTCTCCATACATCGTTAATTACCCCTCTTGATTGCGACTTAATTGCGAACCGTAATCTATTCTTAAGGTTTCGATATATCAGTTTTAATTCATGTTCCACTAGATCAAAGAAATCTTCAGTAAATGCAAGTCAAGTTAACCTTTTGAGTATGAAGGATGCAGGCTATGGACGTTTATTGGACAAAATTTGCGTTCGGACACGGCGAACATTCGGAAGGTAACCGTCGAACATTTGGAAGGTAACCGTCGAACATTCGGAAGGTAACCGTCGAACATTTGGAAGGTAACCGTCGAACATTCGGAAGGTAACCGTCGAACATTCGGAATGTAACCGTCGAACATTCGGAAGGTAACCGTCGAACATTCGGAAGGTAACCGTCGAACATTCGGAAGGTAACCGTCGAACATTCGGAAGGTAACCGTCGAACATTCGGAAGGTAACCGTCGAACATTCGGAAGGTAACCGTCAAAATTCGGAAGGTAAGCGTCAAAATTCGAAAGGTAACCGTGCCGATTTAATGAGTCAAAAGAAAACTAAGAACCATGTGTATTTCAACACACTTCGACATTTGTGAATGACGATGCGTATGAACTAATGATTGCAAATTTTGATATCAATCCGTTGTTGATATTAATTCCGCAAATGAATGGCAAGTTCTTTATCCCATAAAAGTTTGACATTACGTAATAGTATTATGTATACAAGTACCACATTTTATTTCTAATAGATTTCCTAACCGTTTTGTACAAATCTAATTTAATATACAAATCATTGTACACAAAATGGCACTTTTAGCTATTTCTTAATTTAGTGATAACCAAAAAGCAAATCTACAAACGACGGCGAACTTTTTTGAACAACATTTTTCTTTGAATCCTTATTGACACTTTCTCAGTACAGTTAGAGAAAATCCTATATAAATATTTGCCAACTAAATGTGCATAAAACAGCAGTTTATATCTTAATTCTCCGACAAAAATTATTATATTTGCTGCCATGCAGCAAAGTAGAATTACAAAAATTGTGGACGCATTGGAATTATATAATGTCAACGGACGTGGTTTTGGGGCTTCTAAACATTTTTTGCATAAGCGAAAACTTCTTGAAGCATTGAACAGGCGCCATTCGTTATATATTCCAGACTGATCTAGGTATTGAATTCTGTGCTTCAAATATGCCGTGTACAGTTTATAACCGAATCCCCGTAGTGAAATTCCTAACCGCCTTGGCAAAACAGAATTTTCGGGTTTCCCCATACAATCGTTTTTCGGGATTAGCATTCTTCCAAAGATCATCATCCAAATAATCGTAAATTTCATCCTGTCTAACAATAAATGCTGAATGTTTGCATTTTGAAATCCATTGGATCCAATTTGAAAACTTTCTGTAGTCCATGTAGTGGTTTTGCAGCATAGTTTCGTATTGCATCATTTTTTTAGGGTTTAGAAGATGTTCTTTGATTTCATGTGACATTTCATTGTATATTGGATGGTGCTTTCTTTTGCAATATTCGTTTGCAAAACATTGTTCCATGGATTCTGTAACATTTATAGATACCCTTTTCAGTATCTGTAGCACGTCCAATAAGTCCCCCTTCCTACCATTAGAAAATAGCTTTTGTGTTTTCAAGTCTTTTCCAAATGTAAAATAAGGGCTACTATATGAAGACATGTTTAACTTTCCAAATTCCTCAATTGATTTTAATTTTGTAGGTTCCATTATACGCGTTAGGTCGACAATTACAATCCCTCTGTAGGCATTTGTCAGCACAACAAACATTAGTAAGAAAGGTCCCAAGGCAAACTTCAGTTTTCCTACGGCTTCTATTGATTTCTTGAGTGGGTAACTGGAATCCAAAATATAAGCCCAGTAAAGCAAAACAAAGTATTCGATTTCTATCTTTTTGTATTGGGTAACCAAATACGAAACTCCAATCATAATCAAAGCAGACGAAGCAATGCAAATCCAGGATACCAAATCATAGGGTTTCAAATATCCAGAAAACGAAAGACTTTCCTCGTTCAGTGTAGAACACGAAATAAAATTAAACGCATCCGAATGAGTTGGGAAAAACGTGGTGCCTGTTTCACCCTCGCTAAATTTTGGAATTTCATCATTGTAAAATATGCGAATCGAATTGTCCAAATAACAGTTTCTGCAGCAGCCGATGGATTTTACTGTCGCATTTGGAATATTTTGCAGCAAATTGATTAATAAGACTGAAGTGTAATGTAGACCTTGATTAGTTGGGTTTATGAAGTATTCGTTTTGGGAAATCAGAGGTTTGTCGTGTTCACAGATTTCTTCATGCTGTACTTTAGCATCTACAGCTAGAAATGAGTTGAAGTCACATTCTGATTTTGGTGAATTTAAGAACATTTTAAATCGCTCTCTTTTATTAACATGTGAATCCAGAATTGAGAACATGTAATTCTGCTTGCTAACGAGAAAATGGTTGAAATATTTGTGACATGAGTAAGTGATGAACATTTTATTAACTGACAGAGTCATAAAATGAATAAAAACCAATTTGTCGCCATTTGTTAAAAGTGTGTCAGAGCGCTTCAGCACGTATGAATTATTCCGGTTCAAACTATTTTGAAATGGTAAAAATTCCGAAGGCGTCGCTAACACAATATGGACTGTTACAAACTGGTCAAAAGAATAATGTTTCGCTGCTGTAGAAAGTAAATCATTAGAAAGGCTCTCACCCTTCACATTGAAGTTGTTGATGATATAATTCGTGAAATACAACTCAACAAGATCGTCAGGGTTGAATCCAATCAAAATATGGGACATGCAGTTAAACCGCGATAAAATGTTAGGAGAAGAAAGTTTACCAGTTAAAATGGTTTCTCGGTTATAACATATGGGTCTACCTAGAAAAGATAACCTAAGAAATAAGTTTTTAGGGATCTGTCAGAACAACCCAGAGTTTCGTAATAATGGAATTTTAAGGTATCAAACCGAGTAAAAGTGTACGGAATATCCATTAAATGTAGTTGATCCAATAATTCGTAATAAGGAGGTACCGAAGACTATAATTTGTTCTTATTATCATTACCGTAGAAAATATAATTCACGTGACACTCATTTTCTAAATCTGTTATCTGGTTAAGGAATGTCTGTGCACCGTTTCTCATTGAACAAATACTTTCAGAGAGGAAACTGAAAAACAAAACTGTTACAGTGGAATGTGTCAACATATTTACTAAAAAGGACTACGCCCAATCAAATATTTCTTAAGCAGTAGAATAATTTCTAAGAAATTTAAATTTCTATGGAATTTAATAATTTCTAAGAAATTTAATAATATCTAAGAAATTTACGGTAATATCTAAAATGCTTGGGCAAAATATTGAAATTTTAAATTTATATTAATATTATTTTATATTATTTAATGTTTTGTTTCAGGGAGTATTTTATAACGACAGAACACTGAAACGATTCCTGAGGAACAAAGTTATGACTTTCCAATGAGTTTATATATACCTATAATCCTTGTTATGTTATAACCACATAATACTTGTTTAGTCTGTTGCTACAATAGACACAGACGTTGCTATTTGTACTAGTCTATATGGATGAGCCTACGCCAAACAACATTTATATAATTTCAGTATGATTTAGCTTGGCTATTGCTTTACTTTTTTATTCTATACGACCTAACGTGCAAAAGTCTTTTGCTAACCCGGGGATTCCTAGAATAGTCTCGATGAACAATTTTGTACTGTTTACTTTGCCTGGCTGGACCTGGTGTTGAATTTCTTCGTTCGATTGGAGGAGATTTAAGCTAAGACAAAAGGTTAAGCTAAGCTCTACATTTACTTCATCATTTATTATTCCAAGTTGTACTATTTACATATCCAATATTCTAACTACGCAAAAGACACACGAAATGTCTATTCTATTCAATATACTACTCTGCATGTCAACCCAGAATACCGACAGTAGTAAGAAATAAATTAACTATAGACCTGTAGATACGTATACCGATCCAGAGACACAAACAGATAGGAACATTTATCGCTAGTATAGCATTAACTACAATATTCTTAGCATTAATTAAATACATAGCAATGCATTAAATATCTAATCTAATCTTCGATTACAGAAAAGACTTTAACTTTGAAAATATTCATTGAAATTTTTCGGTTGTGCCAAAAGAATGGGAAAACATTGAATATCCTTTGAAAATTTTTCGAATGAAAATAAGTTACAAGAAAAAAAGGAAAATATTAAATGCACTTTAGAAGCAATATTTTGTATTTGGTATACTAAATGCCACAAGTAGAGCAGTAAGCGCAATTATGCTGTGAATGCATCTGCCGCGACAGGTTTTGCTGAGTTGTTTCCCTTTTGTTGATAGTTAGAAAGAATTCTTCTGAAGATTTTGCCGATTCTTTATAACAAGTTTTTAATTTAATCTTCGTTCATTGTTTCGAGGTGTTGTCTGCTGAAGATATTTAGATCACATACTTTTAATATCAACTGCGACTGAAAATCCAGGTCTAACATAATTTTATCTAACGATGTCAATGACTAAAAAGCGAGGGCCTAAAGAAATGGGGTGACCACCTTTGGAAAACGGGCGAAAAGTTGCAACAAAATTCATATCCATAATTTCCAGACACGTTTTATGAAATATATACAGAAGGGCAAGTATAATTGCCGTTTTCAAAAATTGTATTGCATGGTCGTGAAAAATGGAAAAAATGAAAGTTTTCATTAAAAGCAATTTTTATGCACACCAGAGACAAAAAATCATGGTCTGGCTAAATAAAGGCCTAAATGACAAATTTTGTGTTACGAATAGCTGTAAGCATATAAATGCGAACAGAAATGTTCAGCTACAGCAAGTTTCTTTACTGTATCTCTGTTGCAAATTCTTGCTGATTATAAACAAATTCTTTGATAGAAAATTGACATTGTGCAGAAGGTTTGGATTTTAATACAACTTCGGTACTTGGTAATTATATCCTGTTAGTGGAATAAAACATAAGTTCAAAAGAAGATTCCCAGAGAATTGAAGTTTAAACTTTAATCTAATTTTGAAATATAAATTGAAAACATTATCAGCTCGTACAGAAATGCAAATTAAAAAATGTATTCGAAAATATTCTTTTCAGTGCATAAACATGCCTGCCCTGATCTTCATGTATTTGATGGTGGCAATGACGTCTGTGTTCATTGTTAACTCAAAGGACAGTAGCGAGTATCATCCGAGTTGTGAATGTGTGTCAAAATGTCAAGGTGCGCCAGATTACACTCTTCAAATTAATAAACTGTTACTCTATAATTAATTGTCATTGAATTAATTAAATTAATTACGCTTAATATTGAATTAATTACGATTAATTCAATATTAACCTATTATTTAAATGTTACCACATAATAATTGAATATTAACTTTCTAAACTGAAATATTCGTCAATAGACATTAGTTGTAGATTGTCAGTAATGTGAAATTACTGTACTAATTAGTTATTAGCAGATAACATTTATTTCAATTTTCAATGTGAATATTTTCATGAAGTAAATATGCAAATATTTAAAGCAAAAAAAATAAAAAATTACAAAAATTAAAGTCTGCCGAATGAAATCATTGAAATTGAATGAATTTTAACTTTCGGGAAATTTAAATACACCTAGAAATATTTTAATGTTCATAATTTTAAGCAAACGTCTTCTCCTGTCTGATAGAGCTAGACGACTATACCTAATTAGTGGAGTATTAAAATCCTCACATGAAATTAATCCCCGATCATTTCTTTGGAAATAATCCTTTATGCTTCATGTACGGTTTGAAAATTACATGTTTTTAAAATGTGACTAGGCTCGGCAATTGTTTGTGAACATAGCACCTTGTACCTTCAATGTGCGCCTCCTGGGAAAATTAATATTACCAGCGCCAATTACGGACGAATTGACGATAAAGTTTGCCCTGGCCCTAACAGTGACAATAAAACCTGTGATAATACCAAAAATTCCAGGATCATAGCTAATGCGACGTCCGTGTCCGTGCCAGATCCGTGTGTAGGGACATTTAAATACTTGAACGTGACGTTTACATGCTTAACTTGTGACTATAATTATAATTATGTCGATGATGATGATGACAAGAATGACTCCTCGTAATTCTTGAGGTCTAGTATAAACTTATAGTTTCAAAAGAATCCGAAAGTAATTGGTGTTTTGAAGTTTTTCGCTTGTTTAATTGACAGGAGCAAAAAATTTAATAACTAAATAATTGTTTAATTTATTTATTATCTCATTAAAACCTCAATTTTACATAATATATTTTATATGTTTAAACTGGCCACTTTTTTTATTCATAGCTGGAAAATCTGTTAATTTAACCTGTTAATTTTACATTATTAAGTGGATGATAAGTCCGCTTTATGCTTTTGTTTTGTCTGTCTGTCCGTCTGTCTGTCCGTCTGTCTGTGGACAATCGCTTGTGGTGCCCATAACTCACGAACCCATTGAGATAATTCAATGAAATATTTTTTAATAAATCGGGCATTGAAATAGCATCTTCCAGTTCGAAGATGAACACTCTCTGACCTTTGACCTCCGAATGAAAAATAAAATACATTTTGTAGTGTACCTATAACTCAAGAACCCATTGAGATAATTCGATGAAATATTTTTTAATAAATCGGGCATTGAAATAGTTTCTTTCAGTGTGAAGATGAACACTCTCTGACCTTTGACCTTTAAATGAAAAATAAAATACCTTTTGCTAATTACAATGCCATAGGAATTTTCTACAGTCACTCAGAGAGTAGAGTCTATTTAATGATTGTGTGTTGTCTGTCTGTCTGTATGCCTCTCTGTCTGTACGTGTGTATGCCTGTCTGTCTGCCTGTATGTTTATGATCATCATAATGATCATCATCATGATTATCATCATGATCATCATAATGCTCATCATCATGATCATCATCATGATCATAATCAACATACATAATTTCGTCCACTTATCCACAGCGTTTACAACGGTTTATTATTCATTAAACTAACAGAGGATTTTAACGTAAACTTGTTTTATTGTCCCATGTTGGTGGCGTCGAATAACGGTCTGCATTAACAAGCATTCAGTTAGTATACCGAAAATAACTTTACAAACAGAAAGAAAAATATTTGTATTTAAAACGGAGTTTGTGTTTCATAAAATCAGAGTGGAATGATGAAAGGTTAGTTTCGACCAAGAATCCTAATTTTCTTCAACGTGCACATGTCCAATATACCAAAACTAATTGATTTCCAAACACTTTAGGCACGGCTTCAATGAAAAAAGATTCATTTTCCGGTAGCGGTGAAAAATGTTCTGTTGGGCAAAAAAGAAAGCATGCTCGACCAAGAGAGTCTGCTAAATCCTTACAGATGTAGCCTAAGCTTGTAAACTAAACAAATGATGATGTAACGGGTCACTGATTAACTCAATATTATTATTAATTGACTTAGTGTGAATGTGTTACCGTTTTTAATCATTTCCTTTTAATTTAAGCCAGATGTGTAATAGTAATACTAAGCCACATTCAAATATTACGCTGCTACTTTTCTTCTAAGCTAAATTAAATGAATTTCTATGATAAATTCCATAATTATTAAGCCCCCTTAATTAGCATCCATAAAAATGTGACAATTACTCAGATACCTAGCTGTTTTAGTAATAATTATGTTTGTTTGCATATAGATGAGGCGAATGATGATGGCCGCTGTCAGCACCATGTAGATGCTTCTAATTAAGCAGATGGCAGTTTTGACGCTAAAATTCCTTTTTGTATTGATGACAATAACTTTTATTATATTTACAAAAGAAATAGACTAAACGATATTAGTTCGAAATCAATCAGAAAAAAATACTAGTACCTACTGATAGACGAGGAGTTCAATGCAAAATAAAATAGGCACAAAAAGTCAATTAATATCTCTTTATTTTCAAACTTGAAACTTAATTATGCATATTTAAGTCGTGCAAGACAATTCGCATAATTTTTCAAAGTCTTCCTCCTCTAAAGCCTTTCCTGTAACTCCCTCCAACAAGTAATAATCTGCAAATCTGTCCACATGTTTAGAGATAAATGATTTCTCAAAGTTGTCCTCTCCGAAATCAACTTTTCCAATTGCAATGGTCTGCACTTGTTTCCTCATTAACTCAATCAAAGATATTACTGACAGTTTATAGCATGACTTATTCCAAACAATGACAAGTTGGATTGGATGAAAGTGTTTCAATATTTCTTCCACTCCTTCCATTGTGAAGTCTTCCAAAATGAGTTGATTCAGGTCCCTCGCTCCAGAAGTGGATACTACCTTAATCTTAATACAGGAGGAAGGATTACATAATTTGACATATTTGACACTCGGTGGGAGATTATCCACATTCAATTCTCCAATCGAAAAGCAGAAGTCAATACGTGTCAATTGGACCGAAATGCAGAGAGGCAAAAATGAAGAAGATATCCTTCCTAATTTTAAGTATTTCAAATTGGGTAAGTCAATTTCTCCACTCAAAACAACAATTTTTATACTCCTTACAGAGAGTTTATGAATTGATGATGGCACTATGGACAGGTCCAGTGGAGAATTCAAAAATTGCATTTCTATGTCATCCAAGTGGACTGAACTGAAGAGAGACAAACAATTAGGGGACATCTCTTCTAGTTTTAAATACTTCAAATTGGGTAAGTCAATTATTCCACTATTAGTAACGTTTGTTTTCTTTAAAAAGAGTTTTTGAACGCTACAAGGAACAATGGACAGGTCCAAAGGAGAATAGAAAAATTCCACTTCTATTTCATTTATTTGGACTGAACTGAAAAGAGATAAACATAAAGGGGACATCTCTACTAATTTTAAATATTTCAAGTTGGGCAAGTCAATTCCTCCACTGAGAACAACTTTTGTTTTCGTTAAAGTTAGTTTCTGGACTGTTGATGGCACAAAGGAAAGTTCCAACGAAAACATTGACATTTTAATTTCTTTTATATTTCCATCCAATTGAAAGTCAATAGTTGAGTTTCCACACTCAAGGACGTAATTAGAATCAACTAAATTCGAACTAAGGATTTCCAGCATAGCATTCCATGAAACGTGAGATTTAATAATCACAAATTTGTTTGTTTTAAGCAGGATTTCTTGAACTATTCTTCTGTTTCCAGTTCTCCAGTAAACGATTAATAAGAAGCCGTCAAACAATTCCTTTGCAACTGTTCCCTCCAATTCCAAAACTCCCATTCTGAATGAATAAATTCCATTTCCTTCTTCCATTTCTTCTTTTGGTAAATTCTGCAGAAATTTTCTAGCTTCTGCCAATTGTCCATTCTTCTCCAGGCACAGTGCGTAATTGAATTTCGTAGTAGTTGTGCTTAATTCTTCATCAACGAATTTGGCCAGTTGGACGGCCTCTTCAAATCTTTTTTCTTTCAATAACCTTTCCAGTTGTCGTTGATCAATAAGTTCCGCTTTCACTTTGGGGAATTCCATTTGCAATTCTTTGTCTGCATATTTAGTGAACGGCAATAATTTGTAGTCGAAAAATTCGTTACAGCGAAAAATCTCCCTCAGAGTTTCCTTCTCCATCATTATTCCATGATGGCGGATTACCTGTTGCAGTAATCTGTGAATGCTCAAAAGAGTTATGGTTTGGCCATACCCACCAATAGTTTGGACTCTTGTAATTAGTGAATATGTAGTTAATAATTCGATTGCCTTCTTTAGTTCCAAGATTATGGCATCTCTGTTGAATCCTGAAGAATAATTAAAAACGTTTGACAAAAAAAGAAAGTCTACTTCATCCGGTCGAATGTATCCCAGAATATTTAAAATCCCTTTGGCAAGATTTCCGCCTTCTTTAGCAATTAATTCCAAAGTTATCTGGACACTTCCACTGATCGTCTTCTCATAATCGTCAAACTTCGTGTCGACAATATTTCCTAAATCTTTTGCACTCGTCTTTTCAATATAATCTTGTAAATCAATTATTCTCCTGTTTAATGCCGCAACAGCCAACTGCATTGCAAGGGGGAGATTGCCAAGAAGGAGACATAATTGCTTCAGTTGGTATTCCGTAAACTCAATTTCTGATATTAAATTCTCTTTGAAGAAACATATGCTCTCTATTTCTGAAAAAATGTTTAATTCAAAGTGGACAATGTTTCCATACCCGATATTTTGAGTTCCCCACTCCCGGCTCCTGGAGGTTATCAGACAATAGAAGTTTTCCTTATATTTGGGAAGGACATCCTTAATCCCTTCGTCTCCTCTGTAGTTTTCAGCGTTATCAAATACCCAAAGACATTGGAAATCTTCCAAGGCCTCGTAGCTCTTTCTTGAGTAATCCTCCAAATCCATCAATTTATCTAAATGCTGAATGTCTAAATCTCTGGCTAACTTCTTAAATGAAGTCAAAAGACTGCCTTCGCCGCAGTCAATCCAAATTACCTGGTCATAATCTTTTTCGTATACATGTGCATACCAATTCGCTGTTAATGTTTTTCCAATGCCACCCAAGCCAGTCAATTTGGAAGCCACCTCCGATTCACAAATTACAATGCTTTTGTTTTCATTCCTTGACATTATTTCATGTAATTCTTCGATTAACAATTTATCTCCGATTTTCCTTTCGTAAAGAGATTTAGTCAAAAATTTCTTTTGAGGCCACCAGATATTTTTTAATATGGTTTGCTTTCTTTTCAGGGTTTCATTTTTCATTGAGGATTCTTTGCCCGAAAGAATTTGAGTTTCTGCAATTTTATTAACGCAATGATCATTCCCAGTTGACCCAAGAATTTCAATGAATTTCTGAAGAGCCAAGTCCTTTCTTTTCAATACCCGCAAGAGTTTAGAATTTTGTTCCAGTCTTGTCTTTTCTGACTCCTGGAGGATACAAATGTAAAATCACAATTCAAATGAAAATAGCAATTGAAGGAATACGACATGAACGGAAAATCCAACTTACAATTTCTTCTGCCTCATGTTGCAAAATGATTTCCTCTTGTTGCAAGTGCAACAAGATTTTCGTTATATTGGTAATATTGTCTGCCAAATAAACCAAATTTTTATTAATTGCTCTCTCAATATTCATTTTGACTTTTTCGGCTTGACGGGCTCTGCTTACTGTAAATGTATGTTTGCAATCGCCATTTTGAGTAACATTTTATCTATCGCTAGGCTTATGTAAATACAAAAAATATATAAGTTATTTAACGGAACGCACACATAGGTAATACCATTTGTTATATATGTGAGCAAGCAAATTGTTCACAGGGCGTCCCTATAATCGCAGTATATACCAAAGTTATATTCATTTCGGAGTTCTCGCAGATACAGGGAGATGCACTGACTAGTACAATGCACTAATTTTTGAATAAACCATATCGTCGCCTTTATTCTGAAATCTGATAAGCCAATTCCATCATTTTTCAAATAAGCTATACAAATATATCATTTTTCGAAAGTCCGCAAGCCAATTCTATCATATTGCTAACGGTTTCAAAAATCCGCAATATATATTCCTTTTTCATTAGTTCGATAGGCTGATATACTACTGCTTTAAAAGAGTGTACTACTCTCACGGTTCAAAGCGGTTCAAACTTTTGAATATATGGATAAATTTTCATTTCTGTTATGTCATTGAGTTGATAAATACCATTTCGGATTTCAGAAATATTAAAAATTGGCAAATTGGTTTGTCTTTATTTCCGAAAAATGAGTTTAGTAAAGCGGACTTTTGAAATATGATATCCTTTCAAAACATGCAAGTTACTCGGCCCAATGATAATTCGCTCAAATACGGTTTTTTAAATAAATCGATATATCATTGAAATGCCGTTAGTTCCAAACTATTCAAAAGTTTAGTTTCTACAAGAGTTTCTACAAGCGCATTAGAACCGAACTGAAAACACTCACGCAAGAAAGATTTTTTCTCATTAATGTAGGTACCAACCAACATTAACTCGCGTTGCAGGTTCATTGCATTAAACAAGTGTAGTCCTTATAGGTATAGAACAGATATTGATATAATATTACTGAAGTTATAATGAATTATAATTATACTTTTTATTACAACCATATTATAAATTATAAAAGAGTTATAATAAATGGTATTCATCACAGCCAAACTATAAAGTTATGATCGTGTTTGTGTTTCCCTTTCATGGCCATACTTCACCAATACTCTATAAGCTAATGCATCACTCAATCGTTGATAAAATTGATAATGCAGCCAATTCCTCATTTATAGCTCCACACTTCTCCCATCTTGCGGAAAGAACAGTATTTACGCAGTATAGTTATCTTTAATATTATCTCAAATCAAAACGTAATTTATATGAAAGCTATACCCGTTTTGGAGATACAGAGAGGCGAACTTTGCATTTTCTACATTTATACATATATGTACATTTATTTATCTTGTAATAGTATTGATACACTGAACAAAATAGTATACTTATTTATTTTTGAAAACAATGTAGATTTATATTTTAGGGTTTATAAGCATATAGTGTTAATTTTGTATATTTGTTGATTTACCTATACCAATGAAAAATAAAAATTACCTATATGTGTACGTATTAAACTCCAATGAGTGTACATGATGTGATGTAGAAAAGGGTGATGTAAAATATTATAAAATGCAAAAGAGACACTTTTAGAAACTAAAGAGGTCAAAGTTAATACTGCGAGGGCAATTATTTTATGATTTAATATACTATTAATACATTGTATGAATAGTTCTATTGTAATATTATTTGTTTTAAATTCTCTTCCCACGGTGTCCCATTAATTTGATTTCATTTACCTTTAATTAATAAAGTAATAAATTGAATATAATCAATTGTTTGTTTTGCGGTTTTGCATATTAACTTATGAAGTACCTTAAGAAAACCACTGTTGAATTTTTGAAGCATAATGTGTGTTATTTTGCATAGCTTAAAAACTGGTCTGTCATTTTTCAGTTAGGTCAGTGTAATTGTTGTACGTTGAAAACTTAACCATAGAAAGTCAAATCTAATCATACCCACTTAAAGCAATAAAAATGTACAGTCCACTTTCAACTACCCTCAGCCTTCTACGTAGTTCAATGACAGTCAAATTAAAACCTTGGAAAAATTGCAGCCTCTTTAAAACATCATTGCTTAGTTAGCTTACTGGGTTTTGCAAACTACTAACGATAACAAACCAATTTGATAAAGTACAGTATCTTTCTTAAGCATTGCAAAAGCTCTGCACTCAATAGTTGGTTAGTTATCTCAAAAACTTATGCCGAACCTATATCCATTTTGGAGATAACGAGGAATACAGAATCTATGGCATGTTATATATGCTTATTTAGCTTGTAATACGATAACGATACTCTAAAAGTCTCCTGTGCACTATATATGCACCCATAACAAATAATACGATCTATATTATATTTGAATCACCTGTTTTGTTCGTTTATTTACAGAAGAATGGCGATAAATAAAGTGTTGTTCAAATTGGACTGAAAAAGTATATACTGAGTACAGACATATTTGAAAACCAAAGAAGTAGCAATGAATTTTGGGAGAGCATTATCAAAAGATATTTGTAATATAATGGAAGTGGTCAATGCATTTCCGAAAATCGGGGAAAAGAAATTTAAGACAGCACTTGTTGTCAAACAAATTGTAATAACTATTTTTTAAATTGCTGGATGCAAACGTGAAGCAACTTAGGTATGGTTCATATTAATAATGAATGAATAAATAGTAATTAAATTAAATTTCGTCGAATCTATTTAAATAATCAAGTGGGATATTCCCGTCATTATTGCTACTTAATATTAAAGTATTAAGTATTTAAGAAAAATGTGATGTTTCATAAATACCTAAATTCATTTCAAGTTTATACCAAATATCAATTCAATGAGCTTCTTCATTTCATTTCACCCTTATTCATTTCTTTTAGCCCACTACCACTCTTCTGCAATTTCATTCATACTTCGTGGCCAATGCATTTTTATTTTTCCAACCGAATATTTCGATATCGTTAACAATGTCAATGAGGCAATCAAAAATTATGAAGAACATCACCTATTATTATCTCTTTGATGAACAAAGCTTTCTCAGTAAATTCCCATTATAAATTATTTATATATCAATAAGCAGGATGTTTATGTATAATAAATTCCTCTGTCGCAAAGAGTGACGAATCAATTTCTTTTACAAATAACGGTTTAAAGAAAAGTTAACATACAAAATTTAATTTATTATATGTAACTGATAGGCCATTATTTAACAGAAGCAAATCCTATATCTCTTATTTGGCGTATCAAAAAACAAAGATAAGAGTTTCCAAGAACTATTAAATTTAATGCTTATTATATGACAAGGTGGCAGTAAAGATAACATATTTATATCGCAAAACCAAGCGGTAATTTTACGTTGAATGTTTTTCTTGTCCACATACAAAATACATAAAATTATAAGTGCAGAATTTGCAAGCAGTAAAAACTAATCTCTGTTTTAATTTACGCGGAAAACACTTCACATATACTCACTTGATTTCATGGAAATTTCTGAGTTATTAAGATCATTAAACAGAAGCAAATTTTTTTCACATCATTAACTTCTTAATTTTAAATAATGAAGGGAGTGCAATGCAACACTGTGCATAGCAAAGTATCTTCACAGTGACATATAATGCACATGGGAGACCCGAATTTAGGAAATGAGAAATCAATCATTTACAGTTATGGAAGTTAGAACCGAAAATATATGCAAAACAAAACAAGATTTTAAAGTAGTACTTTGACTTTGACTATAATGCTGATATAATTAGGTCTAAAATAGATGAAAACCTTCAGAAATGGTGTTGTTGTGAGGATATAAGTATACATGATGGTTTTGTGAGGAGCTATTTCAAGTTTGAGCTTCATATATCAACACATTTGGAAATTATCACTCGGAAGGGCGGAAGGACAGAAAGGGCGTTTACAATTTACACAAAGTATCTCACGATACTTAATAAAGTGAATAGTAGAGTAAAACGTAATCAGCATTTAATTACTTGGAAATCTGGGTGTCACATTTCTTAGAAATCTCCAATTCATTAAGATAAGCAAAGAATCTATTGTTTTTGCAAATTATATAAAAGCACATCAAGTCGTCGAAAATTCATCAGTGTACTGCTGAAGTTTTTGAATCCCTCAAAACCTCGAAGTAGTAGAAGGCATTTAAAAAAAGTTAAATATGCAAATTTTATTGTTATTTACTTTAATTTTTGCCGGTATGCACATTTAAGAATTTATCCATTTCTAATCATTCAATTTGGAAACCTTAACTTATGATATTAATCTTACATTGTAAAATTTTAGGAAATTGTTTCGGCTGTTCTTCTCGAAAGAAACCCGAAAAGGCAGAATTCACATGCATGAATTTCGTGCGTAGAACGGACGACAATGGGATAACATGGTACACCCTGGGGCTGAATCGAGATTCAAGGCAATGGCCTACGTAATCAACAAAATCTTCTTTGAATGTCGTGGATGACCATGACGAATTGCGGAGACGAAACAATTGCTTTGTTTTGTCCTGATATAGACTACGGAGTGAGAACAATATTTCAGAGGACGTTCGCTGATTTAGAAAATCAGCAAGGTGGTGGCAGACTGCAAATCCGGATTGTTCTGTTAGATTTGCATTATTCATAGCTTTCAGAATAATTTATTTGAAAATTTATGTTTTAAAACGTCGCAGACCGAATGCGTTGAACAATCCAATTGAAGCATCGTATATGAGGAACTTAGGAAATGGTCTTGAAAGAGTTGAAGCTTTAAATGCTCACATTTTCCCAAGGCATTTGAATAACAACAACCGCGTCAACTTTCCTGCATGGACTTTGGATCACATAAGGGACCGTCTTGGAGGAGGGATTGGCGATATCAGATTTCATCTCGTTGCCTCATCTTACAGTGGACCTCCAGAATTATACAACATGATTCCTGGTTTATATTATACAACATCCACAAGTTTCCCCAAAATGAAATGGCTAAGCATCCGTAAAAAAAATCACCCGACAGTTTTTATAAATAACTGCTTTGGAATGACCGTATGGTGAATTTTCCCCGGATGCGTAGCCATATTTCAGTTTGTCTACTAAAAATAATTAAATGATAGTTAATTTACTGTTTTACGTTTCCACGTATAAAATTATTTGTAATTAAATTTCACAGGCCACACATCCGTAAATTATAATGTTAACGTCCCAGCTGAACGACGACTTAATGACTGGCCATCAATGGAAAGAGCCATCAGGGAACACTTGTGCAATGGGGGTAATGTACGATGGATGGTATTTATGCACCACAACGACCCCTCACCCCGCCACTGGACGTCCTGACCATATCTCTTACATGGCCATATTTTATGATGCAAACGGTCAAGAGCTCAGATTCCTCTTCGGAGCTTCTCGAAATCAGCAACTATAAACATGTTTAACTATTTGGCAACGGACATCTGCTTAATTTGTGCAATTACGGCAGTTGTTCTTTTGCATGCTAAAATACATCACTGACAATCCCGTAGCTATATTTACATTATGCGTATATCATTTTAAATTCATGTTCTAATAAAAATTATATCTTTTAATAGTCCCCACAAAGGACTTGCAAGTACCTATGTGCACTATGAAATGTTTGAATTTTGATTTTCAGAAATCATAATAAAATGCATAAAACAGTAACCGTTTTTGAAAAAGTAGAGTCAAACGAATAAAAATTAATTTAAATAAAACTAAAAAAGCTTTTTTTAAATTTAAAAATAAATTTTATTAGATCTAGCTCGATTTTGGAAAGTTAGTTAGGATTTCTTTACAGTATTTACATTTTATAACTCTGATTTTGACTTTTTCAAAGTTTTCTTTTCCACGACAGATAGGAAAACCTGTAAAAGTATATATGTCACCGTCCCTGACTCGATTTAGTCTACGGGCACCGTAGACCGGTCTGTGCCTCGACCGCACCACAGACGGGTCTATGGGAGTAGCGCTTGCCGGTCCCTGGGTCGATCGAACATACTCATAGAATTACATGTGCATTATGTATTTAATAGCATAAGAAGCAAATTTTGTTAATCATATTGAATGTTTATAACTGCTATACATGGTCAATGCAGTTTTTAGTCAAGAGTAATATGTGCATTGGCTGCAAAGTATAAAATTGAAAATTTAACAGCTTTATAAACAGTCAATGTAGTTTATAGTCAAAAATATTATGTACATTGGCTTTGGTTATGAATTTATGTCAACGTAAACTACATTTAACGTGTATAAAGCAGTTAAATTTTCCATTTTATACTTAAAGCCAATGTACATATTACTCCTGACTAAAAACTACATTGACCGTGAATGTTAGTATTCAATATGATTAATAAAATTTTCTTCTTATGCTATTAAATACGCAATGCACATGTAATTCTATGAGTATTCGATCGACCCAGGGACCGGCAAGCGCTACTCCCATAGACCCGTCTGTGGTGCGGTCGAGGCACAGACCGGTCTACGGTGCCCGTAGACTAAATGGAGTCAGGGACGGTGACATATAGACCCCTTCATATACAGCAATACAGCTCATCATAATAAAAGTATCAATCAAAAGAAAACGTGATAGCATTATCATATGGTCTTGCTCGTGTTAGTCTTTCATGGGCGTATTAAATAAACACTTGGCTTAAAGTGCATTGTGGTCAAACATTGATTTAGTTTATCAAGAATACACTTTGCCACATATTTCACTAGTTGATCCAATGAAAAAACACTTTACGGATACTAAAATGAAGCACTTATTTGTAGTCCGAAATTATTGTCTACTTTTATTCCATTTCAATTATCAGACTGCTGAAAAATTTGCACCAGTACACTAATGGGTCGTTTTGTATTAAACATTTGCATTTTTGTATATTTTATTTCTGCACATTTAACAAAAGCTAACGGGGACGTAATAAGAATTAAGGATTTACATTTGATAATAGATACATTTTATGATTGTGCAGTGACCTTGTTTTACGATCAGACAAATCTGTTTATTGAGTACGAGTACAGTGAGATTGTTCCCATAAAAATTCTACACCTTAACAATAGAACTTCTTTTGTTGCCCCGAGAAAATGGATATTACCTTTTGCTCACATCGTAATATTTCTGGAAAAGAAGAAAAAAAACTTACAATTTCGTCACTACTGCATGAAAAAAGAATTAAATCCAGAACTTTGTAATGAAGATTCGGGTTATCGAATTTTAATGGCTCCGGAACTTGGAAAACCAATTTATCGTGCGATTCAAGGCTCAATTTTCTTATATTTCCCATTAGTTACCAATTCAAGTGGTAATAATGGAGAAATACAAGCCTGGACAAAATCCGTTTATTTGCAATGTTCCCGTTGTTTCACCGTGTGTGCATTTTATGTTGATTTGATTTTAATTAAAGGACTAAAATATCTCCAATTAGAAAAAAATATACTACAGGACCTGAGAAATCACATTTTTGGATTCTATAATCAAATGAAAATTCCCAAAGCTGAATATTGCCTTAAAAGCATTCCAAGAGCAGCAGAAGACGTTGTGGATTTATTTTTTGAGAAAGCGGAAAGTGTAAATATGTCCTACAAAGCTGATACAATATCTCCGTTTAATCCTTTAGTACTGGAAACAAAGGAAGTTATCTTGAGACTTTTATTTGCAGATTTTCCTGTAAATCATGCAAATGTAGATTATTTTCATGTTGATTTGGGAGCGCCACGAGTGCACTTAAAAAGAATTACTACTTCAGTAACTGATACCACATTTGTTGTTCTTGGGACGAGCAGTTGGAATTTCTTAACGTGTTCTGGGGTTCAAAGAAAAATATCGTGGTCGCTTTTTATTCAACCCTACGATGCACTTTCTTGGAGTCTCATAACTACGTTTGGGCTCTTCGTGGCTTTTCTCTTAATTTTCCAGAAAGATTCTGCAAAAATAAATCAAAAGAATCCCAAAATTGTGCTTTGGAGTCATTTTAAGCAATTTTTCGTCCAAATTATTTTAAATATCGCAGTTTTGTTAGAACAAAGTGTTTTGAAGGCCAGAAATAAGAAATGGAGTGTTTTTCTCACTGCAGGAATTTGGATGCTTTTGGGATTAATTATTACCAACGCTTACAAAGGGTTAATTTCGTCATGGATAATACTACCTTTAAAACCGGAAACAAAATTCAAATTTATCAAAGATCTGAACGAGTTTGCGCTAATTGGTCCAAATTCAAATGATTTTCTTTTTGATACACTTAGTTACTTTACTCCACGGAACGTACATTGGAAAATGGAGTTGCGTAAACAGAGCATTGAAAATGTGTTTGTTTTAGAAGCGTTTTCGGACGACTGTATTTGCTCCACAGATATTCCCCAATTGAGTGCCATTAAAAACGATGCATGTGGGAAAATTCATTTAGATTTACTAAATTGTTCTTCTGAAAAACTTACAGAAGATTATAACTTGTGCAGAGATAATTCCATGAGCTTAAAAATGAAATCTTTGTTGACTAAATATAATTTGCTTCCGAATCATTTAACAGAGTGGTATTGGAAAGAAATTACACTATTGGACGAAGGAATATTCGATACTAAATTCAAAGAAATTAGGATACCCAAACACTTTTTTGTTGCAGAATTATCATTCCGATGCCATTCTAACAAAAGGAACGAGAAATATAAATATTTGCCCCTTGTCTACAATTTACTAAACGATTGTAATGGAAAGGCGTATTTAGAATACAATGACAAGTTGGATTATCAAGTTCAATACATTTTCAAAAAAAACAAATTTATTCGAGGAAAGGATAAATTATTTCCTCACACAAACATTTTAGTGATTCCGCAATTCCCAAGCACATCTATTCTTTATTTTCGTGCTCAAATCCTGATGAGCTCGGGCATATTTCATTTGTTTGAGAAATGGGCGAAAATTTTTGAAATTGGTCAATTTAAGCCAAAAAGTAGTAGCAGTAATGATTCTGCTAATTTTACTCCGAACGAAGATGAAGTTTCTCAAATAGGAAATTCAAATATTTTATCACTTTTCTATCTTTATGCATATTTATTGTTTTTCACCCTTTTAGTATTTTGTTTTGAAATAACATCTTTGTGTAAATAAATTCGAATTTTTTCTAATTGCCATCTTAAATATCTACTTATAGCGAAACTTTGCTTGGCAATACAAACTATAGTTCAGTTTTTAGTTAATAAAATTTTGAAATGTGGCCAAGTAAAAATTCGCCAATAATTGTTGATTTCTTAAAAGAAATGAGAATTTTCAACCTGATATCGGTATTGAGAGTCAAATGGGGGTATTCACTGCAATTCAGCTAAAGTTAACTGACTTTGTGAATCCAAAAAAAGCGATAGTTCAATGAATACCAACCAAAAAGTATAAATGATTTCTCACAAAAATGCAATTCTTTATATTATTAGAATTTATTCGAAGTTTCGTGTGTTAAGAATATATAATATATTACTTTGAAAAAAATATTGCAAATTATTTAGAAGTGTTTGCTAAATTGAGTCTTGAGTCGTTATTTCTGGATTCTAAATACTTGGGTGTATAAAAATAGATTAGTACTACTACCTAAAGGAAAGTTGGATTGGAGACAAATCTTTATTTAACAACGGTTAATTTAAATCAGTATTTTATTTGTTAAAATTTAAGTATATTAAAGCTGATAATTTACCGAGAACTCCAAAAATCATCAATTAGTCACAGATGACAATCGTCAGTTTATCATCCACTATAACCACTTTATAAAATTTTATTATGACGTCACTCTTAATAAAATTATTCATTTTTACACGAGTAATATATTATTTCCTTGTATTGCACAATTTTTTACACATTTTTATTACGAACAGTAAATTACCCGTTCTACGGACGGACAGTAACATTCGCTCGCCGTTAACAGAACGTATGTTTAGTGTGTTCATTTTAAAAAAAAATCCTTTACATAAAGTTCTACAATTTAAATATATTTTAAATTTATACAAAAGGCAGAGGCCAAAATTGATAATACAGAGTGTACACACCCATCGAAGATTGTTGAGGTAAAATGTCTGAGTTCTGACTAGCATTGTCCAAATTCAAGATTTCAGTAGTAAAACCGCCAAAGGAATGCTTGAGTTTATCTACTCCGGAAAACTATGGACGAAGATTTCATGAAATTATTGAAAATTGCCGCAAACTATGAAAATAAATACGAACTGGAAGAATTGAAAATGGCTTCAACTAAGGCAGCTATTTTGAAAATGTCCGTTGAAAACGTTATGGAACTTATGATTTTGGGTGATATGTACAATTCTCTGGAATTAAAATACGGGACAACAAAGTCAATCCCATGTTTTCTCCTACAAACTGAAATCGAGCTTTTGAAAAGCTTGTGGAAGAAAGTCCAAGGCTGCTGTTAGAGTTAGATAAATATCGAAATCTTCGGAATAATGACCTTCGTGTTCTTTGTTCTGGAGGATCTAATGAAACTTTCAAAGAGGTCACTAGATCCACAACTAATTTAAAACATTAAAATTGTTTCTACATGTTTCGAAGTTAATGTAAAGTTTGGTTTCATTTCGATTAATATTTTACGCAAAATGATCGGCTGCATTGTAAGAAAGCTACAAAATATTTATCAGCAGTGAAAATTTTAACATTAATGAATTATATATAATTATAGATGAATTATTAAATTACATATTTTGCTCTCACTCTTTTCTTCACCACAATAAAATTAAACTCTTTTAGATAAGTGCCTTGGTGATTCATTCATACCTCATAAAAACGGATTCGTTTACTCAAACTCAATTGTTGTTCAAAAACCCCAAAAGCGTTTACCTAATTTCGCATACACAAATAATTTACATTTAAATATGCAATTTTCCATTTTTTAAAAGAAAACTCAAATTACAAAGGTAGCACAGTACCATTACTATTTTATAGTCTCACAATGCAAAATAAATGGAGAATGGGAACATAGAAAAAGGTCACGGATTTAAAGTTAAAATCTATATTTAGGATGGATGCCATTTAAAGGGGCTTAAAAAAGCAGGATTTTGTCTAAAAAAGGATTTATTTCAGCTTAATGGGAAAGCAGAAAATGTGTCGTGGAATACGGCTTAATGCATGTATTTAATCCGTCTTTAAAATTTTAAATTTTCTAATAATTGCATAGTAGTAAAAATGATAACACATATTTAATCATGTATACAAAGTCTACGAAAAATAATAGCCGGTTAATCATCCTCCGGTTACATCATCATTACCATAAGTTTACTCTACACCAGTAAAACTTTAGTAACTCCTTTTGGCTGCCCAAGCTTTCTCTTTTGCCCTAACGGAACATTTTTCACCGCTGCCGGAAAGTGAATACCCTAAAATCGTTAAAGCCGCGCCTATTACATATATGTTTGCAATGAATTGTTTTTTGTATATTTGGCATGTGTACATTGAAGAAAGTCAGGAGCCTTGGTTGAAAGTCACCTTTCAATCTGTCCACGCAGATTTTACAAAGTCGTTAAGTCACCAGTTGTCTATTTCTCAATCCACAATTGGGACGCACGATCAAAAATGTTACTGGAGCACACTGGACAATTGTAGCTTATGGATATCTTCATTTAGTTCAGCTCCTGTTTTCGGATCACTGACACTTAAAAGTCTCTTTTCGTATGCCCTGTTACCGTGGTCCCAACAATTTACGCTCAAAAATTTATCACCGAAGACATTCCTAAAACTCTTGCAAAGGTTGCTGCTCTGAGCAGACAACCATAGTTTTAAAGATAATTTACCACCTTTTAAGCCTGGTCAATTAAGCCTAATTACATTTAATGACTGCTTTTTTTCATTTGAAGCCAAAAAAAGTTTTTTAAGAAACAATCCTATTTTTTAAGTCGCTTTAAAATTAACCCATTTAGGATCTATCGAACAAGACATCAAAATACACACAAGTCTCTATCATGAGAAATCCGACGCTGTTAGTTTTTACCTTTCTTGCACGTTTGTCCAAATTCTTTCTTTCGAATTAATCTGTAATCTTTCAATAATGAAATAATTTGTACACCACAACAGCTTGTGAAATTATGTAATATCTTGTTAGTATGTAAAATTAAATTGATTACAACTTATTTCGATAAGAATTCATTTTACAATCCATATATTTTGCAATTGAAATTTAATTGTATTAAGTTACTTATTGTAGTATGTTAATACAATAAAGCATTTTCAAGTATTTAAAAAGAAGAAACTTGACATTGTTGTTAGAGTGTTGGTAAATTATTCCTCAGGTGAAGGATCAATGATGCACTTTTCATCTTGACAGAAGAAACGGCAGCCTGCTAAGTCAGTCAGATTGATGCCAAGTATATTAGCAATCCTTAGAGAATAACAGTCAAGGACCCCCCCCCCCACAGTCTATGTTAATGCTTTGCAGGGGACACTGCAATAATTATTATAAATTGATTATTTCACAATAATAAATGAAATTTGAATTAATAGTCAATTATAGTTATTTAAGTATAACAACAAAGTGACCTTGGTGACCGATATATTATAAGTGAAAATCTTTAACCAGTCACCTGTATATAAATTCAAACAACTGTTATTCGAGAGAAGAATTTCATATCTTAAATTACTATTATTATAACGCTACTTAAATTATCAACACTATATTACACCTTTTTATCTAGGTGTATTGGTTCTTTTAGGTTCATCTTCATCTAATGTCAGTCTAGATATATTTTTGGATAATTTATTGTTTAATTTTACTCAATTCTTTTACTTTAAATTTAATTTTTAATCATACCTTTTGAAAAATTTGTATAGGGTTGCAAAAACATATGACAATTTCAAAAATAACGATTAAAGAAATATAACGGTTTTACTCATTGCTACGAACCTAAAATACTAACAATTAATTGAATGATTATTGGTATTATTAAATTTGTTAACAATCTTCCTCTTATTGCATTCAGTATTCCTTTTTAATATATGATGATTATGAATCCTTACCATAGTGTACTAAATAGAAATAATTCATGATTCCCTTTTTAACCTACTTGACGTACTTACATTCGACTCCAATCAGTCTACAATAACACCTATGCATTATTTCAGCGGACCTGTTTGTAGTCTACTGGGATAACTCATTTATTTTACAAAAATTGACTAAAGTGTACTTACGTCTCCTAAAGTCAAATCAATTACGCTAACTGTCCACAGTAGGGCAAAAACCAACATAAGAGAACTAATAGTTTTCATTCAACGGCTGATTGGAAATGTTGACAAGAAGATTCGATTTCAATGAATGCTAAAGCAAGATTAATCAATTTCTACCTCTACTTCTTTATTTATACACTTGTCAAAGTTAGAAAGATTCATAAATGTGTAAACTGAACTCCCATTTTTTATTCATCTGGTTTAGCTCCATGTTGTATAGGAACCCTATAAGGCATTCATAGGTTCACTTTGTTACGCAATGTGATCCACAGTAAGGGCAAAGATCAATTTGGATTTGCAAACTTCTTACCAGGGTAGAAGATGTAGAAGAAAAATAATCCCTGTACGTTTCCTATGGAAATTTTTGGAGTTTTTTGGTTATTGTATCTATGTAAGGTATTAAAACTATTATATAGTAGGTTGGTTAATCCAGACAAAATAATGCTGTGCTATGTCGGTTGAACACTTTCTTCAAGCCAATTTCAATGGTAAAAAGTTTTTTACTGTTGAATTGGCTTTATATTGGAATTGTATTTACATAAGGATTTACTTCTTCGTTTCCGAGATAGCAACCCTGTGGCCGTAGCCACAAAAACAGTTTTTTTAAATGATGAACAACATTATTCTGAGAAGGATGTTGTTGAAGAGGTTGTAATCAGTGATGCATTGATAACGAGTGTAGTACATACACTGCAAATATACTGTGCAGTATACTTTACAGTTTATATAAACTTGGTCAAAGTAAAAGGGTATTACCTCGGTCAGCAAAGTAGGATAATGTATGGCGTATCAGGAAATCCATGAACAATTACAGAGCGGTTCAGCATATAGTTGCCATAGCGCTTACATTATGCACTTAAATTGCCCACTTTGACTTGACGCTGGAAATAAAATTCAACAGGCACATACATATTTCCTTATACATGGGAAGCGCAATGGCTACCGCCGCCTAAACCGCTGAATTGACCACTAGATGTTGGTGCACATTGTTTACAAGGCAGAAAATGGCAAAACATTTCTAATTAGTCAGTGGTTGCGTGACAATTAAAGTCATCCGTTGAGTTGTATTTTGCATTTAAAAGGAAATAAGCAATTTGCGAACGCATGTAAAAAGAACGAAAGCCCTACGACATATAATAAACCTTAGCAAAACCAACGTAAATAAATATCTACGTAATGTAAGATCAGTTTTAGTATCAGTATGCTTGCAGTTTTCGAATTTTCTGTAAAAAATTAGTACAAAATAGTTGAAATTCAACAGCGAATTAGGTCTCTCAATGACTGATGTCTTTAAAAAAATAGGGGGATTTATTGTAATCCATTGTGAAGTTATATCACCGTTAAGTAGTGGTACTAAGTTTTTCAGTTTTCGAATTTTCTGCAAAAAACTAAAAGTACGAAGGGGCTGATTTTCAACAGGAAGCAAAATTTTATGGATTAATTTTTGTAAATGCGTTCTAAAGTTATACAACCGACAAGGAGTTGTAATATCAGTAATGCGAACAGATGGTCATATTTGCAGAATTTTTTCAGTAAAATCGTGCCGATATTTAATAAACCATTCAAGCAAAGAATTTAATGAAGTAGCAGAAGCGACACATATTTAACCCCGTCCTCTGGACCATAACAACACATAGAAAAGTTTTACAACAACACAATTGCAAAATTTTATGTAATTATCTCAAAATATAGACAAACGGTCAGACGGACGTTGGGTGCTGAAAGTCCACCTCAATATGTGCTGAAAAACCACCTCAATTTGATCCTGAAAATGCACGTCAATTTTCCTGCATACACAACACTTTTAGTAATACATGGAACTGTAGGCTCTAGATTATTCAAATTTTTTAGTGGATGTCAGTGATCGATCACATCTATTTTCGCGTGGTATCTTTCTGTAGACCTCAAGAGTGTACACCAAAAGTTTTAGCGAATTATATTAAACTGTTTATGCGTTGTAGAACCAACACCAGACAGGCGGACAGACAGATTGCTCAGGGCATTCTTATAAAGTAGCTTTCGCTATTTAACTACAAATGCAACCTTACGACATATACTGACCATAACTGTAGCCTATCAATCTATCATATCATATATACTAAATAAAATAAAACTGACGAAAATTACTTTTGTCAATTGATAAACAAATGAAAAAATACAAATTTTGTTTTCCTGTGTACAATGCATCATTTAATTCTAAATTGCATAATATTTCCAATACATAAAAGGAAGCCGTGCGCTTATGAAAACGTAATTCATTAAATGCAAGATGAAAAGACAAATTTATTTTACTTTGCATGGACAGTTGGTTATTACTTATTATTGTAACTGTTAGAAGTAACTTTCACGTGTATTAATACATTAAAAATACATGCTTAAAAAGTAAACTTGTGCAATTATCTGTCAACTATTATCTTGTCATCAGCTAATGCATATAAATTGTAATCAGTTTATATAAGATTTATAGTTGTATAAAAGATGCTTATAGGCAATTACTTTACTCGTTGCCGGTTGTCATTTTAATGTTCAAGTCAAAGTCCTAAAACAAATAAGATTACAATATAAAACCCTTGAACTTTGCACGTGCACATAAAGTTGTTCGATTTTTTATTTATTAATGTAGGTATTTATTATTGTAACCGTAGCATGCAGAATGCAGATACAGACTATAGGCAAAACATCGCATGGAGGTCAGCAGTGACCAGTTCTTAGCATTTATGTTTCACTTGTGAGGTATGGTGTGATGTTAAGACAATTATTTCTAAATATACATGAACTAATTTAAAACCATGTAATTGCGTCTTCGATTACTATATACGCAAATCTTATATAATTATTTGCTGTCTCCGCCTTTCAGTCTTTTGCACGACTCTGCCAAAGTAACATCTAAAAAGTAGTCAAGAACAAAAGCTCAACGAACTTGAATTCTCTCTCCACGTAATTCTTCATTTGCTCATAACATCACCAAACTTTACTATTATTCCTTATATACACATCAATATCAGACATAATCATGACGATATATACTTTGCCTAACATTGGCAATGTAAACACTTTTTAATTTTAATTTGAAATAGACGTAAAAGGTAAAGCAAAAATACTTTATAAATACCTAGTTGATCACCAGTTTACCTGGAAATGAGTAAGAAAGCAAATTATTCATTTCTTGAATCAATTTTTTGTGCAACATTTCATAAATAGTTATTGCGTTAATCAAATAATCCTAAAATGTAAATTTCAGTTCTAATTAAGTTCTGCTATCCTTTATTTATAAGCTTATTGATATTTAGTCGCAAAACCATTAGTGCAAGAAATAAGAAAAGTATTACTAGACTAATCCCATCGTTAGTATTGGAAGGGTAGTGGCAATGCAAAAGCTTGTAACTCTTACATGATAACACCATTATTTCAGAAATGCTCTCCGATGCCTGGTGTATTACTACATTTGAAAATCTTGCACTACATTTATAAAAAGTACTTGTGTCAAGTCATATGCCATAGTTGTAAGAAAAGCCACGGTCGACATTCCGATACTGGTTGCAATTTGATTTAATAGTTAAAACTGACTTTTTTAAACGATGATGTTATCAATAAAATATTCGCAATCTAAATACATCTCACTCTGCTGCCATGACTTCAATCACATAGTTACTACTAGAAATATTATGTTATAATAAAACAATGATATTTAATTTTAATGTGAAACAATGCTAAGAACGAAGATTAGGCGTAAGCAAGTCGCAGCAAGAAAAATGTCACCTACCTATATTGTTTTGATTATTATGATGATACATTGATAATTTCTGAGTTATTTGAGAGATTGCTTTTCTTGTCATTCTAATAGTCATTAGTTTTTAATGCCAGTTTAATCAAATACACACTATTTAAGACTCCGAAAAGTGAAAATGTGCAGGGCTATCCGAATGGGGGCTTTTATTTTATTGATTTTTGCTTACCAACTAAAAAATGTTGAAAATCCAATTGAAGCATCATATATGAGGTCTCATCTTATATGGGGACATGCAGAATTATACAACATGATACTTGGTTTGTGCAGTGCAACATCCACAAGTAACGCCAAAATGACATGGCTTAGCATTCTTACGGTGGGGTAGTTTGCCTCCAAGTAGAATATAAATTGTGCGACAAAAATTTTAAACTTTTGCTGTGTGTAATTCTGTAGTCTTCTTCATTGCTGCAAATTTTTTCGTAGCATTTACCAAAAATTTACATGCAAAATAGCATTTTCCAAATTCCAAGACTTCGGCATAACGAACATCAAAAAAATCTTTTCTAAAGAACATCAAAAATTCCATGAAAAAATCTCTATCTACTATGAAAGCGCTTTTTTGGGTTTTTTCTCTAAACATGGAATAAAAATGGAAATGCATTTCTTCAATGTATTTCTCCTACTCCAAATAATGTCAAATTTTGGCCTAAATAATTTCTTTAAAGGGAATATTAAGTACACCTCATAAATAATCGTTTTACCTCAATAAAAATAATCTTTTTTGTTTCATATAAATACATTTGCCTAATAAATATTTATCCCGCCTCAAGGTTGGTCACTAAAAACTGATAATATATCTTTGCCCCAAGTTTTAGTACAAATTGCTAATGCTCTTCTTTTTGCCTGCTAAAATACATCAAACATATATCACTGACCTTCCCGAAGCTAAATTTACATTATGCTTATATCATTTAAAATTCCTGCTTTAATAAAAATTATATCTTTCAATGGTCCCCAAAAAGGACTTGGAAGTACCTATGATATGCACTATGAAATGTTTTGATTTTTAATTTCCAGTTAATCTAATCATAATAAATTGCATAAAGCAATAATCGTTTTTGGTGAAGTACATAGTCAAACGAATGTTACGAGGAATAAATATGAATGTAATAAAAATAAATTAAATAATAAATTAAAGAGCTCGATTTTTTTAAAACTTGGTCCTTCAGTAGGGAAATGATAAACACTTTTAGTAATGCTCAGGCAAGACTTGTTTTGGAAATTACGGATTCTAAGAACTGTATCCAGGTTCTCATTTAAGTGAGTGATTTTTGTATTCTTGGAGTCTAAAGTACCTAAGCAAACACGTCTCAGTGCTTTTCCATACGCAACATAAGAAAGAAATGCAGTCAATATTTGTTTAATTTGGATGAAGGATGTTGCGATGGTTGACCGCACAGTGTCATCATTTCATCATTAATGAATTTCTGCATTTATTGAATTAATAAGTACATGTACAGCAAAGAGATTGACAACTGAAGATAGAAAATTCTCATAGACGTTTCGAACAATTAGATATTTACAAGTTTTACAGTATTTTCACTTTACAATTCTGATTTAGACTATTTATTAGTTTTCTATTTTCAATAGATAAGAAAACCTGAATAAATAAATAATTAGATCGATTCATATACAGCAATACAGCTCACCATAAAAAGTGTATCAATGAAAAGCAAACGTGATAACATTATAATATGGTCCTGCACGTGTTTGCCCTTCATGGGCGTATTAAGTAAACACTTGACATAAAGTGCATTGTCGTCAAACATTGCTTTAGTTGATAAAGTTGATACTAAAATGAAGCATTAATTTGTAATCCGAAATTTCTGTCTACTTTTATTCCATTTAAATTATCAGACTGCTGAAAAATTTACACCAGTTCACTAATGGGTCGTTTTGTGTTAAACATTTGCATTTTTGTATATTTTATTTCTGCACTTTTAACAAAAACTAACGGAGAAATAATAAAAAATAAAGATTTAAACTTTATAATAGAAACATTTTATGACTGTGCAGTGACCTTGTTTTACGATAAGATAAGTCTGTCTATTGAGTACGAGTACAGTGAGACTGTTCCCATAAGAATCCTCCAGCTTAACAATAGAACTTCTTCGGTTGCCCTGAGAAAATGGATATTACATTTTGCTCACATTGTAATATTTCTGGAAAAGGGAAAAAAGGAATACGGACAATTTCGTCAGTACTGCATGATAAAAGAGTTAAATCCAGAACTTTGTAATGAAGATTCGGGTTATCGAATTTTAATGGCTCCGGAATTTGGGAAGCCAATTTATCGTGCAATTCAAGGCTCAATTTTCTTATATTTTCCATTGGTTACCAATTCAAGTGGTAATAATGGGGAAATACGTGCCTGGACAAAATCTGTTTATTTGCAATGTTCCCGTTGTTTTACCGAATGCGTATTTTATGTTGATTTGATGTTAATTAAAAGCAGAAAATATCATCAATTAGGAAAAAATATACTGCAGGAGCTGCGAAATGACATTTTTGGTTTCTATAATCAAATGAAAATTCCCAAAGCGGAATATTGCCTTAAAAGCATTCCAAGAGCATCAGAAGACGTTGTGGATTTGTTTTTTGAGAAAGCGGAAGGTGTAAATATGTCCTACAAAGCTGATACAATATCTCCGTTTAACCCTTTAGTACTGGAAACAAAGGAAGTTATCTTGAGACTTTTATTTGCAGATTTTCCTGTAAGTCAAGCAAATGTTGATTATTTTCATGTTGATTTGGGAGCGCCACGAGTGCACTTAAAAAGAATTACTACTTCAGTAACTGATACCACATTTGTGGTTCTTGGGACGAGCAGTTGGAATTTCTTAACGTGTTCTGGGGTTCAGAGAAAAATATCGGGGTCGCTTTTTATCCAACCCTATGATTCAATTTCTTGGAGTCTCATAATTACTTTTGGGCTCTTCGTGGCTTTTCTCTTAATTTTCCAGAAAGATTTTGCAAAAATAAATCAAAAGAATCCCAAAATTGTGCTTTGGAGTCATTTTAAACAATTTTTCGTCCAAATTATTTTAAACATCGCGGTTTTGTTAGAACAAAGTGTTTTGAAAGCCAGAAATAAGAAATGGAGTGTTTTTCTCACTGCTGGTATTTGGATGCTCTTAGGACTTATTATTACCAACGCTTACAAAGGGTTAATTTCGTCTTGGATAATACTACCTTTAAAACCGGAAACTAAATTCAAGTTTATCAAAGATCTCAACGAGTTTGCGCTAATTGGCCCAAATTCAAATGATTTTCTCTTTGATACACTTAGTTACTTTACTCCACGGAACGTACATTGGAAAATGGAGTTGCGTAAACAGAGCATTGAAAAGGTGTTTGTTTTAGAAGCGTTTTCGGACGACTGTATTTGTTCCACGGATATTCCAAATTTGAGTTCCATTAAAAACGATGCATGTGGGAAAATTCAATTAGATTTACTAAATTGTTCTTCTGAAGAACCTACAGAAGAAGATAACTTGTGCAGAAATGACTCCATGAGCTTAAAAGTGAAATCTTTGTTTACTAAATACAATTTGCTTCCGAATCATTTAACAGAGTGGTATTGGAAAGAAATTACTCTATTGAATGAAGGAATATTTGATACCAAATTCAAAGAAATTAGGATACCCAAACACTTTTTTGTTGCAGAATTGTCATTCCGATGCCATTCTAACAAAAGGAACGAGAAATATAAATATTTGCCACTTGTCTACAATTTGCTAAACGATTGTAATGGAAAGGCATATTTAGAATACAATGACAAGTTGGATTATCAAGTTCAATACATTTTCAAAAGAAACAAATTTATTCGAGGACAGGATAAATTATTTCCTCATACAAACATTTTAGTGATTCCACAATTTCCTAGCACATCTATTCTTTATTTTCGTGCTCAAATCCTGATGAGCTCGGGTATATTTCACTTGTTTGAGAAATGGACCGAAATTTTTGAAATTGGTCAATCTAAACCAAAAAGTAGCAACAGTAATAATTCTGTTTTCACTCCAAACGATGATGAACTTTCTCAAATAGGAAATTCAAATATTTCATCACTTTTCTATCTTTATGCATATCTATTGCTTTTCACCATTTTAGTATTTTGTGTTGAAATAGTATCTTTATGTAAATAACTTCGATTACTAACTCTATTTTAAACTACTCAAAATATCTCTTTATAACAAAATACTTGAAAATACCAAGTACAGGGTCAGCCAGAATAGTGTTAACATAGTCTAGGAGCTCTAGCAGCTAAACGGGGGCTGCTACCAAAAAATGATTTACATCGTTGAAAAGAGGAGAAAATTTGCAACAAAATCGGATACTATAATGTCTGTATCCATATTGTCTTCACGTAGCCAAAAATCAATACGTTGGAGTGGCATTTCCCATGTTAAATTATCAATTTCACATTTCGAAAATCATAAAGTTACTTTCCAAAGCAATGCCCACTGCAGGGCCCCCGAAAATCAATTCAAAATCAAATCTGGAAAGAATGGAAACTGAATTTGACAGGAATTTCAGATTTTACATTTCTAAAGAACACACTGCACTGGAGCTCGGCTTTGCATCCATAAGCCGACGACTGAAGGCGCTAACGCTGAAGCCCTACCGTTCGGTAAGGAGGTGTAAGATTTATAACCTCCGGGGTATTTTAAACGTGTTTCCCATTTAGTTTTCCAGAAACTTATGGAAAAATTTTCGGGTTTATGCTAGCAGTGATGACCATTTTGTCGGTCAGTTGTGAAAATGATAATTTAACATGGGAAATGCCACTCCAACATATCGATTTTTTGCTGCATGATGACAATATGGGTAAAGATATTATGGTATCTGGGTTTATTGCAAATTTTCTCCTCTTTTCAACGGTGTAAGCCATTTTTCGGTAGCCGCCCCCGTTTAGCTGCTAGAGCTCCTAGACTTTGTTAACACTATTTTGATTGACCCTGTATTATGTTTTTAGTTAATAAAATTCAGAAATGTGGCCAAGTGAATAATCGCCCATTATTTTTGATCTCTTAAAATGCGCAAATAAAGAACTAAATGCGCTTCATCCTGCTGTAAATCATAAGGAAGTCTCTACTTGAAGGGATGTGAATAAGTACGGAGCTGAATATATTAGTTGGAGGTATTGTAAAATAGCAAAATAAAAATAAAATTCGTTTTATGACAAACATGGTTAAGCTAGTTATGTCAACCTACACAGTATTATGTCAAAATCAAGGTTTATGACTCAAAAACCTTTATTTTATGTACTCATAAACGAGCCTTCAATGTAATAGAAATTTAAACAACCGCATAACTATCCAAGTGTGCGTCATTCATTATACGTTCATATTGCAATATTCAAGTTTTATAATCTAGTGTCTGTGTTTTATAATCTAAAGCAGAAAAAAATTCGGTAGAAGTAAAGTATACATGCTTCTATGTATAATTCGCATAAATATAACCGATTATATTTGGTTATTTATATACTTTAAAAACACGATGTTCAATATGAAGTACTCTAATAATCTATGATTTATATTTAAACTTAGCCCCGTTGACCATTTTCGAACAACGATTATGATATGAAGTTAAAATATCGGTCGAGGTCTAGCTGCGACAATTAAGTTATTAATGCTATATTCTTCTAGGGAAAGAAATACAAAATACTTTTCCACAAATTTCATTAAATTGGGGAGAAATAATGAAAAAACTTATTTTTCGTATAGATTTTTAGTAAATGCAAGCAATTTTTAGAAGCATGTGTAAAAACTGTGCTTGTATTTAAGAATATTGGGTCTGTGAAAGTGAAAAACCAGGGAGACTACTTTGTAAATCATTGCTTTTCTATCAATATCACTTATTTGCAATTATGGTTAGGTGTTTTGAATCAGGCTACTCCCTTAAAGCGCATTTGATTCTATACAGTATTAGCATAATTACAAGTTATAATTTGAAATGGGTTTTCATACTAATTGGCAATATTTTGTTGTAAATGTTTGTGGAATAGTTTTTTGCAAATTATAGATGGTCATTTGCTTAGTAATTATCGTACGTCATATTCTGCACATTTTTATGCGTTAATTTAAAAGTATGCAATAATAATAGTTATATCAAGGTGCCTATACAACCCCTACCGATGTGCCATACCCATACTCAATTTACCTGCAACCTTAGAACAATATCCAGGTACCTAGACATATTCATCCCCCATAAGTAGTCCATTAGTGATGTAATTTCATTTATAAAATGAGTATGGCATCACCTAGATAGGGGTAGTCTAAGCACCTTGAGTTATAGGATGATAGCAGAAGTTGTTGTACCTTGTACCGTATTTGTTTCTTTAAAAACGACGTTGCAATTGAAAACTTTAATATTCCAATATAAATAGCGTTGAAAAATGGAATGTATTTGGAAATTGTATTTTTAAAATACAGTATTTTATTTTGGACCAGAAGAAATGTATTTTAAATACAGTAGTTTGAGAAAATCTCGAATGTATTTTGTATTTTGAAGCTCAAAGAATTGTATTTTGAGCGAAGTATTTTCGAAATGCTTTTGATTTATTTTGCCCAACTATGGTAATATAGTTGAAATAGTTGCACCCTAAGGAACTCTTCCACTACCGGAATCTGTATCAAATTTATCGTTAGGACCTCTCCCATCGCCAAAATGGAGTCCAGGTAAATTAGCAACTCCAATGTTAGCATGTACAAGACCTCCTTCTTCTGGAAAATATCGGTCTTTTTCTTCTCCTCGGGTTAGTTCAATTAAGAAGATAGTTAGTACCACCACCAGCTAAATATTTTAAACACAATATGAAAACCACTAAACCAAATTCCAATGGGTT
Organism: Yoshiicerus persimilis; assembly: GCA_020352615.2. NCBI lineage: Eukaryota > Metazoa > Arthropoda > Collembola > Entomobryomorpha > Tomoceridae > Yoshiicerus > Yoshiicerus persimilis. Next base: position 7,417,628 of record CM036940.2, on the reverse strand, counting down.
TGCTTACTATTCTTGTTTGCTAGTGATTATAATAATTGACTTACCTATGCAAGGGTGTACAATTTAAGGAAAATGTAATGGCAATAGTAATCAAATTTCTGGATTAGAAAAAAATTACTTATTGAAATCATATAATGCTTACCAAAATGAAAATATTTTGTAGGTTCATTTTCATCGTCAGAATAATTTAGAATGGTTAACAAAAAACAATTGAAAGCTAAAAAGCAGTTCGTAATTTTATTAGGCAAAAAAATCATGTGTTCATTGTTGTGCTAAGTGTTTTGATGCAGTATGGGATTTAATGGACTATTAAGTAATGCCTACTAATAATCGTACGCATTGAGTATACGTAATTTTTAATTCACACCGTAATTACGATGTTAATTATATTAGCAAGCTACTATATAGAAGCGGTGCATGATATTTTATTACCCAAACTGCCATTTTCATTTCTTATTCCTTATATAACGTGACGCTCATTATCTCGGAAAAGGGTGGGGAGAATAGGGTTCTAACCTAGGTCTAAACCTAAGTAAAAAGAATTACTAACGTGTTCTGGGGTTCAGAGGAAAATATCGTGGTCACTTCTTATTCAACCAACCACTTCCTGGAGTCTCCCCATAATTACTTTTGGTCTTTGTGGCCTTTCTCTTACCTTACCAGCAAGATTTTGCAAAAAGTAATCAAAGGAAGTTCAAAATTCCGCTTTGGAGTCATTTTTGGCAATTTTATCTTCAAATAATTTTAAAAATCGAGGTTTTGGTAGAACAAAGCGTTTTGAATACCAGAAAGAAGAAATGGAGTGTACGCCTCACGAAGTTACTTTATTGTACGATACGTATTTTGGAAAATGGAGTTGCAAAAACAGAGATTCAAAAATGTGTTTGTTCTAGAAGCGTTTTCGGACGACTGTATTTGTTCAACGGATATTCCCCATTTGAGTAGCATTAAAAGTGATGCATGTGGAAAAATTCAATTAGATTTACTAAATTGTTCTTCTGAAATACTTACAAAAAATTATAAACGACTCTATAAGTTTAAAAATGAAATCTTCGTTGATTAAATACAATTTGCTTCCGAATCATTTAACAGAGTGGTATTGGAAAGAAATTACACTATTGGACGAAGGAATATTTGATACAAAATTCAAAGAAATTAGGATACCCAAACATTATTTTGTTGCAGAATTGTCTTTCCGATGTCATTCTAACAAAAGGAACGAGAAATATAAATATTTGCCACTTGTCTACAATTTACTACACGATTGTAATGGAAAGGCGTATTTGGAATACAATGACAAGTTGGACTATCAAGTGCAATACAATTTCAAAAGAAACAAATTTATTTGAGGACAGGATAAATTATTTCCTCACACAAACATTTTAGTTATTACATTCCGCAATTCCCAAGCACATCTGTTCTATGTTTTCGTGCTCAAATCTTGATGAGCTCAGCTCGGGTATATTCCATTTGTTTGAGAAATGGAACAAACTATTTGAAAGTCAGTCTAAACCAAAAAGTATCAACAGTAATAATTCTGTTAAATTTCTTCCGAACAAAAATGAACTTTATCCAATAGGAAATTCAAATATTTCATCACTTTTCTATCTTTATGCATATCTATTGCTTTTCGCTATTTTAGTATTTTGTGTTGCAATAGCATTTTTGTGTAAATAACTTTTATAACGAAATACTTCTTGGCAATACAAACTAACTATATTATTCAGCTTTTAGTTAATAAATTGAAATGTGACCAATTAAAAATTCGCCAATAATTTTTGATTTCTTAAAAGAAATGAGGATTTTCAACCTGATATCGGTATTGAGGATTTGAGGGGCATTAATATCAATTCAGATAAAGTTAGCTGATTTTGTAAATCCGCATTGCACGAAACAAGCAATAATTCAAAGAATATCAACACAAAATTATAAAATGATTTCTCATAAAAATACAATTCTTCACATTAGATTTTATTCGAAGAAGTTTCATGTGAAAATGTAATTTATTACGTTGAAAAAAATATTGAAAATTAGTTAGAACTGTTTGCTAAATTGAGTCATTATTGCTGGATTCTAAATGCGTGGGTGTATAACAATAGAATAGCCTTAAGCGGAAATGAAAATTACGAAAATGTCATCTGTTGTTTAGTTTAATAAAATCTTATTATAATTTCATAATGTTTAAAAAAAATTAACTAAACAATTAACAACACATTTTAATTGGGTAATATTAATGTATAGGTTCATTCTTTTTGTTTCAAATAATTTACTTAGCTACTTAAATGGTAGTCCTCAATTAGGAGGTATTTATTGTGTAGATATTTAGACCCTTTCCTTTAGGGTTCATTCCTTTTGGATTATTCTAAGAACTTTTGAGTTACAGTATTTTATAGAGGACCCATTGCGATTCGTGAATGTTCTCCATTCTTAGAAAGGGCCACAGGTGCCCATTACTAAATTTAGCTATTATTGGCTATAAATACTACTTTCAAATAACCCTGAAGGACGTCTACTATCTTATTACTTTATTTAGAAAACCAGTTCAACGTGCATACCAAAGTATCTTGTACTTTTAGAAGCACTGAGAATTTTCAAGAATAAAGTTGGTAATAAAATATCATATTTTCATTAAATTGAAGTTACCAAAAGGATCTTTTCAAACGATATGGCATTTAGTACTACCTAAAGGAAAGTTGGATTGGAGACAAATCTTTATTTAAGAAAGGTTAATTTAAATCAGTATTATTTTACTACATAGTTAAAATTTAAAAATATTAAAGCTGATAATTTTACCGAACCCCAAACATCTGCAATTTTTTGACCGATGAAAATTGACAGTTTTTCATCAACTATAATCATTTCGCATAATTGTATTATGTTGCACAATGAACGCCACTCTTAGCAAAATTATTCATTTTTGTACGAGCAATATATTGTTTCCTTGTATTGCATTGCTTTTTACACAGTTTTATTACGAACAGTAAATTACCCGTCCTATGGACGGAAAGTAACGCCGCTCGCCGTTAATAGAACTCGTGTTTTTAGTATGTTTACTGGTAATAAAAATCATTTACATAAAGTTTTACAATTTAGATACATTTTAAATTTATACTATGGTATGCTTTTAAAGGTTGTGACCAATATCCAGTAGTAAATACAAACATCGAAAATTGTTGTAGAAAAATTAATACTTTTGTAAAAAGTTTGTTGTTGTAGAAAACTGAATACTTTTGTAAAAAGTTGCAGTTGTTGTTCCAATATTAGCTATTATGATAAAATGGTTATAGTTGTTGAAAAATGACAATTTTAAACGTGGAAAACAAATAATTTTTATGTGTATTTAAAAAAACCAAAATTATATACAAAATTCGTGCTTCCGTGCTTTCAGAAAATTGCCGTTAAACGACGACATCTGTTAATTGAAATTCGGATTGTTTTTATGCAGGTATTTGCGCAAGGCAATTTCAAATTTCATTTTGAATTGTTTGTATTTCTAAAATGGCTGAAGGAGGGAAAAAACGGAAAAGGGACTATGACATTATGGAGTCAAGGGGTGATTTGAACATTTTTGAGTGGAACGTTGCCAATTTTACACAAGTTCTAGAAAACACAGAAGATGATGAGATAATGACATCGCCAGTGTTTGTTGGGAAGTCGATTGGCCTGCCGAACAGTTTCTGGCAGATAAACCTGCGTCTTCACGTAAAGGATGTCATCGAAGAGGAGACAGCCTTGGAAATCACTTTAGTATTCAGAAAAGAATTTAACCAGCACAATCCAGTTGTAAATGTTCAGTATCAACTGTGCCTGATGGACAGAAATCAATACGCAGCATCTGGAGTTCAGGGGACGGTTGAACAATTCGGAACTGAAAATAATGGATGTAGATTTTTAATGGCATCCCATGATGAGTTGCTCAATCGCAAAAATAACTTGTTGGATGACGACGTCTTGCGTATTCAAATCAAGCTCTGGATTCAGAATGACGAAATAAATGCAGCCGCATCCAAAAAACAAAATAAAGGCCAACTAAACAAAGATTTAGGTCAGCTGCTTGGGACTTCTAAATTTTCAGATTTGGATATAGAGGTAGAAGATTTAACTTTGAAGGTTCATAAGAATATCTTGTCCTGTCGCAGCCCAGTGTTTGAAGCAATGTTCCAGAATGAAATGTCAGAGTCTCTGACCAGCACTGTCAAAATTGAGGATTTTAACAGTAAAACCGTCAAAGGAATGCTCGAGTTTATCTACTCCGAAAATGTGCAAACTATCGATGAAGATTTCATGGAATTATTGAAAATTGCCGAGAAGTACGAACTGGAAGAATTGAAATTGGCCTGTATTAAGGCTGCTATTTTGAAAATGACCATTGAAAACGTTATGGAGCTTTTGATTTTAGGGGATATGTACAATGCTCCGGAATTGAAATGCACGGCTATGGCTTTCATCAATAGCAGCAACAAAGCTAATCCAATATTTACTCCAGAAAAAGTGAATAGAGCTTTTGAAAATCTTGTGGAAGGACATCCAAAGCTGCTCATAGAAATGTATCGAAATCTTCGAAATAATGATTTTCGTGTTCATTATTCTGGAGGATCTAGTGAAACTTTCGAAGAGGTCACTAGATTCACAACTAATTTAAAACATTAAAATTGCTTCTACATGTTACATGTAAGTGCATAGTTTGTTTTAATTTTGAAAATTTGAATTTTTTACGTAAAATGATTGGCTGCATTGTAAAAAAGCTGCAAAATATTAATCAATAGTAAAAATTTTAACTTTCATGAATTATATATAACTATAAATTTGAATTATCACATTTATTTACAAACATGCTGTTCATAGTTCTAGTGCTATGACTCATCTCTTTCTCTAGTTTTGTTAAAACTTTTTCTAAAGCAGAAACTAACATTTGAATCCATTAGTAATTTTTCTACTTCCGCCAAAGCCATTCTTCGCCGTCAAAACCACAACAAAAGGAAACTCTTTTTCTATGGAATTTTGGGCTTCATGTTGACAATAATTCATGCTCATTAGAAAACTTACATCACAACTGAAGTTGTTGTTTCTGTGGACAAAAATAAAATAAAGAATTTCCGTGAACTAATTCTAAATAAACGTAACACAGTTTCTATCATTAAAAATCCGTCATTGTTAGTTTTTGCTTGTACTTTTGTTCAGATATTGTTTTCGAATTAATTTGTCATCTGTCGTTAATAAAATAATGTAACCAGCACAGCGATTACGATGTCCCTCCCAAATTATTTAATGTTTTTATAAATGGTATTATGGAATTTGCTACACATATCGTTGAGACGTTTAATCAATCGAGAAAAATCTCAACCCAACAAAAGCTAACAATGCGCTACATGCAACGGATTTGTGTTGTTGCTCTTTGATTATTAAGAGGCGCGCAGCAACTCTTTATAACAATGAGGGATCTGTCTGTCTGTCTGTCTGTATGTTCGCGATAAATGTATGTTCGCGTTAAAGGTGGGCTCAGCAGCCTCAGCGTTAGAGGTGGGCACAGTGACCCGTGAACAAACACTCACCGCTCACGACGCGACTCTTTCTTACATCTGTTAACGGGTTTATTTTGTCCTGCATATTACTGCTTAGTCGTAGAATGTTGCTTCAACGGCTGTACTTTCTAGTGGTCGGACCGTTTCGTTTCGTATTTCAGGATGATGCAAAACGAAACCAAAAACCGTTTTCTATAATGACCGATTGACATAAAATATGATTATAGAAAAGACATAGAACATCTAAATTATATGCAATGTTTTACCTTGATTAAGGGTGTAAGTAAATTTAACGTTCCTGTATCGGGGTTACAAGAATAATTTACTTGACTTTCTTTTGCACCATCAAAAAGAATTATTTTAAAATTCATGATCTTTTTAGACAGTAAAGTAAAGTTATGAAAAATGTCATTAAAAATCGTAATTTTTTGTAGAAAAGTTACATACTTTGCTGGCCCACCTTTGATTTGCATTTGTAGTTGATAGGTATGGTAGTTGATAGGTATTTGATATAAAATATTTGCACTAGGAAGTCAGATCTAGATACTTTGAATCAAAAGTGTAATTTAATTCTGCAAAAAAACGAATTTTTTACAATCGAATGGGATGCGCCATGCTTTGTTAAGAATTGTAGGGCCAATTTACTTTTAATTTGCTTCAAGTGCTACAAAAACGAAAAACGGGTTTTTTCGTTTCGCTTTTGAAAAAATGATTTGGGTTTTCGGCAAAAACGAAGAAAAGTGAAGAGAAATAAACGCATTTTTGATTCTACTAAAACCGAAACGGTCTGACCTCTAGTACTTTCGTAGTTGTTATTCGAACCACAGAAATAAAAATTATAAGAGTGCAAATATTGTTTCAGGAGAGATAATGCGGAGATATTTAGCCTGTTAAGCGCAGATTTTATCATATGAAAACAACACCATTCGATTTAGGCATGGATTTAGGGTTAAATTTTAATGCACAACGGATTAACTACAGTCAAGTGGTATGTTTTTAAGCTAAATTGGCTTTTCATAGATAATAAAATTATTAACAAGTAGATAATGTAGAATTGCTTAACCAAAGTGGTTTAAAATACACCTCTCGTCTTTCGGTGATGTAATTTTTTAAGCTATTAGCGAACTCAATGGAAAATAACAAACCCCTTCAAAATGTCTTCCGGGTTGTACCTGTCGAAAACTAAGCTTTCAAATTTAAAAAATGTGATAGTAATTTCTATATAAATCTACGCTAGTTTTCTGTGGACAGTTACCAATAACTAAAGGGAGCATTTAAGCATTGTATAGCAAATTGCAGCAGCGTATCCTAAGAACTATGTCGTATTTCAAAATACTGGTTGTGACTGTAATAATCGCAAATTGCAATTCTTTTCCTTCCCCACGAACGGATGATTTAGAAGGAGGAGTTTCTTCTTTCGTTCCACTGAAAAAAAAGAATCTACCACATCCTGATGGTAACATAATTTGATTATATTATTGAGCAATTCAAAATGTAGTAAACCACTAATTTCTCCGTGACATTTTTTTCATTTCTAAATTAATAGGCGCAGGACCATTATCTTTTGATGTCTTAAAACAACATCCTCGCTTAGCTTACATCGGATCGTTCAATAACGTTGCATATTACATTGAAAGGGAGCTCGTACGAAAAACCTGAATATAGTTTATTGATTTTAAATATCTTCATCTTTGTTGATCCGAATTCATTAAATGTAACTGTCATATTATTTATCTACATTGCAGTTAACGTGGACTGCGGCAAAAGCTTTCTGTGAGAGTTTGGGAATGAACATGGGGGCCCTTCCTACTCAGTCTGAAAGAGATTACATTTATGAAACTTTACCCGACAGCGATGGTTAGGATTTTATTACATTTATTGAGATAATTTATTAGTTTATTGAATATAGGTTTATTAATCTGGAATTGTATACAACCAGATATATTCGTTTACTGTTATCAAATTCAGATGTATTGATTTCAATATAGCGTACGTGTATTAAAGCTGATACACTACACGCTAACTTTAAAACATTAGTATTAATTTCAATATATTATCTTTAATGTAAAGTCTTTTATATTGTCTTTATGACTAAGCCTTAATATATTAGATTTAATAGATTAACCAGCATTAAAAATTTGACGGGTATTACATAATTAAATTAAAGCAGTTCATTATTGCCTTAAAAGTTAATAATTAATGCTCTGATTTTGTTTAAAACAGGTAAAGTTTGGACTAGCGCCAAAACGAAATATAGTTCTGCATGGCCAAGAATGTATTGGCACATAGGTTCCAGTAATTCAGAAGTCGTTTCAATGCCTGCCAATTGGTTTTACCAAACTTATAGTGAAGATGCTTTGGTCTTTGAAGTGAGGGATTCTGCCTCCACGTGGCCAAATAGATTGGGAATTTACACTATAGATTCCATTAACAAATATTACACTCTTTGCACAATTTACACTTAAGAAAATCAAAAACTTCAAATCAGCAAGTAGTAAAAGTTAGGATTGATTTCACATATGTGAAGTTAGTGAAGTATAATGTACATTTGTAATTAGGTAGCTCCATATTAGTTGGATCATAAGTCCAGAATTTTTTATCAAATTGAATCATAGTAATCCGTAGTACTCTTTTGACTGCTATTAATACGAAAACAATAAAAACTTATACCTCTAAAGAATAAAAACTTATAACAGTGTTTCCTTTCAATTTTTATTGGGATTTCTTCGAAAACTTAGAAATAACTTTGTCATAATCTGAGAATCATTTCTGCTTTCACTCCAAACGAAGATGAACTTTCTCAAATAGGAAATTCAAATATTTCATCACTTTTATATCTTTATGCATATCTATTGCTTTTCACCATTTTAGTATTTTGCATTGAAATAGCATCTCTATGTAAATAACTTCGATATTGACTAAAAACTATTTTAAACAACTCAAAATATCTTCTTATAACAAAGTATGTCTTGGGAATACCAAGTATTATTCAGTTTTTAGATAACAAAGTTTTGAATATGTGGCCATGCAAAAATTCGCCAATAATACTTGATTTCTTAGAAGAAATGGGAATTTTCAACCTGGTATCGGCATTGAGAGCGAAATGGGTATTCATTCAATCCTGTTAAGTTAAATGGCTTTACAAATAATCGAACGAACGAACAAGCGATAATTCAAGGAGTATCAACACAAAATGATAAATGATTTCTCATAAAAATGCAATTCTTCACATTATTAGAATTTATTCGTCGTTTTATTGCTTTGAAAAAAATATTGTAAAGTAGTTAGACCGTTTTGTAAAATTGAGTCTTGAATCATTATTTCTGGATTCTAAATGCTTGCGTGTATGAAAATAGAATAGCGTTAAGCGGAAATGAAAATTGCAAAAATGCCATCTATAGTTTGTATAAGTTTAATAAAAATATATTATAATTTCAAAATGTTTCAAAAAATTAACTAAACAACTAACAACACATTTCATTGTAATATATAATACGTTCATTATTTTTGTTTTATATAATTTACGTGCTATTTAAATTGTAGTTCTCAATTAGCAGGAATGCATTGTAAATATTTAGACTCTCTCTTATAAGGTTTAGACCCTTTTGGATTATTCTAAGAACTTTGAGAAAGTGTATTTTAGGATATTATGTTGCTTTTGTGCTAGTAACGTATGTACTATTCTCAACAGTAAATCCATTCCCTTCTTATGTTTCATATTGATTGGGAACAATTGCGATTCGTGAACATTCTTCTCCATTCTTAGAAAGGTGCCCATTACTTAAATTAGCTATAGTCTATAAATACTACTTTCAAAAGACCCTGAAGGACAGCTTAGAGTTACTATCTTGTTACTTTATTTAGTAAACCAGTTCAACGTGCACACCAATAAAGTATCTTGGACTTTTAGAATCACTGAGGTTTTTTCAAGAATAAAGTTGATAATAAAATTGCATATTTTCATTAAATTAAAGTTACCAAACTGATCTTTTCAAACGACGCGATATTTACTACTACCTAAAGGAAAGTTGCATTGGAGACAAATCTTTATTTAACAGAGGTTAATTTAAATCAGTATTTTATTTGTTAAAATTTTAAAATATTAAAGCTAATAATTTTACCTAACCCCAAAAATCATCAATTTTTTACCGGTGAAAATTGTAAGTTTTTCATCAACTGCAATCAGTTTACGTAATTGTATTATTTTGCGCAATGAACATCACTCGTTAACAAAATTATTCATTTTTCCACGAGTAATATAGTATTTCCTTTTGTGGCTGTGGCATTACTTTTTACACATTTTTACTACGAACAGTAAATTACCCGTCCTACGGACGGGCAGTAACAGCCGCTCCCCGTTAACAGAACGTGTTATTACTGTGTTTATTTGTAATAAGAATCATTTACATAAAGTTCATCAATTTAAATACATTTTAAATTTATAGGATGGTATGTTTTTAAGGTCAACATTCATAATAAAGGAGTGTACTACACAACATCGAAGATGGTTGTGGAAAAATTAATATTTTGTAAAGAGATTGTAGTAGAAAACTGAATACTTATGTAAAAAGAGATTGTTGAAATATTAGGAAATATTGTAAAATGGTTACAGTTTTTGAAAAATGACAATTTTCAAATGTAAAAGACAAATTGTTTGTATTATGGGTATTTAAAAAGAAGCCCATATTACATACAAAATTCGTGATTCCATGCAGTGCTTTATGAAAGGACAGATCGACAAAATAGTACTTTTCAAAAATAGTACTGTCCCCCCAATTTCTTCATTAGTATTCCAATTATTACGTATTTCACTCTTAACTATAAATAAGTATTGAGGAAAGAAAGTTCAATTGAAGTAATATTAAAATCAAAAAAACCAAAAAGTGTAAGTATGTCTCCTTTTGTGAATACTTAATCAGTTTTTTAAAGTACCTTATTCACTTTTGCTAGTCTAAAGCATTATATTTATCCAAATCTTATATATGCAAGTTTATTGCCAGCGACATATTTGAAATTTTATGGTTTTTTTATTTATTAATATTACTTCCATTGAATTTTCGTTCCCCAAAGTTATTGTAAAAAGTAAAATAAATAATAAAATCAGGGTAGCAAATGAAGAAATTGGGGGAAAGTAGTAGTTTTATGAAATAATTTTTTGAGGTAAAATTGTGAATTTTATGATTGTCAAAAATATTATCTCTTTATGAAAATTGTCATTAAACAACGACATCTGTTAATTAAAAGCTGGGTAATTTTTAGGTACTATTTGCACAAGGCAATTTCAAATTTCATTTTGGATTGTTTGCATTTTAGAAATGGCTGAAGGAGGAAAAAAACGGAAAATGGACAATGAGGAGTCAAAAGGAGATTTGAACATTTTTGAGTGGAATGTTGCCAATTTTAGACAAGTTCTACAAAACGCAAGCGATGATGACGTAATGACATCGCCAGTGTTTGTTGGGAAGTCGATTGGTCTGCCGAACAGTTTCTGGGAAATAAAACTGCGTCCCCAGGTAGAAGATTGCGAGGAAGAGGAGACATCCTTGCAAGTCACTTTAGTATTCAGAAAAGAATTTGATCAACACAATCCAAGGTTAGTGTATTGTTATAGTGATGAAGGTTTGGACAATCGGAGATACTTTCTTCATAAATGAATTGTGACTGTGACGTCACCGTGCGTAAAATTTCTGAAGATTTGTCAGCACTCTCAGTTTCCCAAACTCTTAAACTCCTTTATTCAACCTAATCATTGACCAGCTTAATATTAATCGATTTTCATGAGATCAATTGTAGAAAAATTTCATTGAAATGACCTTTCGAATGATGTATATAAGTTAGGGGTATTTTGCCTAGATTAGTCCCCAGAGTGGGATTTAATCATTTTTCACAGGTCCATATTTGCTTAATGTATGTAGTTAAACATTATGGACATTGAAGAGTTGGTGGTAGCCCAGAAAATTGCACCAAAACAGCGTTTTGACGCAATTTTATGGATTTTTAAGTGCCCGGGATTGCCCGGGATGGCCTTTCTAATGCAATCTTTAAGAAATTCGACGCACGATGACGTCACAATTTAATTACATGGTAACTAGTCAATTTTTTACAGAGAATGTCCGCACGTTGAACACAATCCAGTTGTAAATGTTCATTATCAAATGTGCCTGCTGGACAGAAATCAACAGGCAGCATCTGGAGTTGAGGAGGTTCGTGATATACTCGGAACTGAAGCTGCTGATATGGGACTTATACTGGCATCCCATTCTGAGTTGTTAGATCGCAATAATAACTTGCTGGATGACGACGTCTTGCGTATTCAAATTAAGCTCTGGATTCCGAATGACGAAATAAATGCAGCCGCATCCAAAAAACAAAATATAGGCCAGCTAAACAAAGATTTGATTCAATTGCTTGGGACTTCTAAATTTTCAGATTTGGATATAGAGGTAGAAGATTTAACTTTGAAGGTTCATAAGAATATTTTATCTTGTCGCAGTCCAGTCTTCGCTGCAATGTTCCAGAACGAAATGTCAGAGTCTCTGACCAGCTCTGTCAAAATTGAGGACTTCAGTTCTAAGACAGTTAAAGGAATGCTCGAGTTTATCTACTCCGAAAATGTTCAAACTATCGATGAAGATTTTATGGAATTATTGAAAATTGCCGAGAAGTACGAACTTGAAGAATTGAAATTCGCCTGTACTGAGGCAGCCATTTTCAAAATGTCGATGGATAACGTTATGGAGCTTTTGATTTTAGGGGATATGTACAATACTCCGGAATTGAAATACTCGGCTATGGCTTTTATCAATAGCAACAAAGCTAATACAATATTTTCTCCGGGAAATGAGAATGGAGCTTTTGAAAAACTTGCGGACGAACATCCAAAGCTGCTCATAGAAATGTATCGAAATCTTCGAAATAATGATTTCCGTGTTCATTATTCTGGAGGATCTAATGAAACTTTCGAAGAGGTCACTAGATTTACAACGAATTTAAAACATTAAAATTGCTTCGATATACTTCAAGCAAATGCATAGTTTTGTTTAATTTTGAAAATTTGAATATTTTATTTAAATGATTTCCTGGATTGTTAAAAAGCTGCAAAATATTAATCAATAGAGAAAATTTTAACCTTTATGAATTATATATAATTATAATTGAATTATTAAATTATATATTTTGAACTCACTCTTCTCTTGTTTACAATAAAATTATACAATCTCTTTGAGGCAACTGCCAACTTCTAGTACCTTCAGTACCTTGGTTGTTCATTCCTACCTAATAAAAACGCATTATTTTACTCAAACACAATAGTTCTCCAAAAAACTCAAACGTATTTGCCTAATTTAACATACAAATAATTTACTTACAAATACACAATTTTTCATATTTTAAAAGGTACACATTACATTACCACTGAAATTTTAATTTGGAAAATGATCCCCAGTTTTAATTCGATTTTAATACGCTTTCAAAATGAAAATATTTGAAGAGGAGTGAATTTCGTAAAATCCCAAGACTTTATAGCATCATGATTAGTTTCTGTAAAACAATAATTTTTATTTTATCTTACTACTACTTTACTAATAGAAAGTTATGTTCATTTTCTTTTTTACCACGAAGACAAAAAGGAAACATTTTCTTACAAAAATATAAAGTGATATTTGGGTACAATCTCAGTTTGGGTTTAATTCAAATGCCGTTCACGTTCACTATAATAAAATAGTGTGGTGCATGTCTGCAATAACCGTTTCGGGTGAGTACGACATTTGAATATCTTGTATTAGTTGTGTTCAATAAAGTGGACTAGATTTTTTAGAGATCCAAGTTCTTGGAGGGAGTTGGAAGTAATCTTTAACAAAGGTAAGTTATAGGTTATGAGAATAAGTAGTTTGTCTTTTTAAAATATAATTATAGGATCCTGACCAATGTTGTTTTACAGTTATTGGGATTTTGGCCTACTAAGGTGAGGAAAATCAACAGTTGTATCAAAATCAAAAATAGCGTGTGGAACGTAAAGTCACGGTTGTCAGTGGTTGCACTGTAATCAGTATGATCTGAAATTAGTGATTAATCAGTAGTACTGTGACAGCTGATGGTTATTTACCTCCCCAACTCTATTTTGAAATACCCTATGTAAAAATCGCCATTTTCCTCGCTTGGTAGGCCAAAATCCCAACAATTATAGAAACCCATTGATCGTTGATCCTGACAATATATTATAACATTTAAAAACGGTATAACCTATTTGGGGGTTCACTTTGGAATTAATGGTCACTGTCCGATATATGTCATTTAAATATGTGATGACCTTTCAGGGAGATTTCCTTTTGGATTGACGGGATTTAAAACATGGCAGATAAAGGAAAAAAACGGAAAAGGGGCCCCGGGGATTCAAAAGGCGATTTGAACATTTTTGAATGGGATATCGATTATTGTAAAGAAGATTTCGAAAACGCAAGTTGCGGAGGGAATTGGACATCTCCGGTCTTTGTTGGAAAATCCGTCGACCTGCCGAATAGTTTCTGGAGTATACAAGTGCGGTCCAAGGCCATAGTATAGGAGAGCTAAATCTATTGCCTCGTACACATTATTGGCAAAATAGCACATAACCGTAGGGATCCAAATAGCCGGGAACTAGAATCTCTACAATGGAGAGTTTTCAAAGCAAAAACACTTGGGTCTCTATTTAGTTTTCAGGAAAGAACTAAATGCCCACAATCCCGTTGTAAAAGCAAAGGCAGAATTTTTCCTGTTGGACAGAAATCAAAAGGAAGTCGCTACTCGAAGGGATGTGAATGTGAATGAATACGGAGCTGAATGTATTAGTTGGGGGTACTGTAAAATAGCAACCATTACTGAGTTGACTAATCCCACCAATCATTATTTGGATGACGATGTTCTACGTATTCGAGTTAAGGTCTGGATCCAGAATGAAAAATCTAATGCAGTGGCATTCAAAAAACCCAATGCAGATCAGCTACACAAAAATTTAAGTCAGTTGCTCGATTCATTGCAATTTTCAGATGTGGATATTATGGTAGAAGATTGTACATTGAAGGCACATAAGAATATCTTGTCATGTCGCAGTTCAGTCTTCGCTGCAATGTTCCAGAACAAAATGACTGAATCTTCAACCAATACTATCAAAATTCAGGATTTCAGTGGAAAGACAGTGAAAAGTATGCTCGAGTTCATCTACTCCGAAAATGTGGAAAATGCTTATGAAGATTTCATGGAATTACTCAAAATTGCAGAGAAATACCAACTGGAAGAATTGAAAGTGGCGTGCACTAAGACTGCGATTTCGAAAATATCCTTTGAAAATGCCATCGAACTTTTGATTTTGGGGTATATGTACAACGCTCCAGAATTAAAATACAGGGCTATGGCTTTCATCAATAGCAACAAAGCTAATCCAATGTTTTCTCCAGGAAATGAGAACGGAGCTTTTGAAAAGCTGGCCAAAGAACACCCTTTGCTGGTCTTAGAAATGTATAAAAGTGTTCGAAATAATGACGTGGATGTGCACCATTCAGGACAATTCAATGAAACAATCGAAGAGGTCACTAAATTTATTACATATTTAAATGGTTAAAATTTCTTTGAAAATTTCCCATGAAAATGTGCAAAATAGTCAATTAATTTCCGACTTCAAAAATAATATTTTAAATACACTGACTACGTGTATTCAAAAATGGTTAATAATTGACGGATGGTGAGTAACATTTGTTATCTAAATACTAGTAATTAACTTAAATATCAATTAAAATTGTATATTGTTGAATACAGAGGAATCTAATGAAACTAGTTTTGTGGAGACTAAGATTGCAAGTGTAATTGATTAAAACTGTTTCAATAATAAGCCTAATGGTTTTGTAGAATTTTTGTGTTTTAAATATGGAATAAAAAACCACATTGATACTTATTGTACAGAATAAACATAAATGGTAGTAAAAATTCTTTATTTGTCTTTTATTTTAAGGAAGTAATAGTCTTATATATAACCTATTGGACAGAATTTTATTGTAATACATGTATCTCTATTAGACTTCAATATTGAAGAGCAATAAGCAAATGCACATGAAAGCCTCCAAGAATTCGTCATGCAAGTGTTTCCTCATCGTGTATTTTGCGGTGCTGTGTCAGATTACTTTTCCACTTGAAAGATTTATCACAAATGTCACATGGAAAAGGTTTATTTTGACTATGTGTCATTTGGTGATACTTTAGGCCGGTATTCCTGACAAATGCTTTGCCACAAACATCACATTCAAAAGGCTTCTCTCCAGAATGCAGCTTAGAATGCCGCTTTAAATAACTAGGAAACGAAAAACCTTTTCCACAAATGTTACATTTGTGGTTTTTTTCTGTTGCGCGTTTCATGACGTGTGTCTCCAAGTTTTGTTTCATTTTTGTAACACATTTTTTATCCGTGCTGAAATGAGAGCGAAGGTGAGATCTCAGTTGATGAGGTAATTTGAACAATTTCAAACATGTGTGGCATTTATATTTCTTCTCCGCATTACGCTTGGTACCCATTTCACTAACCCTGGATTTCTTTTCCACTTTCGTGTTTATTGAAAATAAATTCTCTTGGAGAATTTTATTTTCGTTTACAGTTACGTCAAATTGATCTAAATCCTTGTCATTTGCAGCCTTGATAGGATTATCTGATTGAGTTGTTTCACAGTTGTTCGTGTTCTTTTCCTGTTCTTCTCCTTCTCTCTCCTTCTCTTCCTTTTCACAGACAGATGCATCACAGAATTGAATGCCGTTTCCAAAATCGGCAGATTCCAAGTTGCAATCCATGCCGTCATTTTCTGAAAATATATTTGAAACATTTCTATTGGTTAACGAAAAAACTCTTGAATTCCTCGAAAAGTAAAATGATTAAAAAGTAGTACACTATGTGTGGAATTTTTATTTTGAAAGGTATGCAAAAATTCAAATAAATAACAAAAAATAGTACCATTAAATGAAATCGTTATATCGTCTTCCTCACTCTTTACTATATTGATCTTCTCGAACAGTACAGGTACTGTCAAGTTATTTGCGTCAAGGTTGACATTTCCATTTGGAAATACTTCTTCATCCGTTTCAGTTGCGGTTGTATTAATGAAATTATCAATTTCTAAAAGGAATTTTATGTCGAGGATTTAGAAAAATAGTTTCCATAATTAATAATTATTATGTTTTCTATTTTGTAAAGTTTTACAAATTAATCATGATTAAAGAGAACAGAAAACCGTTACCTTGTGTAATAACAAGAGATCTGACTATTACTTCACATTTCGATTCAGAGATAAATGTTTTCTGGGATTTGAGCATTGTGGTTTTAATATTGGACCGCAATTCCTCGTACTGCTTTTGAAACAATTCTGCTTGTTCTAACGCCGCTTTGCATTTCTCCACCAAATCCAAACAGGAATCACAGCATTCTATCCAAACACTCGCATTACCAAAATGTTCACGAAGAAGACAACACGTGGATTCCGGGATTTCCAGCAGTTTCCGCAACAGGAATATTATTTTCAACTCAGTGTCTCCATTATCGCTTCCTTCTGCTGCAAAAATGGTCAGGCACAACGTAATGATAATGTAATCCACAGGAGATTATATGTTATAGTCCTTTTTTAATAAAAGTTATTGTAGATGCGAACCTTTTTGAAAATTGGGGTCGTCGGCAGATGGAAAAGAGGTTGAGTTTGCATCCTGAGTAGCCGTTTTCTTGGTAAAACTCGCTTCGCAACAAATGAGACACTTTTTGGGTGCCATATTGACTTTTCCAAAGTTTTCGAAGAGAATTTCAAAAATAGTTTGATGTGACGGCAGGACAAACAAAAAGAGTTAGTTGGAGAAGCTCTTCAGGTCTTTTAATGTTACGCCGCCGATTTTCCTCGCGGCGTTTAGAGGCAGTTCAATTATAAAGTGAAACTATTAATCAGTAGCAAAAGCTACTGTTATGTAAACGTTGATTTATCTTATAGTTAAGTTAGATTAATAATAATTATGCCTTGCATGGATGCATTTGCATCTAGACCTAACTTTCATAATAAGTAAAAACTGATTTTTTTAGTTTTTAATATTTATTATGGAAAGTACTGAAAATGGCTAATTTGTAAAATAAATGGGGTAGTAAACATAATTTCGAGTTTATTAGAAATATCACGTATAGTCAGTCATGAATACTTTGAAAAAATGAATTTCAATTATAAATTTATTTAACTATTATTATTTCCTTTTAGAAAGCTTGATATAATTAATTACCAGAACAAAAGGCTTAAATTATTAATCCGCTACAATTGCCAATGGATTAACACTTGGTATATAATATACTTAATTACAAACACGAAGATTTCACTATTATAGTACATATGAAGTTGCCTGCACTAATAATAATTATTTGAAAATATGAAAATAAATAAGAACACATGCAAACGATCCGAATAGGGCTCAAATAAAAATAATAAAAATACAAAATAAAGGCACAACAATTAGATCATTTTTAGCGAGCCAGAGGCTCACTTATGGAACCGTGTTGTCTGTCCGTATGTATGTATGTATGTATGTATGTATGTGAACACGATAACTCTTGAAGGCATTGACCGATTTGGATAAAACCTCGGATTTGGACTCATCTCCACCTAGTTAGGAACCCTATTTAAAATGGGCGTGGTCACCCCACCCCTTTCGGAGATAACGCGCGCTCACTTTATATGCAATAAGATATAAAAATGGGGTTTTGGGTACTGAAATATCTTACACCGCTTCTAGTAGTTTGTTAGCGGGATAGTAAAAAATATTTTACACCGCTTCCACTTTGTATTGAATAAGATACTCAAATAGGGCTTTTAGGTGCAAAATACGGTTTTTGGGTGTGACCACTTTTCTGAAGCGGTATACACATTTTTTTGGGTGTCTTTTATCATATGAAGCGGTAAGCTAACTTTTAGGGTGTTTCCCACTTTATGAAGCGGTAAGCTAACTTTTTGGGTGTTTCCCACTTTATGAAGCGGTAAGCTAACTTTTTTGGTGTTTCCCACTTTATGAAGCGGTAAGCTAACTTTTTTGGTGTTTCCCACTTTATGAAGTGGTAAGCTAACTTTTTTGGTGTTTCCCACTTTATGAAGCGGTAAGCTAACTTTTTTGGTGTTTCCCACTTTATGAAGCGGTAAGCTAACTTTTTTGGTGTTTCCCACTTTATGAAGCGGTAAGCTAACTTTTTTGGTGTTTCCCACTTTATGAAGCGCTAAGCTAACTTTTTGGGTGTTCCCACTTTATGAAGCGGTAAGCTAACTTTTTTGGTGTTTCCCACTTTATGAAGCGGTAAGCTAAATTTTTTGTTGTTTTCCGCTTTATGAAGCGCTAAGCTAACTTTTTTGGTGTTTTCCACTTTATGGCTCCGGATCACGTATACGTATATCAAATATACCCTCTGGCTCGCTTCATGTTACGGCTTGGCGATGTTTTTTATCTGCAATCAGTTAAAAAGTGGAGGTAAAGTGAATTATGGCTTTAGGTCTACTTTTGAAAAGCGCAATTTTATTACATACCGTAGCAGGCTGTTGGAGTAAGAGTGACCAGGAAAATAAACAACTTAATTTAGATTTTCATGGAGTGATTTTTTTAGTTTTCAGTAATTAAAATCAGTAGTTATTAAACAATGGCATCTATGTGCCATTTAATATTTGATAAATAAGTGTAAAAAGCATCCAACTGAGTTTTATAAATGAAATCGATTAAATAGATTTATGGTATTATTCTCACTAGATCTAAAGTAAGAAATGTTTATCTTGACTTCATGATTTTTCTTGTAGGTCGATTTTATTTTGACAAAAAATATGGTAACCCTCTTACTGGGGTAGTTCTATGACAAGAGTAAATATATTTTGTTCTGTTACAAATGCCTAAAATTATATTGGGATTAAATATTCGTGTTTAATTTAAGTACCATACACTATATTAAAATAGTGTGGTGTATATCTGCAATAGCGTACCCATTGCATAAGCGGTAAAGTATAACATCCGTTCGGCTGGGTAAGATCCGAGTGCTTACCTCAAGAAGGGGCAAGCTGGAAGTATCTTTAACAAAGGTAAGTTGAAATCGGTATTTAGTTGTCAAAATTGATAAACGAAAACTGTAATATTTGATATTAGGTAGTTTTGCGTTTTGAAAATATAATTATGGGGTGCTTGTATTTAGTATTTAATAATTAAAAACGGAATAACCTTTTGGGGGTTCAATGTGGAAATAATAGTTGTTGTCCGATATCTGTCTTTTGAATCTGTGATGATTTTCTAGGGAGATTTCCTGTTGGATTGGCAGCATTTGAAACATGACAGATGACGTAAGAAAACGGAAAAGGGGCAACGAGGACTCGACAGGAGATTTGAATATTTTTGAATGGAACATTGCCAATTTTAAAGAAATTTTCGAAAACGCAAGTGACTATAGAAAATGGACATCTCCAGTTTTTATTGGGAAATCCGTCGACCTGCCGAACAGTTTCTGGCGAATATTTGTGTACCGAGAGGTCTTAGAAGGAGATGATGGAAAGCAAAAATACTTGACCCTCTATTTACATTACATTTAATTAAAGAATTAAACGCGCACAATCCTATTGTAAAAGCAAAGTCCGAATATTTCCTGTTGGACAGAAATCAAAAGAAAGTATCTACTCGAAAAGATGTAAATGTGAATGAGTATGGAGCTAAACATATTAGTAAGGGATACGTTAAAATGGCAACCATTTTTCAGTTGACTGATCCCAAAAAACATTATTTGGATGACAATATTCTACGTATTCGAATTAACGTCTGGATCCAGAATGAAGACACAAATGCATCAGCACCCAAAATCAAAAAACCGTATACTTCAGGTCAGCTGCATCAAAATTTAAATCAGTTGCTAGAGTCATCTCAATGCTCAGATGTGACAATTGTAGCAGGAGACTCTACTTTGAAGGCCCATAAGGGTATCTTGTCCTGCCGCAGTCCAGTCTTCGCTGCAATGTTCCAGAACGATATGTCAGTCTTTAACCACCCCTGTCCGAATTGAGGATTTCAATTGCAAGATCGTCAAAGGAATGCTCGAATTTATCTACTCCGAAAACGTGGAAAATGTTCATGAAGATTTCATGGAATTACTCAAAATTGCAGAGAAATACCAACTTGAAGAATTGAAATTAGCTTGCAATAAGACAGTGATTTCGAAAATATCCTTTGAAAATGCTACAGAACTTTTGATTTTGGGGGATATTTACAACGCTCCAGAATTGAAATATAGGGCTATAGCTTTCATCAATAGCAACAAAGCTAATCCCAAGTTTTCATCCGGAAATGAGAACGGAGCTTTTGAAAGGCTGGCAAAAGAACATCCTCTG
Organism: Yoshiicerus persimilis; assembly: GCA_020352615.2. NCBI lineage: Eukaryota > Metazoa > Arthropoda > Collembola > Entomobryomorpha > Tomoceridae > Yoshiicerus > Yoshiicerus persimilis. The sequence continues at coordinate 7,396,723 of CM036940.2, read as the reverse complement.
GTGGTCTTAGAAATGTACAAAAATGTTCGAAATAATGACGTGGATGTGCACCATTCAGGATAATTCAATGAAACAATCGAAAAGGTATTTAAATGGTTAAAATTTGTTTGAAAATTTTCCATGTAAATGTGTAAAATAGTCAATTTATTAATTTCCACCTTCAAAAATAACATTTCATTTAAAAAATCATTAATAATTGACCGATGGTGAATAGCATTTGTTATCTATATAGTAATTAAATTAAATCTCAAATAAAGTTGAAATTGTATTGCTGATTTCAGAGGAATCTAATGAAACTGTCTTTGTAGAGACTAAGATTTCTAGTGTAATAGATCAAAACTGTTTCGAATAAGTTTGCATGTACAGATATAATCAAATGTGCAGTTAATTAATTTGTCCCCTGAAAATTATAATACCTATGTATGTTGTATGATCGAATGCAATCAGAAGCTGTAAAATTAACTAACGATCAGGAAACTTTGATATTTACTATTGTGTACAATGGAATCGTTTTTCCAGATTTTTGTGCTTTAAATATGAAGTAAAATCCATTTTCATACCTATTTTACAGAATAAACAGAGATAAATGGAAGTAAACAATTCTGTATTTATCTTTTATTTTGAGAATGCAATAGTTTCATACACAACATATTGGACAGCATTTTATTGTAATACATTTATCTTTATCAGGTTTCAATATTGACGAGTAATAAGTAATTCCACTTGAAAGCCCCTAAAAATTCGTCATTCAGATGTTTCCTCATTGTGTATTTTGCTGTGTTGGGTCAGATTACTTTTCCACTTGAAAGATTTATCACAAGTTCCACATTTAAAAGGTTTACTTTCACTATGCGTCATTTGGTGATCCTTTAGGCGTGAATTCGAGATAAATGCCTTGCCACAAATATCACATTCAAAAGGCTTCTCTCCAGAATGCTGCTTAGAATGTAGCTTTAAATAACAAGGAAACGAAAAGCCTTTACCACAAATGACGCAAACAAATGGTGTTTCACCATTGTGAAGTGCTGCCATATGATATTTTAAACTGGTGATCCCTGCAAAGGATTTTCCACAAATGTTACATTGGTGGTTTTCTTCTGTTGCGCCTTTTATCAGGTGTGTTTTCGAGTTTTGTTTCATTTTTGTAACACATTTTTTATCCGAGCTGAAATGAGAGCACAGGTGAGATCTTAGTTGATGAGGTAATTTGAACAATTTCAAACATGTGTGGCATTTATATTTCTTCTCCGCATTATTCTTGACACCCCTTATACTAACCCTGAACTTCTTTTCCACTTTCGTGTTGATTGAAGATAAATTCTCTTGGGGACTTTTATTTTGGTTTGCAGTTACGCCAAATTGATTCAAATTGTCATTTGCAGATTTGATAGGAATACCTGATTGAATTGTTTGACAGTTGCTCTCGTTGTCTTCCTTTTCATTTTCACATACAGATGTATAACCGGATTGCATGCCGTTTTCAATATCGGTAGGCTCCAAATTGCAATCCATGTCGTCGTTTTCTGAAAATGTAATCGAAACATTTCTATTTTTATTTGTTAACCAAAAATCCATTCAATTTTTAAAAAAGAAAAATTAATACACCATATCTGAATTCATTATTTTGAAAGGTATGCAAAAATAAACAAAAAAAAATTAAAAAAATATGAACCCACCATTAAACGAAATTGTTATATCGTCTTCCTCACTCTTTACTATATTGATCTTCTCGAAGAGTACAGGTACGGTCAAGTTATTTGCGTAAAGCTTGACATTTCCATCTAGAAATGCTTCTTCATCCGCTCCAGTTTCGGTTGTGTTAATGAAATTATCAATTTCTAAAAAGGAATTCATGTCAAGAATTTAGAAAAATATTTTCCTTAATTAATAATTATGTTTTCTATTTTGTAAAATTTTAATTTTCAAATTAGACGTGATTATAAGGGAACAGAAAACCGTTACCTTGTGTAATAAGATGAGCTCTTACAATCACTTCACATTTTGATTCAGAGATAAAAGTTTTCTGGGATTTTAGAATTGTGGTTTTAATATTGGCTCGCAATTCCTCGTACTGCTTTTGAAATAATTCTGCTTGTTCTAACGCCCCTTTGCATTCCTCCACCAAATCCAAACAGGAATCACAGCATTCTATCCAAACACTCGCATTTCCAAAATGTTCCCGAAGAAGACAAAACGTAGATTCCGGGATCTCAAGAAGTTTCCGCAGCAGGAATAGAATTTGCAACTCAGTGTCTCTATTTTTTCCTTCTGCTGCAAAATATATTAAATGTCTTAATCATAATTTATTTTGTGTTACGGTAAGTCTGAACTGTGAGCGTTGATTACCTTGTTGACCATTGAAGTTTCCTGCAGATGGAAAAGGTGAAGAGGTTGCATCCTGGGTACCATTTTTCTTGCCAAAACTCGCTCCGCAGCAAATGAGACACTTTTTGGGTACCATATTGACTTTTCCAAATTTTCCGAAGAGAATTTCAAAACTTTTTTGATCCGACGGCAGAACAAGGAGAGTTACTTGGAGAAGTTCTTCAGGTCTTTTAATGCTACGCCGCCGATTTTACTCGCGGCGTTTAGAAGCAGTTCAACTATAAAATGAAACTATTAATCAGTAGAAAAAGCTACTTGAATCACTTGCATGTAAACGTTGATCTATCTTCTAATTATTAAGCTGAATTAATAGCCTTGCATGGATGCATGCATACAATGCATAGACTTAACTTTAATGGCTAGTAAACAATGAGATTTGTCTAATTTTATTTATTTATTACGGAAAGTACTATACGTAAGTACTATATGTAGCTATTCTGTAAAATAAAAGAGGTAGTGAACATAATTTCGAGTTTATTAGAAGTACCACGTACAGAAATGAATACTTTGAAAAAATGAATTTCAATCGTAAATTTATTTAGCCACTATTCGTAGTTCCATTTACAAAGCATGATACAATTAAATACCAGAACAGGTTAAAGTATTAATCCGGTACAATTGCCAATCGATTAACACTTGGTACTTAATTACAAACATGGAGATTTCCCTATTATTATAATACATATGAAGTTGCCCCAATAATAATTATTGAAAAATTGGACAATTATTCATTTCTGGCCAGCCCTCTTTCTCTTCGAGCCGCAGCAATCAAATGAGTTGGGCATTCTTTATTAAGCAGTGATTCAGTCTTGCTTTTTAGTTTTATGGGAAGAAAAGCGGATGTGTGGTAGGGCTCAAATATCGGCGGGTTTCCTTGTGTAACATTAACATCAGTGACATGACAAGACACAAATATGGGCTCTATAATTTCATAACAGAATAACAGTACAATTATTAGATTAGATTTTTTATCTGGAGTCATTGAAAAAGTAAAGGTAGAGTGAATTATGACTGGTCTATTTTTGAAAAACGCAATGTAATTTACATACCATAGCAGAGTGCTGGAGTAAGAATGATCAGAAAAGTGATGAGCAACTTTATTTTGACTCTCAAGAAATGTTTATTTTTGGGTAATTAAAATCCATTAAACATGTAGCATCTACATGCAGTTTTGGAAAACGAAGATAAAAAAATTACGAATTTGTACTTCTACTTTCAAAAAATAAAGACGCTATGTAACATTTATTTTAATTATTTAAATCCAAAGAGAATTGACCATCAAACTGAGTTTTATAAATAAAATCAGTTAGTAGATTAACGGCATTATTTTCACTAGAACTTCCAAATGATGCCATAGCTTTCGATTTTTAATCGGTGGCTGATTATAATTTTTGGAAAACGGTGTATTTCAATAAAACGCATGATTTTATAGCTCTGATCGTACAATTCCCTTCACACACTATATTTAGTACATAATTTATGTAGTACATAATATTAAGACTATCATGAATCTTGATTTGAAAACAAATTCAAGAAACATTTATCTTGACTTTATCATTTTTCTTGTAGGTCGATTTTATGTTGACAAGATAATATATAGAAAATTTAATGGAGAAGTGGAGAGTTGGTACAGATCTCTGTCCGGTAAACAGTAGAGCATCCGAATTCGATTCTCGGAACTCCATTAAATTTTTTCTCAATATTGAGCACTGTGTAGTTCTTAAATTTTTATCTTTAAATTGTTCCAGTGCAAAAGAATATCATTTTCTTATGTATATGTTAACTCTTTATATACTAAGGTAGTTCGATGCCAACAAAGTAAATATTTTTTCTGTCAAATGCCTAAAATGATATTGGGATTAAATATTCGTGTTTAATTCGAGGGCCATTCACTATAATAAAAAAATGTGCTGCTGTACTATATCTACAATAGTGAGCCCAATGTAAGAGAAGAGTGTTCGGCTGGGTACGACACTTGAGTACTGGAGGTGTTAGTTGTTTGTGTAGATAGTAAGCTAAGAAAACTATTTTTGTAGAGACTACGAAGTGTAAGCAAGCAAAACTGTTTCGAATTAGTTTGTATGTAAAGATGCAATCAAATATGCAATTAATTAATTTGTATTCTAAAAGTTATAATATATGCTATAAGTGCTATGATCGAATTACTAATCTGAAATTTTAAATAACTCTATAGCAAGAAGCAGTGACAGTTTTAACATTATAGATATTATATATTTGATTATCTTATCTACAATATAATTAAATTAAATCTCAAAAGAGTATCAGGCTAATAATTTGTTGCAGTTTTTGAATTGAATATAATTGTTGATAATAAACCAGAATGGGTTTACCAAACAAAAGTGTACATTTGCTGAATTCTTAAATACATTCACGTAGCATATTATTTATATATTCATATAATCTTTTGAAGATGAATTATTTATAATGTGTTTCATGAATAAGGCATTTTTTCACATTATTACTAGAATCAATTCGAAATATCACGTAGTTACTATATCTATTAGCAATAAATTGAATTGAAGAATTAATATTGTAAGATATATGGAATCTTTCATCTAAATTGAAGTAAACTTAAAATCTTGGTTTTCTGTTTCATCAATACGCCACTCACTATAACATAAAACAAAATAGTGCGTTCTCTAGATTTGGAAGATATGGACAATTCTCCAAAAAGTTGAAAGACCTTTCTTTATAAATGTAATAAGGCTTTCATATTTGAATTGTACTCAAATTTTTCTAGTTACTATTAAAACCGATGTTAAGAAAAAAAATTTTAAGCCCACAATTTGACATTTTTTGAGTAAGAGAAATACATTATAGAAATGCATTTCCATTTTTATTTCACTTTTAAAGAATAAAAATTCAAAAAAGCGCTTAGAGAAATCGAAAAAGAATTTCCCCAGGGATTTTTTGATATTTTTTAGAACAGTGTATGCATTTCCAAAGTCTTGGAATTTGGAAAATAAGATTTTACATTTGCAATGAAAAAGAGCACAGAATTACACTCATCTAAATTAATAAATTTTTGTCGCACAATATACAGATATGCTCTACTTTAGGGGAAAATACCCTACCTTAAGAAACTGCAAGCAAATTTTAACACCACATTTCTATGGTGCGGAACTTTGGAACCTCACTGCATTTTATAAGGCTGCATTTATTTTAGTCTTACGTAGAATTGTCAATAATGCAACCTGTCCTTTCGTGTGCTTAGTGGGACTGGTTCTTATACGATAACAACTCCTTAGAAATGAGCTTAAGGATTGCGGAAGTGTATTTTAGGATATTACGTTGCTTTTGTGCTAGTTGTATTATTCTCAACAGTAAATTCATTCCCATCTTATATTCCTATTGATCGGGGACCCATTGCGATTCGTGAATGTTCTTCTCCATTCTTAGAAAGGATCACAGGTGCCCTTTACTTAAATTAGCTGTTATAGGTTATAAATAAAACTTTCAAGTGACCCTGAAGGACAGTTTACAGTTTCTACCATGTTATTTTATTTAGTAAACCAGTTAAACGCGCATACCAAAGTTTCTTGGACTTTTAGAAGCACTGAGGTTTTTCAAGGATAAAGTTGATAATAAAATAGCATATTATTTTCAATAACTTAAAGCAACCAAAAGGATCTTTTGATACAGCCTAAACCTAAAGAAAAGTTGGATTGGAGACAAATCTTTATTTAATAAAGGTTAATTTAAATCATTATATTATTTATTAACATTTAAAAATATTAAATCTGGTAGTTTTACCCAACCCCAAAAATATTAATTTTTCACAGATGAAAATTGCCAGTTTTTCATCAACTATAATTATAATAAAATTGTATTATTTTGCACAATGAATGTTACTCTTGACAAAATTATTCATTTTTCCACGAGTAATATAGTATTTCCTTTTGTGGCATTACTTTTTACACATTTTTATTACGAACAGTAAATTACCCAGTCGTTCCCCGTTAACAGAACATGTTTACTGTGTTTATTTATTTGTAATAAGAATCATTTAAATAAAGTTCCACAATTTAAATACATTTTACATTTATTGGATGGTATGCTTTTAAAGTTTGTGGCCAACGTCCATAAGGGTTGTACACAAACATCGAAGACGGCGAAAAAATTAATACTTTTGTAATGAGATTGTAGTAGAAAACTGAATACTTTTGTAAAAAGATTATTGAAATATTTGGAAATATTTTAAAATGGTTAAAAAATGACAATTTTCAAATGTGGAAAACAAATTATTTTAATGGGTATTTAAAAACAAGTCAAAATTACATACAAAATTCGTGATTCCGTGCAGTGCTTTTATGAAAGGGCTGTAATTATAGACTCCCCTAAAATACTCAATTTTACCCCAAAAATAGTACTTTCCAAAAATAGTACTTTTCCCCCAATTTCTTCATAAGTACCCCAATTATTATGTATTTCCCATTTAACTGTAAATAAGTATTGTGGAACGAAAATTCAATTGAAGTAATATTAATAAGTAAAAAAAACAAAAAGTGTAAATATGTCTACTTTTATGAACATTTAATCAGTTTTTTAAAGTGCCTTATTGACTTTTATTGGTCTAAAGGTCCTAAAGGCATTACATTTATCCAAATCTTACATATGCAAATTTATTGTCAGCGACATATTTGAAATTTTATGGTTTTTTGATTTATTAATATTATTACTTAAATTCAATTTTCGTTCCTCAATACGAACTTGTAGTAAATTGTAAAATACATTATAATAATCGGGGTAGCAAATGAAAAAATTGGGGAAAAGTAGTATTTTTGTGAAACTATTTTTGGGATATGGTGAGTATTTTAGGGGTATCAAAAGTAATATCTCTTTATGAAAATTGTCATTAAACAACGACATCTGTTAATTGAAAACCGGGTAATTTTTATGTATTTGCACAAGGCAATTTCAAATTTTGGATTGTTTGTATTTCAGAAATGGCTGAAGGAGGAAAAAAACGAAAAAGGGGCACCGAGGAGTCAAAAGGAGATTTGAACATTTTTGAATGGAGCATTGCCAATTTTAAAGAAGCTTTAGAAAAACAAAGTCATGGTGGAAATTGGATATCTCCAGTCTTTGTTGGGAAATCCATTGACCTGCCGAATAGTTTCTGGCGTATAATGTTTTCCAATGTCGTAGTTGAAAATTTTCTAGGCATTTGTTTAGTATTCAGCAAAGAATTAAATGCGCACAATCCTGTTGTCAAAGTTAAGTTTGAAATTTCTCTGCTGGACAGAAATCAAAAGGAAATCTCTACTCAAATTGAGAAGAATGTGAAAGAATATGGACCTGGGTATATTAGTTGGTGGGGGTTCCCTAAAATGGCAACCATTACGGAGTTGATTTCTCCCAACAATCACTATTTGGATGACAATGTCCTTCGTATCCGGGTTAAGGTCTGGATCCAGAATGAAGAAATAAAGGTTGTCACATCCACAAAGCCCTATAAAGATCAGTTACACAAAAATTTAAATCAGTTGCTAGAATCATCTCAATTTTCAGACGTGGATATTATAGTCGAGGATTTACATTTAAAGGCACATAAGAATATCTTGTCCTGTCGCAGTCCAGTATTTTCTGCAATGTTCCAGAACGAAATGTCTGAATCCCTAATCAGTGTTGTTAAAATTCCGGATTTCAGTTCTAAGACAGTCAAAGGAATGCTCGAGTTTATCTATTCGGGAAATGTGGAAAGTGCTGCTGAAGATTTCATGGAATTACTCAAAATTGCAGAGAAATACGAACTGGAAGAACTGAAATTAGCTTGCATTAAGGCAGCGATTTTGAAAATATCCGTTGAAAACGTCCTCGAACTTTTAATTTTGGGAGATATGCACAACGCTCCGGAATTGAAATACAGAGCTATGTCTTTCATGCATAGCAATAAAGCTAATCCCATGTTTTCTTCGGGGAATGGGAATGTAGGTTTTGAAAAGTTTGTCAAAGAACATCCTATGCTTGTTTTTGAAATGTATCAAAATGTTCGAAATAATGACGTGGATGTGTACCATTCTGGAGAAGCTAATGAAACAATCGAAGAGGTCACAAGATTTTTTACAGATTTAAAATGTTAAAAATTGTTTGACAATTCACTATGTAAGGTTGCAAAATGGCCAATTCATTAATTTCCGGCTTCAACAATAATATTGTAAACACAATAACTAATTCTATTAAAAAATCGTTAATAATTGACTTTATTGTTACAATAATATATATGCCTAATAATAATAAATGGTGGTTAACATTTATTATGTATACAGTAATTAAATAAAATCTCAAATAAAATTGTATTGTTGAATTCAGCGGAATCTCATGAAACTATCTTTGTAGAGACTACGAATGCAAGTTAGACTTCATAGTGAAGAGTAGTAATAAGCAATTGCATTTGGAAGTCAATAAGAATTCGTCATGTCATTTAGGTGTTTCCACATCGTGTGTTTTGCCGTGTCCGTGTCTCATCAGATTGCATTTCCATTTGAAAGATTTACCACAAATGTCACTTTAGCCACAAGCTTTAGTGCTGCTTTTTAATTTTATGGGAGGAAAGGCGGATGTGTGGTAGGGCTAGAATATCGGCGGGTTTCCTTGTGTAACATTAACATCAGTGACATGACAAGACACTTATCTGGGATCTAAAATTTTATGACAGAATAATAGTACAACAAATAGATTAGATTTTTTATCTGTAATCATTCAAAATATGGAGGTAGAGTGCATGACTGGTTTATTAGCGAGCCAGAGGCTCACTTATGGAACCGTGTTGTCTGTCCGTATGTACAGGTATGTATGTACGTATGTGCGTACGTATGTAAACACCATAACTCTTGAAGGCATTGAACGATTAAGATGAAGCCTCGGATTTGGACTCATCTCGACCTAGTTAGGAACCCTATTTAAAATGGGCGTGGTCACCCCACCCCTTTCGGAGATAACGCGCGCTCACTTTATAAGCAATAAGATATGAAAATGGGGATTCGGGTACTGAAATATCTTACACCGCTTCTAGTAGTTTGTTAGCGAGATAGTAAAAAATATTTTACACCGCTTCCACTTTATATTGAATAAGATACTCAAATAGGGCTTTTAGGTGTAAAATATGGTTTTTGGGTGTGACCACTTTTGAGAAGCGGTATACACACTTTTTGGGTGTCTTTTATCATATAAAGCGGTAAGCTAACTTTTTGGGCGTTTCCCACTTTATGAAGCGGTAAGCTAACTTTTTTGGTGTTTCCCACTTTATGAAGCGGTAAGCTAACTTTTTGGAATATATTGGAAGCATTTATTATTTACATGACAACCCTTTAATTTAGGCCCAGTTTCTGTAAAGAGGTAATTAATTCCCTTTAACCCTCTGGCTCGCTTCATGTTACGGCTTGGCGATGTTTTTTTGAAAACCGCAATTTATTTTACATACCAGTAAGAATGGCCAGAAAAATGATAAGCAACTTCAATATGACTTTCAAGAATTGTTTATTTTAAATTTGAGTAAGTAAAATCAATTGTACACTTAGCATCTAAACACTAAATACAGTTTTTGAAAAATAAAGATAAAAAAATTCACAAATTTTTGCTTATATTGTTATACTTTAATATATTTCTTGTCAACATAAAATCGACCTACAAGAAAACGATAAAGTCAAAGATAAATCTTTCTCAAACATGTTTTCAAATCAAGATTCATGGTAGTCTTAATAAACTATGCACTATATAAATTTGAGAATCTCTAGTGTGTGAAGGTAATTGTATGATCTGAGCTATAAAATCGTGCGTTTTATTGAAATACACCCGTTTTCCAAAAATTCCATTCAAAAGTTTGGCATCATATGGAAGTTCTAGTAAGAATAATTCCATTAATCTACTAATTGATTATATTTATAAAACTCAGTTTGATGTGGATTTAAATATTAAGATCAATATTACATAGCGTCTTTATTTTTTTAATCCTTTACTGAGGTTGTTTGATGCCAACAAAGTAAATATTTTTTCTTTTACAAATGCCCAAATTGATATTGGGATTAAGTATTCGTGTTTAATTCAAGTGCCATTCACTACAATAAAATAGTGTGCTGATTATCTACAATAGTGAGCCCAGTGTAAAAGAGAAGTGTTCGGCTAGGTACAACATTTGGATACTGGTGTTAGTCGTTTGTATTCTACATAGTCCAAAATATTTCTTAAAGTTCCGAGCTCAAGGAGATAGTTGGAAGAAATCTTTAACAAAGGTAAGTTGAAATCGGTATTTTACATATTTTGTATTTAGTTTGTTAAAATTGATCAACGAAACAAGTTATTTTGGGAAAGGCACTTTGCCTTTTGAAAATAAAAGTATTGGTTTGGGATTCTGACAATATATTTATAATGCAACACAGCATGACAATGCATTTTGGGGGCTCACAATGGGAATGGGCAAAATCAGTCATTTGAATATGTGATGATTTTCCAGGGAGATTTCCTTTTGGATTTGGCAGATTTTGAAGCATGGCTGATAAAGTAAGAAAACGGAAACGGGGTACTGAGGAGTCGAAGGATTTGAGCATTTTTGAATGGGATATCGCTAATTTTAAAGAAGCTTTCGAAAAAGCAAGTGACGGTGGGTATTGGATATCTCCAGTCTTTGTTGGGAAATCCGTCGACCTGCCGAATAGTTTTTGGCATATACAAGTATCGTCTGAGGTCATAGATGGAGAGTCTGGAAAGCAAAAACACTTGGCCCTCTATTTAAATTTCATCAAAGAATTAAATGCGCACAATACTGTTATGAAAGCAAAGGCAGAATATTCCCTGTTGGACAAAAGTGAAAAGGTAGTCTTAAATCGAGGAAGTGGGAATGCGAATGAATACGGAGCTAAAGCTAAAGCTAAAGCTATTTGGAGTTGGGGGTTCTCTAAAATGGCAACCATTACTCAGCTGACTGATCCCAATAATCATTTCTTGGATGACAATGTTCTACGTATTCGAATTAAGGTCTGGATCCAAAATGAAGAAACAAATGCGTCAGCACCCAAAATCAAAAAACCTGATACAGATCAGCTGCACAAAAATTTAAATCAGTTGCTAGAGTCATCCCTATGCTCAAATGTGACCATTGTGGCAGAAGACTCTACTTTGAAGGCCCATAAGGGAATCTTGTCTTGTCGCAGTCCAGTCTTCGCTGCAATGTTCCAGAGCGATATGTCAGAAAGTCTCACGTGCACTATCAAAATTGAGGATTTCAGTATCAAGACTATCAAAGGAATGCTCGAGTTTATCTACTCTGAAAATGTAGAAAGTGTTGAAGAAGATTTCGTGGAATTACTCAAAATTGCAGAGAAATACGAATTGGAAGAATTAAAAGTGGCTTCTACTAAGGCAGCGATTTTGAAATTATCCGTTGATAATGCCATCGAACTTTTGGTTTTGGGGGATACGCACAACGCTCCGGAATTGAAATATAGGGCTATGGCTTTCATCAATAGCAACAAAGCGAATCCAATGTTTTCTCTGAAAAATGAAAATGCAGCCTTTGAACAGTTTGTGAAAGAGCATCCTAAGCTGGTTTTTGAAATGTATAAAAACGTTCGAAATAATGACGTGGATGTGCATCATTCAGGAAAATCCAGCGAAACAATCTACGAGGTCACCAAATTTGTAACCGATTTAAATGATTAAAACATTTTACATTTTTTATTGTAGATTTTCACTAAAATGATACATTAATTAAATTCCGCCTCCTAGCATTATATTTGATACAAATTACCACGTGTATTCCAAGAAAATTGAAAATAATTAACTGGCAGTAATTTTACCATTTATTATCTATATAGTAATTAAATTAAATCTGAAATAAAATTGTACTTTGAATTCAGGGGAATGTAATCAAGCTATCTTTATCTTTGAAGAGACTACGAAGTGTAAGTAAGCAAAATTGTATCGTATAAGTTTGTATGTAAAGACGCAATTAATTAATTTGTCTCCTAAAAGTTGTAATATATTATGTACTATGATGCAATAATTAATCTGTTTTAAATAATTCCCTAGCAAGAAGTGACAATTTTATATTATAGATATTATAAATTTTATTATCTACAATGTAATTAAATTAAATCTCAAACAGTATCACGTTACATAATATATTTTTTACAGTTTTTGAATTGAATATAATTGTTGAATAATAAACCAGAATGGGCTTACCAAAAGTGTACACTTGCTGAGTTCTTAATTACCAGCATTATATTCAAGTAATATATTATTCATATACCGAATTCAGTGGTAGTGGTAATCTTTTTAAGATGAATTAACTGTGTTTCATAAATAATTGAATTTTTTCACATTATTAGAATCAATTCGAAATTACACGTAGCTGCTATAGCTAGTAAAGTTGCAATAAATTGAATTGAAGAATTAATATTGTAAAATATATAGATCTGAAATAAATGAGGATTACAAATTGAGTTTTTAGAAAAGATCAGTTATTCCGTCGAGTTTATTAGAAATATCAAGTTTAGGTATAACGTTGAAAAAATTAATATTAATATGGTAATGTAGTTAGAATCCTTTTCTTCTAGATTGGGTTATCTGGTTGGTGTGTGAAATGAAAACAGATTGATATTAAGCGCAAATGAAAATTCACAAAGAAAGCATTTTAGTTCAACTTTTTATTCGGATATCATAATGTGTCATATAATTATTCCTTACCACGGGATACGAGGAAAGGTATTGATGCTATGGGACATCTTTCGGAAATATTTTGCTGACTCGGGCGAACTGAAAAATTCTGCTAACATAGAAAGAAGGTATTGCGACTTTTTGGAAAATTGGCCGTAGTTCTTTTACCCAGACCTTGTATCGTACAAGTATGTAAGGGAAAGAGGGGAGAAGTGTACTTGGCCCCCGAAAAAAATATTACACATCCTCCTCTGATTTTTATGGAAGAAATAGGAGCAAAATTTCTATAGCAATCTGGTGATTTTTCGACCGTTAACATGGAATTTTCAGATTTCGATGCGTTTTTCAGGAATTTTGCTCCAATTTCTTTCATTAAAATCGTAGAAAGCTGTGTAATACTTCTTTGGAAAGCCAGATACATATCTCGCTGATACCTGTAAGGTATAAAGTGATAGTCCAAAGGTATGGACAATTTTCCAAAAAAGTCGCAATACTTTTCTTTATAAATGGAGAGTGTGAGTTGGCCTGCGCCCGTGTCCGATAAAGGTGGAATAATTGGTGTTGTTGTTGTAGCGATATGAGCGACACGGCGTCTCCTGCCTTCCTTATAGAATTATAGTACAGTGAGGTTCCAAAATTCCGCACCATAGGAATGTGGTGCAAAAGTTTGCGACATGCTTCTATTTAATGCATATTTGTATGTGCGGATAAACACTTCAAAAGTTTAAAAAAGTGATCGAAAACTTTAGCACTACATGCATATGGTGCGGAACTTTCGAACCTCACTGCATTTTATAACGCTGACGCTTTATGCTGCTTTTGTTTTAGCCTTATGTCGAATTGTCAATAATATATCCTGTCCCTTCATTTACTTGTGGGACTAGTTCTTATACGATAATACGACTCCTTAGTTAGAAATGACAAGGGTTGCTTTTAGATAAGAAAAAGTAACGTCAATGGACACAGTAGAAGGGCAGTTGCATTTTGTATTATATTCTCCTATTCTTTAGACAAAAAGTTTGTCGAACTCTACAAGACGACTTATAAAGTGTATGCAACAATGTAAAATAATAACAACGTATTAAAGGTTACTAATAGAAAGATTATAAACTATAACTTGTATCCCTACTTGAGATATTAGATTACTCGTAGATAAGAAACTGAAAGACACGATTGCTTGACGTGAATAAAACAGATAACTCCCTACACTACACTTCCCTTTGCCTTTTTGTCCTGCATTGGAAATAATTTCTTCTCTACCTGAACGAGACTGAAGTCGTCGGACAGAATTTAATCATAGCTTTGCTCTTTACAATTTTTTGTGTCCTCAAAATCCATATTTTTCCAAAAATTATTTGCAGTGATTCTAATAACTAGGAATATAGTAGTTTTTGCGTGCCTGCTGTTAATAGTAAGAATTATAGTGGTGGCCATATTTAAAGACTTGTATTCAAAGTTCAAAGCATTTTTCAAGAAAAGTGCTCATGGAGAAGTTGCTGAAGACTTTATTTAGCAAAGGTTAGTTGACATTCGTACATTGTACCGCTTTTAAAAATTATAGAAAATAAAGCATTATTATCTAATTACTAATTTACGATTTTGAGAAATATTTTAATACATTTTGTAGAAGTTTTGTTAACATTATCGTTGGACGATGATATTCTAAATATGAATCTATGGTGACTTTTGTTTCATGTACAGGTAAATTGCACCAAGAAGATTTCCCTTTCGATAAGCGGTCTTTAAGAATGACGGATGAATTAAGAAATCAGTCAGGGGACAATGTCAAAGCGGAGTCAAAAGATAATGTGAACACTTTTGAATGGAACATCGCCAATTTTAGAGAAATTTTCCAAAACGCAATCGTTGGGGAGATAATTATATCACCAGTGTTTGTTGGGAAATCCACTGACCAGCCGAATAGTTTCTGGCAAATAGAAGTGTGCCCCAAGGAAAAATGTGAGACAGCAGGGGAGAAGACCTTGGCGGTTTACTTATTAATGAACAAAAAATTAAATCAGCACAATCGCGTTATAAAAGCAAAGTATGAAGTGAACCTGCTAGACAGAAATCAATGGAAACTACGTAGCATCAATAATGGTGGCACGAAAGGGTCAAAATTTGGAGGAGAAAATGGCAGCTGGAGTTGGGGGTTTTCTGCAATAGCCACCCATTCAGAGTTGCTCGATTGGAAAAATGGATTTTTGGATGACGATATTTTACGTATTCAAATAAAGTTGTGGATCCAAAATGCCGAGTTAAATGCAACAACACCCAAAATGCAGTATCCAGATGAACTTCACGAAGATTTTAGCCAATTGCTCGGGACTCCTCAATTTTCAGATGTGACCATTGAGGTGGAAAACTGTGTTTTGAAAGCATACAAGGGTATCTTGTCTTGTCGCAGTCCAGTCTTCGCTGCAATGTTCCAGAACGAAATGTTAGAGTCTGCAACCAGCGTTATCAAAATTGAGGATTTCAGTAGCAAGACTGTGAAAGGAATGCTTGAGTTCATCTATTCGGGAAATGTGGAAAGTGTTGACGGAGATTTCATGGAATTGCTGAAAATAGCAGAGAAATATCAACTAGAAAAATTGAAAGCTGCTTGTGCCAAAGTAGCTGTTTTGAAAATGTCAATTGACAACGTCATCGAACTTTTGATTATCGGGATATGTACAATGTTCCGGAAGTCAAGTCTAAGGCAATATCTTTCATCAATAGCAACAAAGCTAATCCTATGTTTTCCCTGGGAAGTCAGAATGGAGCTTTTGAAAAACTTGCTAAGGAACATCCTATGCTGCTATTGGAAATGTATCAAGGTGTTCGAAATAATGACGTCCGTGTTCATTATTCTGAAGAATCTAATGAAACACTTGAAGAGATCACGAGATTCACAACAAATGTAAATCTTTAAAACCGTTTCGAAAAGTTTCGTTATGAAGGTACTAAATACAATCGATTCATTCTAGCCTTCCAAGTTGTTCCATTTATTCTAAGAAAACTAAATATTTAATGAACAGTGTAACTAATGCAAGAATACTTCCTCCGCACTGTAAATAATTTAAAAAAACTGTTTTGAAGACCAATCAGTGATAAATGTTGAGAAAAATTCATTGTATATTCAATTGAATATCGACCCTATATTCAACTCTCGGTCTCATTAATTTTTTCTCAATATTTAGCAATGATTGGCCCTAAAAATTATTTTCTGAACAGTTAACTTTTGTTATCCATTTCTAGTAATTAAATAAATCTCAAAATTATCAAATAAGTAGTGTAGAAGTCAGGAGAATCTAATCAAAATATTTTTGTTGATAATTTTTCTAATGAAAATATCTAAGTGTTGTGATGTTAAGATGCAATCAAATATGCAATCAATTATATACTGTTTCTCCAGAGTTATAATAATTTATGTGCTATGATGGAATGCAATCAGAATCTGTAATTGTATTATTGACTTTAACATTTATAATTTTTCTATCTGTAGTCGATACTTATTGTATATCAAGATTCGTGTATTGTATATGTAATTCACTTACAAAGTAGGGTCAGGCAAACAATTTATTTTGAATTCTTGTTTTTGCAGAATTTTGTATGAACAGTATATTTAAATACCTTTATCTTTTGCAGATTTCAATATTTAAAAGTAGTATTTAAGAGCAGTAGTAGTATTCATGCTTCTTCTCGGCATCACTCTTGTCACCCATTTTACTAACCATAATAATTTATTATTGGTTCCTCTGATTGAATTGTTTCGCAGTTGTTCTGTTCACAGACAGATGTATTACCGAAGTGAAATGTGTTACCAAAATCTGAAGATTAAATTAAAATAGATATCTATCCATAGATACACATATTTGATATCTATCTATCTATCTAATATGTCTGAAATTGTTGACAAACAGTGAAAATTTTGCCATTTATTATTTGTATTGTTAAATTAAATCTCAAATAAAATGCTTGTTAAATTCAGGGGAATTTAGTGGAACTATCTTTAAAGAGACTAGACTACGAAGTGTAACAAATAATTTTCTATGCAAAGAAGCAATAAAATATGTGATTATGTAATTTATTTTATTTATTCCCCAAAACTTATAATATTTAATGCACTATCATCAAATGCAATCAGAAGCTGTAAAATTAACTAGCGAACAGCAAATTTTGATATTATCTATAATGGAGACGTAATGCAACTAGGTAAATGAAATCACAATGTAGTATGAACCTAATCGTTTTCTCGGAGTGTTGAACCTGAAATATATAATAATAAACCACAACGATATTTGTGCTACAGAATAAACAGAAAAATGGAAGTAACCAATTTTTTATTTAGCTTTTATTTTGAGAATGCAATAGTTTCAGACATAACATATCAGACAGAATTTTATTGTACTCCCTTTATGACTAACAGAATTCAATATCGCAAAGTAATAAGGAATTCGATATGAAATTCATTTAGGTGTTTCCTCATCGTGTTTTTTGTGGTGCTGGGTCAGATTACATTTCCACTTGAAAGATTTATCACAAATGTCGCATTTAAAAAGTTTCTTTTCACTATGCGTCAATTGGTGACTCTTTAGCTCGTCATGCCTGACAAATGCTTTACCACAAACATCACATTCAAAAGGTTTCTCTCCAGAATGACGCATAGAATGTCGCTTTAAATAACAAGCGAACGGAAAGCCTTTTCCACAAATGCTACATTTGAGATTTTGTCCTGTTGCGCGTTTCATGAGGTGTTTCTTAAAGTTTTCTTTCATTTGTGAAACAGATTTTTTAGCAGTGCTGAAATGAGAGCGCAGGTGACATCTTAGTTGATGAGGTAATCTGAACAATTTCAAACATGTGTGGCATTCATGTTTCTTCTCCGCATTACTCTTGTCATCACATTTACCAAAACTGGGTTTCTTTTCCCCTTTCATGTTTTTTGACGGTTGATTCCCCTGGGGACTTTTATTTCGTTTGGCAGATACGTCTTCATCTAAATTATTGTCATTTGCAGACTTTCTAGGATTATCTGATTGAATTGTTTCAAAGTTGCTCTTATTCTGTTCCTGTTCACTGTTCCTGTTCACAAAATCGGTAGGTTCAAAGTTGCAATCCATGCCGTCATTTTCTGAAAATATATTTGAAACATTTCTAATTGGTTAACGAAAATGTTGAATTGTTCTAAAAGTAAAATGATTAAGAATTAGTATACTATGTTTGGAATCTGTATTTTGAAATGTATTGTGGTGAACCCTAGTTCCCCACGCCGTATACCATGCCCACCTAACCCCACTTGCAACCTTACTATCTATTTGCTCTGAACCAATATCCTCAGTCTTGTGGGAACAGCAGAGTTGAGAAGGTCTCTTGCCTACTCTTGCCTAGACTTGCCTAGTCTCTTGTAATTGTCCTAAACTATCCTCTGGTGAGATCACCATTGGTACAAACAGAACGTAAACCTGAATAAACGTAATACATTTCTCCTGAAACTAAGTCAGCTCTCCCAAAACTCTTGTCTATATTTATTGCATACGTGTACTTTATTCGCATCTTGGCAATAAGAAGAACCAGAAGTCGGCTAGAATACAAATACTGAGCCTGATTATTACATAATAGTTAACCTCCCATTACAATGGTACCGAAACCCGGTCTTATTCGCCAAAAACCGACGACGACCGATTGAATTTAGTGAAAACGTATACGAAGTGATTTACTGGACACAGTGCAAAAGTGAAAGAATTGGAATTTTCAAGAAATTCGTGCAACAACTTGCTGTCCTGGCTAAACCAGAAAATTGGAATAAAGAGAAATAAAACTGTACAATCCCGTACAGTAAGGTAACAGAAAGTCTGTATCGTTCAAAGTAAAAATTAATTACTCAAAAATTGGTTAACCGAGTTAAACATAATTTTGTACTTTAAAATAATTGAAATTTGTATTGCAAAAACGTTAAGAAACCAAATTATACTAGCTATCGATTAATATTAATTACTATTTCAACAAGAGAAATATTTCAGTTATATCGAATTCAAATTAAATTTATTACGTATTATGTTAATTAAGTGTAAAATTTTGAACTAACGCCAGTAAGGCAGATAAATTATATTGTTATTACAAAAAAATTCTTTTGTATTCGTGGAGACAAATTGTGGCGACATCCATAATTTGAGGAAATTGAGAAACGTTGTAAATGTCAAACAAAGGTCTAATTACGCATTCATGTTCTTACCTTTGGAATGTATGTTAATTTATCTTGTTGAAAACTTCTAGAAGCTAAAAGAGACGCTCGGCTTGTTGGCTTTGTGATTGAAGGCGCTTTGACCTCCAAACAAAGGGAAACGCCCAGTAACCAATCAACAGCCAGAACGTAAGCAAAGGATATTGTAAGTTTACATTATCAATAACTTTAACCTCATTATCTAAAGGTGATGTTCAACCAACTTGGGACGGCTTGGATTAGCCAACCAAGGTAACGGTGGAGAAAAATAAACCGCGATCGGTGAATAGAACGGCAGTGATCTGCATAAACCGTGGATAAAAAGCTGTGTTCAGCAAAGAGTACACTAATTGGTATTCAAATTGATGAACAGGCAATAGTTGAACTTAAACTGAACGATTACCATATTGGAAGATATATGTAAATGGAAGTGAATCGGAAGAGACCTTTCAGCTTCGCTCCACAAGACTCGCACCAAGTATATATTGTAATATATTTGCATTTAATATAGATAAGTATTATACGTACCCTATATCAGAAATAGTATTATTGTTATAAGCAATACAGGGTAAACGGGATAGATTTTTCCAAATATTGTTATAAGAACGTAGTATTTTTCTCTTAACAAAGTATTCTAACATTAAACGCTATTCAAAGCTCACTCAATTGGTATTCTATAAGCAACAGTATTCTATTCAAAGTACTTACCTTACAAGTTATTATTTAATTATTCAATTAACTATTCTAAACGTAAGCATTCAAATGAAGTTCTTAATTACGGTTAAGTTAACAAATCCCTTTGTTGAAAGTATATCTAAAAAAGTAATAGCAACAGTTGATTCAAATGAGCCTGTTTCTTTAATTAAATGTTCTTTTGCTCAAAAACTATCAGAACACTTAAGAGTATTACAAAGTAGATGCTACAGTACGGTGACAAACGACGAATCAGGAGTTACTTTACGTAAATTTAAAGTAAAAGCGCAAAAAGCACATATTTCTATTGTTCATGACTTTCAAACGAGAGCAGACGGCTTTGTTGATAGCTTAGAAACTCCTATTGTTATCGGTTGGGATTTAATATCACAGTACAGTTTTGTTTGCAATTACCCACCCTTATAAGATTAAGTACGTATCTGTAAAAGAGGGAGAGGATTGACCAACTCTTATTAGTTCATTAATGTACATGGGATTGGGAATAGTTGACCAGTACTGAGGTACACTTTCGTATGCAACTACCCACCCATATAGTAATTAAGTAAGTATTTGTAAAAGAGGGAAGGGATTCTCCAACTCTTATTGGTTCTATAATGTAAATGGGATTGGAAATAATTCATTATTATTACAGTACACTTTCGTTTGAAATTACCAACCCATATAGTA
Organism: Yoshiicerus persimilis; assembly: GCA_020352615.2. Classification (NCBI taxonomy): domain Eukaryota; kingdom Metazoa; phylum Arthropoda; class Collembola; order Entomobryomorpha; family Tomoceridae; genus Yoshiicerus; species Yoshiicerus persimilis. The sequence continues at coordinate 7,376,079 of CM036940.2, read as the reverse complement.
AGTAAGTAGTTATTTGTAACATAGGGATGCGATCATCCAACTCTCACTTTTGAGTAATGTTACTGGGAATTTGAAGTATCAATTCAATTACTTTATCATTTAATAAGTTTTAATGCTGATGATCAGTATTCGGTATTGTTATTTCATAAGGTAGAAAGTAAACAGTTTTAAAATGATTTGTGTACTAAATAGTAGGGAAACTTTGTTCCACTGCAGTACAGTAGAGAAAGATTGTAATTGTTATGGTTATAAAAGTACAGAGCTTAGTAAAAAGAAAATATTGTTAAGTAAGAATTTCCCAAGCAAGAATCGAAAATGCAATTCGAAGAAGAAAATTCAGAAAGCAAATGAAATCAGCCAATCGATGTGTAAGAAAGCATTGAAAACGGACAGTCATATCATTGAGACCTTGGAAGCGTTGGAATTGTTGTTGAGAGACGTCTCAACGGAGTCTCGACGAAACTACCAGGTAGTCAGCGGAATGACTCAAACAAATGAAAGGGTTCAACGGGAAAATGTTGAGAACAGCTGCTCAACTTTCAAACCAGAACCAAAGACAGGACACATGAAGATATTACAAAGGGCTGGATTTTTAACGAAAATCGGAAATGGCAACTCTTGGAATTGTTCAACTTGCAATTGTAATAGAAGAAAAATCGTTCCGAGAACAAAAGATGAGATTGTTGCAGAATCACCTTCGCTAAGGATGTTTCACACGCAACAGAGGAAAGGATGGATCATGGGAAGGAAGCACAGTGACGCAAGTGCGCATAGCGGGTACTGTACGAAGCTTCGTTTCAAAGAGAAGAAAAGGATTGCTGCATCGCGAAAAGTGGGCATACCTACTGATGTCAGTACGGGAGCAAGATTGATTCCTGTCCCGAAGAAAGAGAAGAAAAATTGGCCACAAGGAACTTCATCCAGAAAAGTAGTCGAGGCTACGGATGTAAGTTGGGGAAGCGGATCGAGTCCAAAACCCTATGAAGGAAAAGGTGTTCGAGAACCGAGTGCACGCGGGAACGCCAGTAGCGAAAGAAGTATAGAAAGGAAAAGAAAAAGTGGAGACACTGACCACATCTCTAAAGGACGTTCGAGTTACTTCGACATATCGCGAATTGTCTGGATTGGTCAAAAGGGAAATCGGAACACGGGAAGCGTAAAGAGAAGATGATTTTACTCGTTTTTGCCTTAGAGGTAACGAAGATCACTTAGAGCATTCAACGGATTATTGAATATACGTCAAGGAATCTAAATTCAGTATTTTAAAAAGTTAGTTGTGAAGGGCAGGTCGTGAGAGGCTGTGATTAGTCCATTTTTGCAGTAACAACACAACATTTGAAAAACAAATGTGAAGAATGGAATTAAATTGATGTTGAACGGGATATCAAAAATAATCCCAGTATTCACCAGAATATAATCAACAGATTTTAGGAATATGCAACAACGAAAAATGGATTGTGCATCGATTTCGACTTTGAAAACTACGATTTCGAAAACCATAATTTCAGAAGGAAATTGAAGAAATTTTCTTGGGCACTGCACTTGCTATGTCCACACAAACAACTCGGTTCAGTCGTGAGATCAGTCAACAGATCAGTTAATAAAAATTTGATGTGTTTATCAAGTTAAATTACCTGGAAACGAATTAACGGCAATCATTTAAGTCAACCCACCCTTAAGTAGAAGTATGTCGCAGAAACTTGTACGCTATACAAGACGGATTACTATATTCGCTGCACCCCAGAATTGGCAAAGAAATTGAGACAAGATATTGGAATCACTTACAGTATGTATGCGCCATCTACTGTGTGGAAAACACATTGGGCAACAGATACCACATACACCCGCTAGAGGGCGAGTGCTACAACTATAATTCATAAGGACTAGACTCCCAAGATATAACAAGTGAGACGACCATGGAGGAATCTCAACAATAACTACCAATTAAAGTTAACTACCTGAGAACCAAGTTAAAGTTGACAACGTCCGTGACACCGATCAGGGATGACATCCGGTCAACTGTGCCACCCGAAGACAGGAATATTGACCCGAAGACTTTTTTGTGTAGACATATGAAAACCCATGTTAAAATGCTCTTATGGGAAATTCAATGTATTTGTGGCGACGGCCTGAAACCTATGTAAAATTTTCTCCAGATATGAAAGTCTAACAGACATAGAAGACATGCAATTACAAGACAACACAAGACAACAACGATGACTTATATGACCTACAATGGCGATGACAAATACCCCTTACCAAATGACGGAAGTCATGCTATGCAGAGATCGTCGAGAAAAACCGGTCGGTTACATAGATTATGCAGGACGAAAACACAAATATGAAGTTTGGAACTCTTCTTTCTGCGAACGAACAACTGAATATTTCGAGTATTAGGTATGAATAGAAGTGCAACAAGTAAATGGCTAACAGCAGAAAATTAATCAGTCATCAGACGGATACACGACGGAGAATTCTCCCAAACATGGAAGAAATTCGCACACCTACATTAGAAGATAGTTTATCGGAATACTCTAAACTTGAATTTTAATACAATATCTGGAATGATAATTGATGAGCCAATCGAATACACCTACAATACACCTAAATGTATTACACAGCAGAAATTAAAACTACAGGGGACAGGCGCAAACGAACTATAAGCCACCTGGGTGATACAACGGTCGGATACCTATTTCCCAGGGAAGATTTATGGATATTCGCAAGAACATCAAAACTTACCCCTTTAATCACCTCAATCAACTCTTGCGATGAAGAAACTCTTAGAGAATCCGGAACCCAGAACATGCAAAACCTCCAAAAGGGGCATGACATTCGAATTATGCGTTTGTTTTCAAGCTATCCAGAGAGGGACATTTTCACCCAATCTTTCATCACCAAATCAACCTTCGAAATTAATGTCAACAAGCGTCTCAACGGAAAATACATGCGAATAGTCGAACAACCAGCTGAAATCGACGAAAATGAAATGCTTACCGGCAAGTTTAACCCATTCGATCACACAACTATAATAATGGAATGTAACGATATTTAGTATATCAACCTTAATGTAAATTACGTGCACCGTGTGCTCATATATCTGTAAAACTCCCTATGCGGACACTTAAAGAGTAAATACGTTATTTTTCAATTATGTAAACTAGAACAACTTGTAACAACAAAACTTGGTGTGATTACCAAGGTAACTTTCAAATTATAACTTCTCCTACCATCAGTACTTAATAAGTGGAAGCCACTTAAGCAAACCTATTCTACTTAAACAGCAATCTTCCACTATACGTAAATTAGTACTATTGTAACATCTAAATCTAAGTCACCAGAGAAAAATTTCCTATATAATATCGTATTGTAACTTCATCAATGCTATGGGAAAACCCAAAGCAACCACCATCATCAACACAGAAGAACCTGATACGGGAAAACCCCGTTCGAGATCCAACATCGGTTGCGGAAGAACGATAAATTTACTGGTGCGGCGTGTCAACACCCTGGTTCCTGATGTCAACACTCACTAATGGACGATAGTGACAAACCAAAATGGAGCTTCCTATCATCACTGCAGCCAGGACAACAACAACTGCTCCAATCCCCGTGTCAAATAACCCAATTGAGACTTGCAATAGCTTTACTATGACTTTTATGGGACACGTAAAATGAATGTATGTATGTGTGAAAGTATGAATCTAATTAGCATTACCAATTAAGACTACGGTAATTAATTATTAGGTAATACCAGTGATTAGTATAAGTTAGTATTAATTAGTATACTTTGTCATAGGTTAATATAGGTTACTTTAATTTAGTATTAGTTTGTATAAGTTACGTAATTGTAATTAATTAGTGCATGATATTTCATAATTATAGTTTCTTTATTGTCACTAACAATTCCTTTATTATCATTATTTGTTAACTAAATATATGCAATTGACAAATTCAGGATGAAATGATTATTAATGAAAATTGTTTAACTTATTTCTTGTTTTCAGTATTACAAATGAAAGGCACAAGTATAAATTTAATTTGTTTGTAAGGGTAAAACTGGATCAACTCTTTCCTCACTCACCCACCACCCTCAACGTTGTGCCAACGTTCCTCAAAGGGGGAGAGGATGTGGTGAACCCTAGTTCCCCACGCCGTATACCATGCCCACCTAACCCCACTTGCAACCTTACTATCTATTTGCTCTGAACCAATATCCTCAGTCTTGTGGGAACAGCAGAGTTGAGAAGGTCTCTTGCCTACTCTTGCCTAGACTTGCCTAGTCTCTTGTAATTGTCCTAAACTATCCTCTGGTGAGATCACCATTGGTACAAACAGAACGTAAACCTGAATAAACGTAATACATTTCTCCTGAAACTAAGTCAGCTCTCCCAAAACTCTTGTCTATATTTATTGCATACGTGTACTTTATTCGCATCTTGGCAATAAGAAGAACCAGAAGTCGGCTAGAATACAAATACTGAGCCTGATTATTACATAATAGTTAACCTCCCATTACAGTATACAAAAATTCAAATAAACAACAAAAAATAGTAGCCACCATTAAATGAAATTGTTATATCGTCTTCTTCACTCTTTACTATATTGATCTTCTCGAAGAGTACAGGTACGGTCAACCTGACATTTACATCTGGAAATATTTCTTCGTCCGTTCCAGTTACGGTGGTGTTAATGTTAATGTAATTATCAGTTTCTAAACAAAATTAATTTCAAGCATTTAGAAATATGATCAAGTTTCCTATTTGGTAAAATTTAAATTTTCAGTCATGACTAAAGCAAAGCAAAAAAATGTTACCTTGTATAATAAGATGAGATCTTACAATGACTTCACATTTTGATTCAGAGATAAATGTTTTCTGGGATTTTAGCATTGTGGTTTTAATACTGGAGCGCAATTCCTCGTACTGCTTTTGAAACAATTCTGCTTGTTCTAATGCAGCTTTGCATTTCTCCACCAAATCCAAACAGGAATCACAGCATTCTATCCAAACACTCGCATTTCTAAAACGTTCACGCAGAAGACAACACGTGGATTCCGGGATCTCCAGCAGTTTCCTCAGCAGGAATAGAATTTGCAATTCAGTGTCCCCATTATCTTTTCCTTCTGCTGCAGAAAATATTAAATGTCATTAATAATGTGTATTTCAAGAACTAAAAGTTTCTGCGACGCGATGGTTGTTTACCTTGTTGACGATTGAAGTCTTCGACACTTGGAAAAGATGTTGAGTTTGCTTCCTGTGTACCAATTTTCATGGAAGAACATTCTCCGCAACAAATGAGACACCTTTTGTGTACCATAATGATGATTCTAAAATTTTAGAATAGAATTTTTAAGAACTTTTGGTCTGATGGACGAAGAAGGACAGTTAGTTGGAGAAGCTCTGCAGGTCTTTTAATATTACGCCGCCGATTTTACTCGCGGCGTTTAGAGGCAGTTCAATTATAATATAATGAAACTATTAATCAGTAGCATAAAGACGGAAAATGGCTATTCTGTAAAATAAAAGGGATATTAAACATAATTTCGAGTTTATTAGAAATATCATTCATTTCTGGTCAGCTCTCTTTCTCTTCGAGCCCCAGCAATCAAATGAGTAGGGCATTGTTTAATTAAGCAGTGCTTTAGTGCTGCTTTTTAGTTTTATGTAGGAAAAGCGGATGTGGGGTTAAGCTTCAATACCGGCGGGTTTCCTTGTGTAACATTAACATCAGTGACATGACATGACAAGACACATATCCTGGGATGTAAAATTTTAACACAAAATAACTGTACGACGATTAGATTAGATTTTTTATCAGCAATCTTTAAAAAAGTGGAGGTAAAGTGAATTATGACTGGTTTTTTTTTGAATAGCGCAATTATATGTACATATTACATACCACGATAATTATTTTAATTTTCTTGGAATGCTTAGATTTGAGTAATTAAAGTCAATAATGTACATAACATCGATTATAGATGCAGTTTTTGAAAAATTAACATTAAAAAATTTACAAATTTTTGTTTATACGTTAAAAAAATTGAGATGCTATGTAACATTGATTTTAGTTATTTAAACTCCAATGACAATTGAACATCAAACTGAGTTTTACAAGTAAAATCGATTAATGGTATTATTCGTTTAATTCAAGTGCCACTTACTATAATAAAGTAGTGTGGTGTACGTCTGCATTAGTTAGCTCAATGTAAGAGAAGAGTAAACATACGTTCTGCTGGGTACGACATTTGAATACTGGTGTTCTGGTAGCTGTGTATAATCTAATTAATGCAAAAGCTTTTTTAAAGTGCCAAGCTCTTACCTCAAGGGGACAGTTGGAAGAAATCTTTAACAGAGGTAAGTTGAAATCGGTATTTTGCATATTTAGTATTTGTTTTTTCTGACGGATGCGGAAAATTGATAAATCAGCCAAATTATTTTTGGGAAAGTTAGTTTGTCATTGTCTTTCGAAGATATAGTGTTTTGGGATTCTGACAATATATATTTAAAAACGGCATTACCGCATGTATTTACCGCAGGTCTCACTGAGGAAATGGTCAAAATCTGTCATTTGAATCTTTAATGTTTTGCAGGGAGATTTCCTTGTGGATTGGCAGATTTTGAAACATGACTGATGAAGTAAGAAAACGGAAAAGGGGTACCGAGGAGTCGAAAGGAGATTTGAACATTTTTGAATGGAACATAGCTAATTTTCAAGATGCTTTCGAAAACACAAGTGACCATGAGAAAGTGACATCGCCAGTCTTTGTTGGAAAATCTGTAGACCTGCCGAATAGTTTCTGGCATATAGAAGTACATCCGAAGGTCAGAGAAAGAGAGCTTGGAAAGCTAAAATACTTGGGACTTTTTTTAGTATTTAGCAAAGAACTGAATGCACACAATCCTGTTGTAAGAGTAAAGACAGAATTTTCCCTGTTGGACAGAAATCAAAAGGCAGTGTGTACTCGAGCGGGTCTGAATGTCGATGAATATGGAGCTGAACGTATTAGTTGGGGGTTCCCCGTAATGGCAACCAATGCGTCACAGTTGCATAATTTCAGCAATCTATATTTGGAAGACGATGTCCTACGTATTCGAGTTAAGGTCTGGATCCAGAATGAAAACACAAATGCAGCATTCAAAAAGCCTCATACAGATCAGCTGCACCAAAACTTAAGTCAGTTGCTCGATTCGTCAAAATTCTCAGATGTGGATATCGTAGTAGAAGATGTAACTTTGAAGGCCCATAAGAATATCTTGTCATGCCGCAGTCCAGTCTTCGCTGCAATGTTTCAGAACGACATGGCTGAATCTCTAACGAATACTGTCAAAATTGAGGATTTCAGTGAAAAGACTGTCAAAGGAATGCTCGAGTTCATCTATTCGGGAAATCTGGATTGTATTGAGGAAGATTTCTTAGAATTACTCAAAATTGCAGAAAAATACGAATTGGAAGAACTGAAAGTGGCGTGCAGTAAGGCAGCAATTTTTAAAATATCTGTTGAAAATGTCATCGAATTGGTAATTCTAGGGGATATGTGCAACGTTCCGGAACTGAAATACAGGGCCATGGCTTTCATTAATACCAACAAAGCTAATCCACTGTTTTCTCCGGGAAATAAAAATGGGGCATTTGAAAAGTTTGCGAAAGACCATCCATTGCTTGTTTCTGAGATGTATCAACAAGTTCGAAATAATGATGTGGATGTGCACCATGCAGGACAATTCAATGAAACAATCGAGAAGGTCACTAGATTTATTACAGATTTAAATGGTTAAAATTTGTTTGATAATTTTCCATGCAAATGTGTAAAATGACCAATTAATTAATTTCCACCTTCTAAAATTATATTTTAAGTACAATGACTACTTGTATTCAAAGAAAACTGTTAACAACTGATGAACAGTTAAAATTCTAACATTTATTAGATGTAAACTACTTATAACTAAATTAGATCTTAAATTAAATAAAAATAAAATAACATTGTATTGTTGAAATCAGATGAATCTAATGAAACTATCTTTATAGAGACTACGATTCCAAGTGTAATTGATTAAAACTGTTTCAAACAAGTTTTATTTGCAAAGATGCAATCAAATACAATGCAATTAATTAATTTGTGCCCTAAAAGTTATAACATTTTATGTACTACTAAGATAGAATGTAACCAGAAACTGTAAAATTAACTAACGAACAGGAAATTTTGATATTTATTATGTATAATGCAGATCATTAATACAACTAGGTAAATGAAATCACAATGTAGTGTAAGCCTAATAGTTTTCTCGGATTTTTGTGCTTTAAATATTGAATACTAAGCCATATGGCATAGTGATACTTATTTTACAGAATAAACACACAGAAATGGAAGTAAACAATTTTTATTTATCATTTATTTTGTAACATATTGGAAAGCATTTTATTGTAATACGTTTATCAGACTTCAATACTCTTGTCACCTCTTTCACAAACTCTGGGTTCCTTTTTTCCCGTTAGTGTTTATTGAAGGTTTATTCTCCTGAGGACTAGAATTGTCAATAACCCTTTCTGTCCCTTCATTTATTGAGTTGGATTCCTAAATAAGCACAAACCTCAGCATAATGACTTTTCATTTAAATATATACCTATATTCTAATTTCACTCCGCATATTTTTTCAGAAATTCAGCTCAGAAATAAGTTTGTCAGCTTATTATCAGGTAAATCAATAATTTGTAGTCCTTAACTGTGAGGTATAAAGTATTTACAACATTTCTTTTAAACCGACCTTCTGAATATTCAAAGAAATCTTTATTAAGGGTACTTTATGATATGGCTTATTTGGTCAAGTACTTATGTATAATAATACATTCTGTGCTTTCATTTCTCGAGTCAAGTGGGAGTGATCCATAAATAACATTTTGTTCACAATTCTCAGAAATGCTTAGGGGTTCTTAAAAAGTATTTTCGACGAACACAGAAGGGTAGTTGCGTTTTGTATCGTTATTCTCTTATTGTTACTTGAGTCTTTGGAACCGTAGCTTTGCTTCTTACAATCCATGGTGTTTCTTCAAAGTCTAATTTTTAGTCTTTTTGTGTCTTTGCAATATTTTAAAATCAAAACATCAAGTAATCATATTGCCCTCTAAAGTTCCAAGCTCTTACCTCAAAGGGATAGTTGGAAGAAATCTTAACTTTCGTAGAAATCCTTACTTAACTAACTAACTAACTAACTTAAAGAAGTTGGAAGAAAGGAAGAAATAACAAAGGTAATTGTAAATGGGTATTTAAACTATTTAGCATTTTGTTTGTTAAAATTGATAAATGAAAGAAGTTATTTTGGAAAAGTCAGTTTGTCTTTGTTTTGGGATTCTGATAATATAATATTTAATATTTCGCAAATTGGGTACTTACTGTGGAAATGGTCAAAATCTATCATTTGAATCTGTGATGATTTTTCAGGGAGATTTCCTTTTGGATCGGCAGATTTTGAAACATGGCAGATGAAGTAAGAAAACGGAAAAGGGGCGCCGAGGAGTCAAAAGGAGATTTGAACACATTTGAATGGAGCATCACCAATTTTAAAGAAGCTTTCGAAAAAATAAGCGACGATGGTACCATAAAATCTCCAGTATTTGTTGGAAAATCCGTCGACCTGCCGAATAGTTTCTGGCATATAGGAGTGTGCCCCACGGTCACAGATGGAGAGTTTGGAAAGCTAAAACACTTGGGACTTTATTTATTTTTCAGCAAAGAACTAAATGCACTCAATAATCCTCTTGTAAGAGTAATGTTTGAATTTTCTCTGCTGGACAGAAATCAAAAGGAAGTCCATACTCGAGTACATTTGAATGTGTGTGAATACGGACCTGAAAGGTTTAGATGGGGGTACTCTGCAATGGCATTACATACTCAGTTGAGTGATTGCAACAATCACTTCTTGGATGACAATGTTCTACGTACTCGAATTAAGGTCTGGATCCAGAATGAGAAAACAAATGCAGTCGCATCCAAAAAACCTTTTACAGATCAGATGCACAAGAATTTAAGTCAGTTGTTTTCGTCATCTCAATTTTCAGATGTGACCATTGAGGTAGAAGACTTGGCTTTGAAGGCCCATAAGATTATCTTGTCTTGTCGCAGTCCAGTTTTTGCTGCAATGTTCCAGAACGACATGACTGAGTCTCTAACCAATACTGTTAAAATTGAGGATTTTAGTAGCAAGACAGTTAAAGGAATGCTCGAGTTTATCTACTCAGGAAATGTGGAAAGTGTTGATGAAGATTTCATAGAATTGCTGAAAATTGCCGAAAAGTACGAATTGGAAGACTTGAAAGTGGCGTGCACTAAGGCAGTAATTTTGAAAATATCTGTTGAAAATGTTATCGAACTTTTACTTTTGGGGGATATGTACAAGGCTCTGGAACTGAAATATAGAGCTATGGCTTTCCTCAATAGCAACAGAGCTAATCCAATGTTTTCACCGGGAAATGAGAATGGAGCTTTTGAAAAACTTGCGAAAGAACATCCTATGCTGGTTTTAGAAATGTATCGAAATGTTCGAAATAATGATGTGGATGTCCACCATTCAGGACAATTCAAAGAAACAATCGAAGAGGTCACTAGATTTACAACAGATTTAAAAGGTTAAAATTTGTTATAAATTTTCCATATAAATTAATGTGTAAAATTACCAGCCTTCTGAAATGATAATACATTTAGTACAATGAATGTGTATTCAAAGCAGGGAATAAAAAAGCACCTTTTTTTGCTTTTTGCTTTTTTAGCTTTTTTACAAAAAAGCAAGCAATCAAAGTCTAAAAAAGCAATGCTTTTTGCTTTTTGCTTTTTTAATTTAACAAAAACCACTTAAAATCGTCTGAAAATCATTATTTTTTCTACAGAAATTGATGTAACAATGCAATACAATGCATTCTGCGTCGATTTAAACATTAATTAGTGCATTCCGCATTGTAACTTAATATTTAGATGTGCAATGTATTAAGTCCTATACGTGTATTAGGTATACAGGAATAAAGCAAAAAGCAAAAAAGGAAAAAAGCAATACTTTTTTACTTTTTTCCAAAAAAGCAATTGCTTTTTTATTCCCTGATTCAAAGGAAACTGTAAATAATTGACGAACAGTGAAACTTTTAATATTTACTGTCTAAGGTATACATTAATTAAATTAAATCTCAAAACATAATTGTACTGTTCAATTCACAGCGAAGCTGGATAGAAGCTAATGAAGCTATCTTTGTATAGACTACGATTGTAAGTGTAGGTGATTAAAACTGTTATTTTGTAAAGAAATAATAGTGTGTAATGCAAATAATTAATTTGTGTCCTAAAAGTTATAAACTTGTACGTACTACTAAGATATAAATTTCATATATAAGATCATATATTTTAAACTATAGAACCCTGCCAAGGATTTTCCACAATTGTTGCATTTGTTGTTTTCTTCTGTTGCTCGTTTCAAGAGGTGTTTTTTCAAGTTTTTTTCATTTTTGTAGCCTCTAAATTATTGTCATTTGCAGACTTGCTAGGATTAGCTGATTGAACTGCTTCACAGACAAATATGTTACCGCAATTACCGGATTGAATATTGTTTGCAAAATCAGTGGATTCCAAATTTCAATCCATGTCGTCATTTATATTTAATATATTTAAAGCATTTCTATTGGTTAACGAAAATTCTAATTGAATTGTTCTCAAAGTAAAATAACTAAAATACAACTGTATTTGAATTCATTACATTGAAAGGTACGCAAAAGTAAACATCCAAATTTCATGTCTTTATCTATTATAGAAAAATTATTTCCTTAATTTCTCTCAATCACACTGACAAATAAAGTTTACATTTTATTCCGATATCATAATGTTTCAGATAATCAGCCAGAAGAAAAGTATTGATAACCTTTCTTTTAAGTAGCTTATTGCTTACGAAATATCTTAATAGGATTATATAATATAATATATGAATACTATAATATGTATATTATGTTATAGTTAATAGTATAGTATTTTATAATGCCTTACGGTGCTTTATTTGAGTACTTATAAAGAATTGTCAATACCACATCCTGTCCATTCATTTATTGAGTGGGAGTGACTCTTGTATAGTTCTATATGAATCCTAGAAAAGACAAGTAGCTAAGACTGGCTTTTAGATAAGAAAAGTAACTTCAACGGACACTGTAACACAGACAAGCGTAAATAAGAAACGAAAGACATGATTGACGTGAATAAACATAAACGAGGGAACTCCTCAAAGTAAACTTTTAAACTTCACATAGTCCATTTGTCCTGCTTTGGAAAAAATTTCTTCTCTATCTGAACGAGACTGAAGTTGTCGAACAGAATTTAATCACAGTTTTGCTCTTTACATATTTGTTTCCTCGAAATCCATATTTGTACAAGAATTATTTGCAGTGATTCCTAATAAGTAGTAATTTACTCGTGTCTGCCATCAAAAGCAAGAATTATCTGCCCTGGTGATAGCGACGATAGAAAACTCGTTGTTTAGAATGATAAAAGGATTTTTCATCAAGAAACTGTAAGAAAAAGCTACTGGAGACTTTATTTCGCCTAGGTTAGTTGAAATTCGTACTTTGTACTGCTTTAAAAAATTAAAAAGTTAAAACTTTATTACAGGGGTGGGTGTGATGATTTTGAGAAATATTCAAAACATTTTTGAGGAACTTTGTTAGCATTGTCCTTAGACGACGATATTTGACACTGGAATAATTTATTTCGTGTACTATAGATAAATTACGAGATTTCCCTTTCGAAAGGCGGCTTTTAAAAATGTGGAGGTCATTAAGAGAAGAGGAAGAGAACAGTGTGGATGCGGAGTCAAAAGATGTGAACATTTTTGAATGGAACATCGCCAATTTTAAAGAATGTTCCAATGTTCCATTACGAAATGTCAGAGTCTGTAACCAGCGGTATTAAAATTGTGGACTTCAGTAGTAAGACCATGAAAGGAATGCTCCAGTTCATCTATTCGGGAAATGTGGAAAATGTTGAGGAAGATTTCATGGAATTGCTGAAAATTGCAGAGAAATATCAACTAGGATAATTGAAAGCTGCTTTAACGTCATCCAACTTTTGATTTTAGGGGATATGCACAATGATCCGCAAGTCAAGTCTAATGCCATGGCGTTCATCAACAGCAACAAAGCTAATCTACTGTTTACTCCCGGAAATCAGAATCGAGCTTTTGAAAAGTTTGTCAAAGAACATCCAGCCTTGGTTGTTGAAATGTATAAAATATTCGAAATAACGACGTTCGTGTTCATCATTCTGAAGAATCTAATGAAACACTTGAAGAGATCACCAGATTCACTAGGAATGTAAAGCCATAATGTTAATGTCGTTTCGAAAAGTTCCGTTATGAATGTGCTGCAATTATTTAATTCCCGCCTCTTGAAAGTTGTAATATTTCCTATTCAATTAATAATTTAGACATTTATTCAAAGATAATGGATAACTGAAAATAATTAATTAACAGTTTAACTAATAGGAGAATAATTCCGCGCTATAAATAAATTAGGAAAGGTTTTTATGGCCAATCAGTGTTAAATATTTAGAAAAATTCAATTATACAAAATTCAATACAAAATTACACAAATTCAATTGAATAATATGCGCTAATATATTCATTTCTGAGCCTCATTAATTTTTTTTCAATATTTTACACTGATTGTCGCTACAAGCATTTTTTTGAACAGTTTAACATACATTGTAATATATCTGTAATACTTAAAGTAAATATCAATATTAACAAAATCGTATTGAAGTCAGGAGAATCTAATAAAGATTTTCTCTAGAGTTATAATGATTTGAAATGTGATAGGAAATTGTAATCGTATTGTTATCGAACATTTACCTTTAGCATTTATAATTTTTCTATGTGTAGTCGATACGTATTATGTATGTAAATAAAATAAAATTACAAAGTGTTATCAGGCTAAAAGTTTATTTGGAATTCTTCTTCGTGCAGAATTTGCATAGATGGGCAAAATACTCAACAAAGTATTTTGAAAATACTTCGTTCAAAATACTCAAAATCTCAGTCCAAAATAAAATAACAAAATAAAATACATTTTTTTTTAAAATACAAAATACAAAATACTCGACTCAAAATACACAATTTTTGAGGTCAAAATACAAATTGAAAATACTTTTTGAAAATACAAATACTTTTTTTTGTTTATTTTATTCAAATAGTATGAAATACGTACAGCGTTATAAAATGTAAGAAAAATCAGTATACTTTATTATGACTACCATAAACTTATTTAATTCCGCAATATTGGGTACTCTAATCTACTAGTCTAACAATTGGTTTTAAAATAATGTTGCAAATTATTGAAATTGTTGTTTTTGCAATTGATATAAAGATTATTATAACAGGTAGTAGAAAGAGAACTGGAGATAGTAGATATCAAAATTCGTTTATTTTTAATAAAAGAAGTGTTTCAAACATCTTGTCCGTCAAAAGCTTTCGCTTAGATGAAAATATCATACTCCCAGAATTGAAAATTATGGGCAACGAGTTGTCATTTATTTTATTTTCTAAAGTATCAACCGGTGCAATTAACTTTTCGGACATTTTATGGCACTCAAGTGTCTAGGTAGATCATGCCTAATGCAATGAACGTAAAAGAGATGCTAATCACCGGTGTCTCAACACTAAACTCCTAATTTTATTTTCAATGGAGTACAGATAGTAGCGTTTTAAATTCGATCGCCAGATTCCACCACAGTTGATTTGAATGCAAAAATACTTACACGGTGAGGGAAACCACGCATGAGTAGGAAATAGTTAATCAATATGCGCAGCAAGTAGATGTATGAAGGAAGTCGGAAGTTAATAGTATTTTGTATTTTGAAAATGTTTTTTTCCTTCAAAATACAAAATACAAAATACATTTCGTATTTCGACAATGGAAAATACAAAATACAAAATACCCATTTTCTTACTACGACAAAATACAAATTACAAATTACAAAAAGTATTTTAAATACAGTATTTAAAATACAGTATTTTCAAAATACAAGTATTTTGCCCATCTATGAGAATTTGAAAATAAATCGGTAAAATAAAATCTGTAAATAAATAATTAAATATTTAGCCACTTTTTTCTGTCCCTTGAAAGTTAAATGTTTTATGTACTATGACCAAGTGTATTCCGAATTCCGAAAGATCAGTGAAAATTACTTACAGCTTACTATTATCTTAGAAAATTAAAGCACATAATGGGAAAGTATTCCAAAAGCTATGTAATTTGTGGTATTTTAGAAGTTCAGTATAAAGTGGGAAACAAGACAGCTTAGCTGGCGACACCAGAATTCTATATATACTTCCTATATAAACACAAACCTCAGCATTAGGGTTTTGCATTTAAATACCCAACTTTTTATTTTAGTCCACACATTTTTCAGATATTCAGCTCCAGTGATTTCAGAAATAAGTTTATCAGTATATTATCAGGTAAATCAGTATTTGTAGTCCTAAACTTGGAGGTGTAAAGTATTTACAACATTTCTTTTAAATCGGTTTTCTAAATATTCAAGGAAATCTTAATTAAGGGTGCTTTATGATATAGCTTCTGTTGATTGTGGTAAAGTACTTATGTATTTATTTATGTACTTATGTATTTATTTCTGCTAATAATACATTCTGTACTTTCATTTCTCGAGTCAAGTGGGACTGCTTCATATATATAACATTTTGTTCACGATTCTCATAAATGCTTATATAGTGGTTCTTAAAAAGCATTCTAGACGGACACAGAAGGGCAGTTGCGCGTTGTGTCTATATCTGTTATTCCCTTATTATTGCTACCATAGCCCGGCGTCAACACAAGCCCACCAACTCTCCACCAACTCTGAAGTGTGCATAGGTTGACCAACCAACTACCAACCAACTTTGTATAGCATATAATTTGCCCTACCAACTTTCCACCAACTCGGCAATGCAAGCGAGTTAACCCACCATCTTTCCACCAACTCATCAGAGTTGGAAGGTTAGGTCACCAACTCTCCACCCTCTTTAACCTGCTTGAGAGTGCTCCTGCCAACTTTCCGCCAACTAAGCCAGTGTGTGTAGTAAAACCACCAACTAAGAACCAACTTTGGCTTTCTAAAAAGTGGAGTGGGTCCAGTGGGTCCACACTCTTACCAACTATACGTTTATTTCTTTTGTTTCACGGGCGGATTAAGTTCCCAGAAATCTATTTATAGACGCTATTTGTAGAGAAATACACATTTTTAGTATGCATATTGTTGTTATTTGTCATTTTGCTAGTTTTAAGATATGTATCACGCATCTACTACTAATTCCTTAACTTTCAATACACAATTATGGAACCCCACCAGCCAACTTTTCACCCACCCTCTTTTCCATTTCCCTTGAGTCAACAATTTTCAACCCACTAAAGACTGTGAAAGTTGGACCTCCAACTTTCCACCAACTCTCCACTATTTTTTAGTGTACCTACCAACATCCCACCAACTGAGCCCTGTTCGTTCACAGACGAGAAATCCTTTGGCGTGGTGGTGTTTTCTTCCTTGGTAGACGACCAGACTTGAGCTGTCAGTGTGTCCGCGCGCTTGGGAAGGAACGTTCCGGAATGGCTAGGTTGATCACGTGCACGGTGAGGAGTACACTCCATTGGCTAAGTTTGAAAATTGACGTGCCTCAAGACATAGGTCCAACCTGGACGGTCATACATGTAAGAACGCACACTTACGCCGTCTGATTTTTTGTCTATGCTGTTCGTTGATTTGCACACCAACCCTCCACCAACTAGGCCTGTGCATAAGACGACCCACCAACTTTCCACCAACTTATGCGTCCTAAAATGTAGAGTTGGCCAACCCTCTCGCCAACTTCAACTCATTTGAGTTGGTGGGCGCCGGGCTATGATTGCTACTTGAGCATTCGGAACTTTAGCTTTGCTTCTTACAGTCTATTGTGTCTTTTCAAAGTCGTATTTTTCACTTTTTAGTGCCTTTGCAATATTTTAGAACCAAAACAAATAATTATATAGCCCTCTGGAGTTCCAAGCTCTTGCCTCAAGGGGATAATTGGAAGAAATCTTTAACAATGGTAAGTGTAAATCGGTATTTAACCATATTTAGCATTTTGGTTGTTAAAATTGATAAATGAAAGAAGTCATTTTGGGAAAGTCAGTTTGTCTTTTGAAAATATTGTTTTGGGATTCCGATAATATAATATTTAATATTCCAAAGCGGCATAACCATTATGCAATTTGGGGACTTACTGTGGAAATGGTCAAAATCTGTCTTTTGAATTTGTGATGATTTTTCAGGGAGACTTCCTTTTGGATTGGATGCATTTGAGACATGACAGATGAAGTAAGAAAACGAAAAAGCGGCAACGAGGAGTCGAAAGGAGATTTGAACATATTTGAATGGAATATCACATGGAATGGAAGCTTTCGAAAAAATTAGCGACGATGGGAGCATAAAATCTCCAGTATTTGTTGGAAAATCCGTCGACTTGCCGAATAGTTTCTGGCAAATATTAGTGTGCCCCAAGGTCATAGATGGAGAATCTGCAAAGCTAAAGCACTTGGGACTTTATTTAGCATACAACAAAAAACTAAATGCGCACAATCCAGTTGTAAGAGTAAAGTGTAAGTATTCCCTGTTGGACAGAAATCAAAAGGAAATGTGTACTCGAGGAAATGAGTCTGTATATGAATACGGACCTGAACGTATTAGATGGGGCTACCCTAAAATGGTACTCTATACTGAGTTGGCTGATCTCAACACCCACTATTTGGATGACGATATCCTACGTATTCGAGTTAAGGTTTGGATCCAGAATGAAGAAACAAATGCAGTCGCATCCAAAAAACCTTGTACAGATCAGTTACACAAAAATTTAAGTCAGTTGTTTTCGTCATCTCAATTTTCAGATGTGACCATTGAGGTAGAAAACTTGACTTTGCAGACCCATAAGAATATTTTGTCTTGTCGCAGTCCAGTCTTCGCTGCAATGTTCAAGATCACATGTCTGAATCTCTAACTAGCACCGTGAACATTGAAGATTTTAGTAGCAAGACAGTTAAAGGAATGCTCGAGTTTATCTATTCAGAAAATGTGGAAAGTGTTGAGGAAGATTTCATAGAATTACTCAAAATTGCAGAGAAATACGAATTGGAAGAATTGAAAGTGGCGTGCACTAAGACAGCAATTTTGAAAATATCCATTGAAAATGTTATCGAACTTTTACTTTTAGGGGATATGTACAAGGCTCTGGAACTGAAATATAGAGCTATGGCTTTCCTAGAAGATATGTGATGATTATGATGTCCCAGAAGTCAAGTCTAAGGCAATATCGTTCATCAATAGCAACAGAGCTAATCCAATGTTTTCTCCAGGAAATGAGAATGGAGCTTTTGAAAAACTTGCGAAAGAAAATCCTCTGTTGGTTTTAGAAATGTATCGAAATGTTCGAAATAAAGATGTGGATGTGCACCATTCAGGACGATTCAAAGAAACAATCGAAGAGGTCACTAGATTTACAACAGATTTAAATGGTTAAAATTTGTTTGAAAATTTTCCATATAAATTAATGTGTAAAATTACCAATTAATTAATTTTCGCCTTCTAAAATGATAATGCTTTTAGTAAAATGAATGTGTATTCAATAAACTGTTCATAACGGAAGAAAAATTTTAATATTTATTATCTAGGTATAAGCTAATTAAATTAAATCTCAAAACATAATAATTGTACTGTTCAATTCAGAGTGAAACTGGATAGAAGCTAATGAAACTATCTTTGTAGAGACTACAATTGCAAAACTGTTTCAAGTAAGTGTCTATGTAAAAATGCAATCAATTATTTAATTAATTTGTCCAATAAAAGTTATAATATTTTATGTACTATGATCGAATGCAATCAGAAACTGCAAAATTAATTAACGAATAGGAAATTTTGATATTTATTGACTACAGGGTGATTTATTTTCTAGGCGACGATTTGTATCTTAATGTAATACAAATCGTCGCCTAGAAAATAATTCACAATAACAAATAAATAATGTATAATGGAGTCCATAAGAAAGCCACTAAGATTTTCCCTGTTTACTCATGCGATTTAGGATGTTTTCTCATCGTCGTGTTTTTTGCCGTGTTTTGTCAGACTTTTTTTATGCTTGAAAGAAGTATCACAAATATCACATTTAAAAGGTTTCTTTTGACTATGCTTGGTTTGATGAGCCTTTAGGTTTGACTTCGTCATAAATGCCTTGCCACAAACATCACATTCAAAAGGCTTCTCTCCAGAATGAACCTTGTAATGTACATCTAATGAACGAGCCGCAGTATAACCTTTACCACAAATGTCGCAAACAAAGGGTGTTTCAGCACTGTGAATTCTCCTGTGAGTCTTTAAATTCCAGAACTTTGCAAAGGACTTGCCACAAATGTCGCATTTAAACTTCTTTTCTGCTGTGTGTTTGCTAGCCTGTTTTCTTAAGTTTCCTTTACGTTTTGTAACAGTATTTTTACCAGTTTCGGTGTTAGAATGTGACCGCAGGTGATTTCTTAATTCCTGAGGTAATTCGAATAATTGTAAACATACGTGGCATTCATATTTCTTCTCAGCATCATCTTTGTCACCCTTTCTACTAACAATTGGTTTCTCTGTCGTGTTTCGTGAAGATTTACTCCCCCGGGAACGTTCATTTGGTTTTGGTGGAACGATTAATTGCTCCAAATTGTGGGTTGCAGACTGGCTTATATTATCTAAAGGGATTGTTTCACAGTTCTTTTGTTCACAGGCAAAGGTATTACCGAATTGAATATTGTTTCCAAAATCGGAAGATTCCAGGTTGCAATCCATGTCGACATTTTCTGAAAATATATTTGAAATATTACTCATTTTAGAACGTGTCCATATAATAAATAATAAAGATAGGAACCCACCATTAAATGAAATTGAGATTTCCTGTTCACTCTTTACTGTATTATTGATGCTCTCGAGGAGAACAGGAGTAATGGGTCCAATTAAGACTTGCTTGCCTTGAGATCTCACAGGTGTTATTGGGTTATAGTTGACATTTTCATCTGGAATTATTTCTTTATCCGTTCCAGTTACGGTTGTGTTAATAATGAAAGTTTCAATTTCTAAGGAGAAATTTGTTTCAAGCATTTAGAAAAATCATCAAACTCTCGTTTAAAACCAAAATTGGCCATGACTAAAAGAAATCAGAAGAACCAAGTTACCTTGTGTAATAAGAATAGATCTGACTATTGCTTCACATTTCGATTCAGCGCTGAATGGTTTCTTGGGGGATTTTAGCATTGTGGTTTTAATATTGGACCGCAATTCCTCGTACTGCTTTTGAAACAATTCTGCTTGTTCTAACGCCGCTTTGCATTTCTCCACCAAATCCAAACAGGAATCACAGCATTCTATCCAAACACTCGCATTTCCAAAATGTTCACGCAGAAGACAACACGTGGATTCCGGGATCTCCAGCAGTTTCCGCAGCAGGAATAGAATTTGCAACTCAGTGTCCCCATTATCTTTTCCTTCTGATGTAGAAAATATTAAATGTCATTTTATAATCTGTATTTCAAGAACTAAAAGTTTCTGCAAGCGTTGATTACCTTGTTGACAATTGAGGTTTTCGGTACTTGGAAAAAATGTTGAGTTTGCTTCCGGAGTACCAGTTTTGATGGAAAAACTTTCTCCGCAACAAATGAGACACCGTTTGGGTACCATATTGACTGTTCCGAAATTAGGAAGAGAATTTCAATGAACTTTTGGTCTGATGGCAAGATAAGGGCTGCTAGTTGGAGAACCTCTTCAGGTTTTTTAATATTACGCGGCCGATTTTACTCGCGGCTTTTAGAAGCATTTCAATTTGATTTTTAACAGTGTATAAAATGAATCTATTAATCAGTAGCCACTGCAGCATTGTACCTAAGGTGTCTCTGTATAATTATTTGTAATTATGTACTAAATATTACCTAAGTAATTAAATTAAATTGGATTAATTATGCCTGGATGCATTTTTGCATAGACTTATCTTTTATGGTTAGTAAACAATATGCGATTCGTCACTTTTTTGTATTATGGAAAGTACTGAGAATGACTAATCTCTAAAATAAATCCTGTAGTGAACAAAATTTCGAATTTATTATAAATATCAGGGATAGTAAATAATACTTGGAAGAAATGAATTTTAATACTGTAATTTAGTTAGAACCCTTTTCTTTTATTTTGAGTCAATATCTGAATGGGAGTTTGTAGGATGAGTATCAAACAACACAAAATGATAAATGATGTCTCATAGAAGTTCATTATTTTTGTGTCATTAAACTTAGCTATTTAGTTTTCAACTATGAGGTATGTATTGTGTAAATATTTAGACACTTTTTAATTGAAAAAGCTCTTCAGATCTTTTAATATTACGTGGCCGATTTTACTCGGTTTTTATAAGCATTTCAATTTGATTTTTAATAGTGTATAAAATGAAACTAATATTCAGTAGTAAAAGCTACTGTATGGAAACGTTGGACTATCTGTCTTCTAATTAAGTTGGATTAATTATGCCTGGTTGGATTTGCTAAGACTTAACTTTAACCCTCAGTAAACAATGTGATTTGCATAGTTTATTATTTCTTATAGGAAGTACATAAAATGGCTATTCTGTTCAAGTGGAGTAGTGAATACAATTTCGAGTTTGTGAGAAATATCACATATAATAAATAATACTTTGAAAAAATGAATATTAATATTGTAATTTAGTTAGAACCCTTTTCTTCTAAATATTTTATTCATAAATCATAATATTTTAGATAATCAGCTCAGGTGTAAAGGATTGATAACTTTTCTTTAATATTCCTTAGGAAATGTTGGAAGAAATTTTGACTACTAATGTTATAGTATTTTATTTTTATACTGCTTTATGCTGCTTTTGATTTAGTAACTTAAAACATGCAAAGTTTGTCGAACTCTACATAATTCCTAATTTATTTAAGCGTCATTCACAATAATAAAATAATGTGGTGTATTTCAGCAATAAATCCTAATGTAAGAGAGGAGTCAGAGGAGTGTTGGGCTTCGGCTTGGTGCGGAATTTGAATACCGGTGTTAGCTGTGTTCAACATAGTTGACAAGATTTTTTTTACATTCCAAACTCTTACCTCAAGGGGATAGTTAGAAGCAATCTTTGACAAAGGTAAGTTGAAATCGGTATTATAGTTGTTGTGTTGCGAATTAAAAACGAATTTTACATGTAAAAGTACAGCTAATATTTTTATAATGGAGAACAGCACAGGTCCATTCAAATTAACTTTACTGTATTTAGTATTTTGTTTGTTAAAATTGATAATCAGGGAAGTTATTTTTGGGAGCGTCAGTTTGTCTTTCAAAAATATAGTTTTGGGAATCTGACAATATATTAAATTTATAAAAAAGGCATAACGATGTATATTGGGGGCTCACTGTGGAAATGGTCAAAATCGGTCATAGACAAAAAATTAGTTGGCGTGGTGGTGTTTTCTTCCTTGGTAGACGACCAGACTTGAGCTGTCAGTGTGTCCGCGCGCTTGGGAAGGAACGTTCCGGAATGGCTAGGTTGATCACGTGCACGGTGAGGAGTACACTCCATTGGCTAAGTTTGAAAATTGACGTGCCTCAAGACATAGGTCCAACCTGGACGGTCATACATGTAAGAACGCACACTTACGCCTTCTAATTTTTTGTCTATGAAAATCGGTCATTTGAATCTTTGATGATTTTTCAGGGGGATTTTCTTGTGGATTGGCAGATTTTGAAACATGACTGATGAAGTAAGAAAACGGAAAAGGGGTAACGAGGAGTCAAAAGGAGATTTGAACATTTTTGAATGGGATATCGCTAATTTTAAAGAAGCTGTCGAAAAAGCAAATGACTGCCGGGGTTGGACATCTCCAGTCTTTGTTGGGAAATCCGTTGACCTGCCGAATAGTTTTTGGAGTATACAAGTGCGGTCCAAGGTCATAGATGGAGAATTTGGAAAGCAAGAGCAGTTGGCTCTGTATTTACTTTTCAGGAAAGAACTAAATGCACACAATCCTGTTGTAAAAGCAAAGGCAGTATTTTCCCTGCTGGACAGAAATCAAAAGGAAGTCTCAACTCGAAGAAATGCAAATGTGAATGAATACGGAGCTGAATATGTTAGTTGGGGGATCTCCAAAATGACAACCATTACCCAGCTGACTAATCTCAACAATCATTATTTGGATGATGATGTTCTACGTGTTCGAGTTAAGGTTTGGATCCATAATGAAGAAACAAATGCAGCAGCACCCAAAAAAGTCTGCACAGATCAGCTACACAATAATTTAAGTGAGTTGCTCGCATCATCTCAATGCTCAAATGTGACCATTGTGGTAGAAGATTCGACTTTGAAGGCCCATAAGGGTATCTTGTCCTGCCGCAGTCCAGTCTTCGCTGCAATGTTCAAGAACGAAATGGCCGAGTCTCTAACCAGCACTGTCCGAATTGAGGATTTCAATTGCAAGACCGTCAAAGGAATGCTCGAGTTTATCTATTCGGGAAATGTGGAAAGTGCTGATGAAGATTTTAAGGAATTACTCAAAATTGCAGAGAAATACCAACTGGAAGAATTAAAAGCGGCTTGCACAAAGATAGCGATTTTGAAAATGTCCATTGAAAACGTCCTTGAACTTTTAATTTTGGGAGATATGCACAACGCTCCGGAATTGAAATACAGAGCTATGTCTTTCATCCATAGCCATAAAGCTAATCCAATGTTTTCTCCTGGAAATAAGAATGTTGTTTTTACAAAGTTTGTCAAAGAACATCCTATGCTGGTTTTTGAGATGTATCAAAATGTTCGAAATAATGATGTGGATGTCCATCATTCAGGAAAATTCAGCGAAACAATCGTAGAGGTCACTAAATTTGCAACCGATTTAAATCATTAAAGATTTGCATTTTTATTGTAAATGTTCCCTAAAATTAACAATTAATTAATTTCCGCCCACTAACTTTATAATATTTGATAGAAATGAGCACGTGTATTTCAAGAAAATTGGAAATAATTAACTGACAGTAATTTTACCATTTATTATCTACATTGTAACTAAAAATCTCAAATATGCTATGTTGAATTCAGGGGAATCTAATGAAACAATCTTTGAAGAGACTAGGAAGTGTAAGGAATGAAAACTGATTTTAGTAATTTTCCATGTAAAGATACATTAGAATATGCAATTAGTTAATTACTCAGCTAAAACTTTGTTATGTACACTTTGATCGAATGGATTCTGAAATTGTAAATAATTCCATTGCAAGCAGTGACAATTTTAGCATTCATTGTAGACAATATACATTTTATTATCTAGAACATAATTAAATTAAAGCCCAAAGGAGTACCACATTAATAATTTTGTAATTTTTGAATTGATTATTGTTGAATAATAAAGCAGAATGGCCTTACCAAAACTGTATACTTGCTGAGTTCATAATTACTAGTTTTACTAGCATTGCGTAATATATTATTCATATACCGAATTCAAAGGCAATCCTTTTAAGATGAATAATTAACTATAATGTCTCATAAGTAACACAATTTTTCACATTATTATAATAAACTAGAAATAATAACTTAGCAAGTAACGCAGCAGTACATTGAATTGAAGAATTAATATTGTAAGACCGACCCGTAATGAAATTAAATCACATATTCCTCTTTGTAAGAAGAGGGAGTATGTTTATTTGTCTTCTGTATGGTCAAACTGCTCATTGGCTTAGAGCAGGAAGGGCGCAGAGTTTTAAAAATTCTTTGTTCAACAAAGTTCAACCGCATTGATGAAAATTGAAAGCTAGATTCGTTTCTGCAAATCTTAGATATGCTTTGCGGGCTAGATTTAAGTGAACGCTCATTGGCGCTAATCGTCTCGTATCAAATATCAAGCTGAGTTGTGTTTGTTTTTATAGAATGAAACATTGTATTTGAATAACTATCTGTTTCAGATTTTAATATTATGGAGTAGTAAGCCATTGCTTATGAAAATGAAAGCTGCTAAGAATTATCGCGTATAGTTTAAACCGCTATTTAGTATATTTTCTCATTGTTTTTTGCGGTGGAAATTCTTGGTTCCTCTTTCTCTGTCTAGAGAAATAATAATTACGTGCATATGCATCGCTCATCAAGATGTAATAAAATAAAATATTTGGAAAAGATTCTATGTAAAGGTGCAATAAAAGATGAAAAACTGAACTAATTTGATGCTGAGGGTTGAAATGTTTTATGTACTGTGATCGAATGTAACCAGAAACTAATTAAATAACGAACAGTGAATTTCAACAATTAATTTAACTTTTGTTATCTATAATTGAGAATTCTTACCTCTAATACAATGAAATTAAATAAAACAAAATTGAATACGGCTAATAGATTTTTGATTTGAATGCCAGTTATAAATATAGAAGAATAAACTACAAAGATGCCAGTTTTTACTGAACAATAAACCTGTTTACTATTTAGGATGTTTCCTCGTCGCGTGTTTTGCGGTGTTTTATCAAACTTCTTTTGTGCTTGAAAGAAGTATCGCAAATTTCACATTTAAAAGGTCTCTTTTGACTATGCGTCGGTTGATGATTTAGGTCTGCCTTCCTGAGAAATGCCCTGCCACAAATTTCATATTCAAAAGGCCTCTCTCCAGAATGCCCCATGTAATGTCTCTTCAGTGAAAAAGCCTGCATAAAATCTTTACCGCAAATATCGCAAGCAAAAGGTTTTTCTCCGCTGTGAACAAATCCAAACAGGAATCACAGCATTCTATCCAAACACTCGCATTTCCAAAATGTTCACGCAGAAGACAACACGTCTCTTCTGGGATCTCCAGAAGTTTCCGCAGCAGGAATAGAATTTGCAATTCAGTATCCCCATTATCGATTCCTTCTACTGCAAAAAATATTTGCCATGTCAATTAATACTATCGTATTCTATGGATTATAATTTGATTACGTAGGTTCATTACCTTGTTGACTATTGAAATTTTCGGCAGATGGAAAAAATGCTGCGTTTGCATCCTGGGTGTTACGACGGGTATTTTATTAAGAACTTATAAAATAATATTTTTGACGCGAAGGGATTTTAAGTTAAAGTGGAGTAAAGATTTTATTAGGTGAACATAGAAAACTCACATCATTGCAAGTGACCACGAAGAAGTGATGACACTTGGAGATTTTACATCGGTTTAAATAGTAAATATTCTAGGTTAGATTTTAGGTACATGATTCCTTACAATAATATTTTTGTTTTATATTTGGAAAACAAGGTAATAAAAGTGAGAGTTTCAGTGAGAGTTGTAGAGGGACACTTAAAAGGTTTTGCTTGTTAAGGGTCGTCTTAAAATAAATACATTGTAATATGTGTCACCCTTAAAATAAGTGATGTCCTCATCACTGAAAACATCCAAAAGTTATATAGATATATTTTTGTGCATTTTATGGGTTTTTCGTTGGAAAATACAATAGTATAATAGTAAGAATTGTACAATTTATAAGTACTAAATGCATAAATCAATTCAATAATTCCAGTACCTTTCAAGAAATACAATGAATATAATTATGCTACTGGGAGTCGAACCCAAGAACCTGCATATGAATATAAGCTAACCTGCGCGGGTAATCCCTTGCTTCCGCAAATTGAACTAATACCATTGTTTGCTGCTCTTCCCTTGAGCTACAGCTATTATACATGTTTCCTCAAAAAGCAATACAATCATATCTCGACATATATTTTTGTAACTTAACAGTTGAACATAGAAAGTTTGAAAATTTTTAGTATGTTTACAATTTTACATAATTTTAAAATAATATTATGTGAATGGACTTACTAGTGGCCATCCACGCCTCAATCGGGCCACCAATGTTACGACGGGTATTTTATTAAGAACTTATAAAATAATATTTTTGACGCGAAGGGATTTTAAGTTAAAGTGGAGTAAAGATTTTATTAGGTGAACATAGAAAACTCACATCATTGCAAGTGACCACGAAGAAGTGATGACACTTGGAGATTTTACATCGGTTTAAATAGTAAATATTCTAGGTTAGATTTTAGGTACATGATTCCTTACAATAATATTTTTGTTTTATATTTGGAAAACAAGGTAATAAAAGTGAGAGTTTCAGTGAGAGTTGTAGAGGGACACTTAAAAGGTTTTGCTTGTTAAGGGTCGTCTTAAAATAAATACATTGTAATACTGGGTACCAATTTTCATGGATAAACTTTCTCCGCAACAAATGAGACACCTTATGGGTACCATAATATTGACTGTTCCGAAATTTTAGAAGTGAATTTCAAAGAATTTTTGATTTGATTGCAGAACAGGGTCAGTTATTGGAAGATTTTTTCTAAAGTTCTGTCTTCTAAAATTAAATTAGATTAATTCATGCCTGCATTGGTGCTTTGCAATGACTTAATGTTTAGCAAACAATATTTTTTGTCTGGTTTTTTTAAATTTATTATGAAAAGTACTGAATATGGCTAGTCGGTAAAATAAATGGGGTGGTGAACATAATTAGAGTTTATTGTAAATATCACATTTAGTAAATAATACTTTTGAAAAACTGAATATTAATATTGTAATATAGTTAGGGCCCTTTTCTTCTAGATTGGGTGAATATCTGGATGGGTGTGTAAAAACAGAATGGTATTAAGCGGAAATGCATATACACAAATAAACCAATGCATATAGGTAGTTTGTATTAGTTTATATTTTATTGTGATGTGAATTTCAAATAATCAGTTCAGGTGTAAAGCATTGATAACCTTTCTTCTAAAGCAGGTTTTGACTTATGGAATATTCTAAGAAATTTTGACTAATAGAATAGTATTTTATAATAATGGCTTCCTTTTGAAGAATTCTCAATAGTATATACTGTCCCTTCATTTATTGAGTCGGACTGACTCTTGTATGCTAACGAATCTGAGACAAGTAGCTTAAGGGTAGACTTTAGGTACTAAAAATAGTAACTTCAGCGGACACAGTAGGAAAGGTCAACTGCATTTTGGGTGTTACTTTTCTTGGTACTTAAATCATCCAAAGTTTGTCGAACTTTGCAGGACTGCTTACAAAGTGTATGCAACAAATATGAAACAATAACGATATATTAAAAGTTTTAATTAGGAAAATGATAAATCATTTAGTAAAAAATCTATCCTACAATCAATTAACTGAATTCGAAAAATTGTAATATTTTATAGGAAATAACCGCGCATATTCTAAAATATCTGTAAATAATTAATATGCAGTTAATCATTTTCTGTCCCTTGAAAGTTACAATATTTTATGTACTGTGTATTTCACATTCCGAAAGAAACTGTATCGATCAGCGAAAATTACTAACAGCTTACTATCTTGGTAAATTAAATTACAAAATGGAAAAGTATAATTATTCTCCGTATAATTTTTCAGAAATTCAGCTCAGTGAGCTCAGGAATAAGTTTGTGAAGTTTCACCAGGTAAGTCATTAAAATTTGTAGTCCTACATTTTCAGGTGTAAAGTATTTTTAGCATTTCTTTTAAATTGGGTTACTGCTCTCGGAATATTCCAAGAAAAAATTTATTAAGGGTACTTTATGGTGCATTCTGTTGTTAATAATGCATTCTGTCCTTTCATGTCTTCAGTGGAAACGATTCATATAATATTGGTTTACAATTCTCAGAAAAGGTCTCCTAATAATACATTCCCAACGACCCCGGAAGGATTGTCGTTGGTTGTTTGTGCTATTTTGCTCTTATTACTACTTGAGTCGTCGAGTGAGCTTCACCTTAGCTTTCCTTCTTACAATCAATTG
The DNA here is from genome assembly GCA_020352615.2 of Yoshiicerus persimilis. Classification (NCBI taxonomy): domain Eukaryota; kingdom Metazoa; phylum Arthropoda; class Collembola; order Entomobryomorpha; family Tomoceridae; genus Yoshiicerus; species Yoshiicerus persimilis. The sequence continues at coordinate 7,347,223 of CM036940.2, read as the reverse complement.
TTTCTTCAAAACCGTATTTTCAGTTTTTAGTGTCCTTTCAATATGGTTTACAGAGTCCCTCATTATAATTTTTCTCAGTCCTGGTTGGGCCACGTGAATACTTTTGCTGAATAAGCTTTTACCGAAGGAAGAACTGGGAAAAATTTTACAAAGGTTAGTTAATTTTATTTTTTTGTGTTGAAGATAGAAACAAAAATTTTATGGGTTTTGAATAATGTATTTAAAAAATTCGTATCCGGTTTTGGAGTACATTATGAAAGTAATCCGTGATGGCTTTTTATGTAGATCCACAATAAAAAGATTCCCCTTGGGATTGACGTTTGCTACTGAAAACGTTATCAACCATTCTATTGTTGGGGAGGAATGCACCAAAGTGAAAATTCATGGCTATGGCTTTCATCAAAACTAATTCAACGTTTTCTCCGGGAAAGGAAAATTGTCTTGCCGGGGTTTGCAGGAGAACATCATTAACTGATCTTAGATATGTACCAAAATCATCGAAATAATGGTATCCATGTTCATCTTTCAATTGTAAAAGTGTGTAATTACTTTTATCGCCTCCTCCCAAAACTTGAGTTTGCAGGCCATTGTAATTAAGCTTATTTATATTATTATTTAATAGTGACCACTCCCTTTGGACTAGGATAATCAAAGCATTAGTAAAGTAGTTTAAGTAGTTTTTTATGGATGTTATTAATGCGGCTTAAAGTTTTCTGAATTGGTCTTTAAAAAGTATTTAATTTAGACTGAAAGCCGCAGAATGGTACCTGAATATGGCTTACATGTATTTAATCAGGCTTAAATCAAAAGAAAATTACTCAAAATGATAACACGTAATTAGTCATATATACTAAGACGAACTTTGGCAATGATCCCGATCATGTGGCCTGAGCCCTGGACATGTGGCCTGAGCCTTCTCATAGACTGTTGTTCACCTCTTACAACTCAAGATGACTTTGATCAAATAGATAAGAATTTAGTAAAATCAATAGATCGTAAGATAACTCTTAAAATAGATGCAAAACCTGGTCAAGCGATTTCAGTAACACTTTGGTTACATATAGTAATAGAAAATGCGTAGGGCATTGTAATTAGCAAAAGTCTTTTATTTTTCATTCGGAGGTCAAATGTCACCGAGTGCTCACCTTAGAACTGAAGGATACTATTTCAATGTTCGAATTATTAAAAAATATTTCATACAATTATCTCAGTGGGTTCTTGGGTAATGAACACCACAGACAGGCACACAGATATACAGACAGACAAAACAAAAGAATAACATACAAATAAAATGTAGTTGTCTATTTTGAGCTGCGTTAGATTTTGAGACATTGTGGGACTCCACATTTTAAAATTATGGTGTTCACTTTTTGATAGATTGATCAGATAGATGATGCGTTTTCACAATGGAGCTCAAGCGCCCTCCAAATTGTGCGTTAGTGTAGTAATCCGTTCCATAGTTTCTAATGAATCTGTGGAATTCTTTTTCGTTTCGCTCAAAAGAAAGTGACAAATCATTGTAGGCATCCATAAATGAAACGATGGGTTTTACAGTTGAGTACAGTTTTGCACTATACAAAACCCTCGAATAGCTCACTGTCTGAAAATAAAAACATCTAATCATATAACTGATTATATAATAATGCCGTTAATTTGATCAAAGATTAAAGTGTTGTAAAAGAAATTCAAAAAGGGGTTCCTAAAAGGCAAAATACCATTAACGAGGTTGCATTTTCCTGGATGGACACCAGAAGAGAGGACATTGACCAAAAAAATGACATATAGCCATAGATTCCTACCTCACGCTCTTGCAGTTCCGTTTTTCATCGGAATGTGTGTATATGATCAAGGTGAAGTGTCTGAAAATTAAAAAAAACATACTATGTAAATACTTCATATGCTTCTAGCCTTGAATAATATTGTGACTCATTTTAACGGAATTCATTCAAATATCATTAATATTAATAATAAGTTTTCTTTGCTAACCAAACAATACAAGTTCAAACCTAAAATATTCCAGAACAAGAAACTTATTTCTATTATACCTAATAGCCTATTAAAATTTCGTTAAAATGAGTCACAATATTTAAGTGTCCAAAATTGTAGCCGTATTTAGTAATGTAATTATAGTAATTTTTATATTTACCTGTGATGACGGTAGAATTGACTCAATTTCCAGAGGCAATTGGAAATTTGGACTGTCGATATCACTATAGAGTACCTAAACTGGAATAATTTCCACAATGGCACAAAATGGTCGTTAGTGTTCTTGTTTACGTAGAACTTATTTACTCCATACTTCTGATTGAATTATTTCGGAGTTGTTCTGTTAACTGGTAAATGTATTGCCGGATTGAATTATAAAGTATGGGTGCCTTAAAATTGCATTCTCCCATTATGGTGTATGGGTGAATGCACAAGCTGTGGCTCTGCTAAAAAATCGATGCCTCAGTTGCTTTAACACTCTACTCTTTAAAACTTTATTTTAACAAATATTAGAATTAAATACATAACGGAAATAAATTTTGTTTTAAAGAATATTGTAAGCTAAGTAGTGTACAATACAATTTGTGGCTTTTAAAACAATGTATCAAAAATTGCCTGTTTTATTTCACTAATTAGACTAAATTTGTAGTTTCAGATTCAATTAGAATTATTTCAGTTGAGAAATATTAAAAAGCCAACGCAACGTAAATGTATTTCTTGTATTTATCACCCTTAAAATGTAATTATGATTTTAGAATTAATTTTAATGTATTTATTTATACCTAAAATATTTTTATTGTTTGTATTCAGTCAAGATTTCTGTTGTATTTGAAAATCCTGTATGAATACAATACTATTAATATATTCAAGAAAAATATTTTACTAAAAATGGTTCAGGTTAATGATATTTTTCAGTAACCTCTTTACGCATGCATATTATATAATAAAATTGTTCTTCCATTTTGAATTGCAATTATATATTTAAGAGTTCATTTGCTTATGCATTTCATGAGAAATTGTTATATTTTTTAGCAAAAGAAAATAGAAGGAATTACGACATTGTATTCTCAATAAAATTCACCAAAAGGTCACCAGCTTTCGGTTTTTATTCTCTGAAGAATTAATCCCATCATTACATTCACTTTACGTATTATTCATATACCGACTTCAAACTTTCAAAGGAATCCTTTAAAGAAATTAATATTACAAAATATTAAGTCAATATTCCTTGTAAGTTCCGGTTCTATTTGATAATTCTTGTCCTGGTGATTCACACCATTGGTCAATTGTTTTTTGTTTTCTCGAAATCCATATTTTTCAAAAAAAATTGTCTTTAGATTTCAAATAAGTCCCCGTTTTAGCGAGCCAGAGGCTCACTTATGGAACCGTGTTGTCTGTCCGTATGTACGTACGTATGTAAACACCATAACTCTTGAAGGCATATATATATATATAGAAGTGTACCCCAAGGGAAAAGGTGACAACGCAGGAAGAAAGCACTTGGCAGTTTATTTAGCAATGAACAAGAATCTGAATCAACGCAATCGTGTTATAAAAGCAAAGTTTGAAATGTGCCTATTAAATGGGAATCAACGGAAACTACGTAGTATTTAAAAGTAATAGTGACACCATGAGTTTAAAGAAGGGCTTGATAGTTGGGGATTTGATAAACTGGTAACCCATTACGATTTGTTCGATGTCAACAAGGGTTTTCTGGATGACGATATTTTACGAATTCAAATAAAGCTGTGGATCCAAAATGACGATACAAATGCAACCACACCCAAAAGGCAATATCCAGATAAACTTCATGAAAATTTAAGTCAGTTGCTTGAGTCACCTCAATTTTCAGATGTGACCATTGAGGTAGAAGATTGTACTTTGAAAGCATACAAGGGTATCTTGGCCTGTCGCAGTCCAGTTTTTGCTGCAATGTTCCAGAACGAGTCTCTAACAAGCATTATCAAAATCGAGGATTTCAGTAGCAAGACAGTAAAAGGAATGCTCGAGTTTATTTATTCGGGAAATGTGGAAAGTGTTGATGAGGATTTCATAGAATTACTCAAAATTGCAGACAAATACCAACTAAGAGAATTAAAGCTCGCTTGCATAAAGGCAGCTGTTTTGAAAATGTCCGCTGACAACGCCATCGAAATTTTGATTATAGGGGATATGTACAATGTTCCAGAATTAAAGACTAAGGCCCTGGCGTTTATCAATAGCAACAAAGCAAATTCTATTTTTTCTCGGGGAAATGAAAATGGAGGTTTAGAAAAATTTGCGAATGAACATCCTACGCTGGTTTTTGAAATGTATCAAGGTGTTCGAAATAATGACGTCCGTGTTCATCATTCTGAAGAATCTAATGAAATACTTGAAGAGATCACGAGATTCACAACAAATGTATAACATTAATATGGTTTCGAAAAGTTTCGTTATGAAGGTGCTACATCAGTTAATTCTTGCCTCCTGAAAGCTGTAATATTTATTATACAAAAATTAATTGAGGCATTTATTCAAAAGTAATTGGAAAAAATAATGAATAATTTAACTTAATAGGAGAATATTTCCGCGCTGTAATTAATAGAAAAGAGTTTTTAAGGTCAATAAGCGCCAAATACTGAGAAAAATTCAATTATATATTCAATTCTCCGTCTCCTTATTTTTTCTTCTAATTAAGCACTGATTGGCTTTAAAACCTGCTTTCTGAACATTTAACATTTGTTATCAGTCTGTAGTAAGTAAAGTAAATCTAAAAATTAGCAAATTACCATTGTAGAAGTCAGGAGAATTAAGAGGCCATGATTACAAATGTAAATGAGTAAAACGCTTTTGATGTGTTGTAATGTAATATTAATTTGTTATAACGCCATAGTTATAATATTCTATGTAATATTATCGTATGCAACCAGAAATTGATTATCGAACGATGAATAATTTTAAAACCTGTTATCAATAATTGAGACCCATAACTAAATTAATTCACATTTGGTATCATTGAGTTGTGTTTTGAATTTTTGTTATTGCAGAATAGAACATTTTATTTGAACAACTTTATTTGTTACAGATTTTAATATTGTAGAGTACTAATCAATTGCTTATAAAAGCCTATTGCAATAAAATCTGACAAGTGTAATAATAAACAATTTTTAGCTACATTTTATTTTAAGAACTGAATAGGGTCTTAGACTCAGTAAATTACAAACTATTATTTTATTAATGCCTTTAATATCTTTTGCAGATTTCAGTATTTTGGAATAGTAAACAATTGCATAGAAAAGTTGTTAAAGCCACTACTCTACGTTTTCCTTTTTGCTCTCGCCATTTAGGATATTTTCTCAACGTGGTATTTGCAGTGTCGTTTCAGAAATCTCATCGTATTGAAAGAAGCATCGCAAATTTCACATTTAAAAGGCTTTTGACTATGCCTCATCGTTTGATGCCTCTTTAGGTTTGGCTTCTTGCGAAATGCCTTACCACAATCAGCACATTTAAAAGGCTTTGCTCCAGAATGCCCCTTGTAATGGACCTTTAATGAAACCGCGTCAGTGAAATCTTTATCGCAAATGTGGCATTCAAATGGTTTTTCAACACTGTGAGTTTTTCTATGCATCTTTAAATAGCCGAGATATGTAAAGGACTTGTCACAAATTTCACATTTAGGTTTCCTTTCTCCTCTGGGTTTGGGACGGCATTTTCCGAATTTTCCTTTACGTTTTCTAAAAGTATTTTTAGCAGTTTTGGTGCTAGAATGAGAGTTCATATGATTTCTTAGTTCTTCAGCTAATTTGAATAGTTGTAAACATACAGGACATTTGTGTTTCTTCTCGGCATCTCCCTTTTTACTAACCCTCCGTCTTTTTTTCTCTGCCGTGCTTATTGAAGATTTATCCCTCCGGGAATTTTCATTTGGGCCTTCAGAAACTGGAAATTGGTCCCCATTGTGATTTGCAGACTTGCTTACATTTTCTAAAAGAATTACTTCGCATTTGTTCTGTTCTTCCACAAATGTATTACTGGATTGAATGTTGCTGCCAAAATCGGAAGATTCCAAGTTGCAATCCATGTCACCGTTTTCGGAAAATATATTCGAAGAACGGTCTGTCATAATACAAATAGAAAATACGTAGAACATAGAAAATACAAACATAAAGAACAAGTAGAAATTATGTTCTTTATTTTGACCACATGATTTTTTTATTTTAAAAGCAGTAAAATATAGAAACCCACCATTCAATGAAATTATGCTACCATCATCTTGATATCCTACAGGTGCCAACAAAGTATAGGAATCAAAGTTGGTATTTCCATTTGGATATATTTCTGTATCCTCTTCAGTCTCAAAGGTGTTAGTGAAGTTTTCAATTTCTAAAAAGGAATTTATTCAAAACATTAAAAAAATAATCAAACAACTTAAATAAGAAACAAAAATTAAATAAATGGGAGCACCATTTTTAAATGAAATTATGATTTCGTCTTCGAGTTGTATTGCATTATTGCTCCTGTTGATCTGAACTGGCGTCAGAGGCTCTCTTTGCTATAGGCAACCTAGGCGGTCGCCTAGGGCCCCGCGCCTTCAAGGGCCCCGCGGAAGCCAAAAATGACAAAAAATCTTCACACTTCTGCATAATTTGAGCACAAAAACCTGAAAATTTTTCGGCCCTTTCGGGCCGAATTCAATGTTTCCCAAAATTAATCATATTTCTACATCATTTTGGCACCAAAACTGAAAATTTTTTCGGCCCTTGCGGGCCGAACCCCACTTTTACCCTGTATTGCCTAGGGCCCCGCGTTTTCAAAGAGAGCCTCTGACTGGCGTGCTGGATCCAAATTCAGTTAAGACTTGCGAGTCTTCAGTATCTTGATATCTCACAGACTCTGACGAGTTATTTGGTTCAAAGTTAGAATTTCTATCCGGAAACAAATCGTCGTCTGCTCCACTCACGGTAGTCTTGATGAAATTATCAATTTCTAAAAAGGAATTCATTTAGACATTTAGAAAAATAATCAAGCTCCATTTTTAAACAATTTGTATTTCAACACAAAATTAATAGAGAGCAGAAAAACGTTACCTTGTGTAATAAGAGAAGATCTGACAATTGCTTCACATTTCGATTCAGCGCTAAATGGTTCCTTTTGGGATTTTAGCATCGTAGTTTTAATATTGGACCGCAATTCCTCGTATTGCTTTTGAAACAATTCTGCTTGCTCTAACGCCGCTTTGCATTTCTCCACCAAATTGAAACAAGAATCACAGCATTTTATCCAAACACTCGCATTTCCAAAATGATCACGCAGTTTACAACACGTCTCTTCCGGAATCTCCAGAAGTTTCCGCAGCAGGAATATTATTTGCAATTCATTGTCTCTTCCATTAACGTTTCCCTCTGCTGCAAATATACCCATGTCACATAATAAACGTAATTGAAATTGAAATTGAAATTTAGCTTTATTAACATGTCACAATAGTACATTCATCAGTACAGTAACCAAAAAAATCAGTAATAGCCATATAACCATCATTGCTCTCCCACCTTAGACATGCTATTCTACAGGGATAGATTAAACTTAACTAAAATTAATAACAATTAAATATATCTAGTCGCTAAAGAATCAAAGGGTTATAATATTCCAACAGTAAACCCTAATGCAAGGATATTATTTTTGCATTTACTAAATAAGTTCAGAAACCAGTTGTACATCAAAATTCAGAATCATATAGTTTTAGTACACATAAACATTCTTTTTTGCCGATACCATATTTAACTTCTGATCCTTTAATATAGTATTAATACTCAAATCAACATACACATACTTTCTTGGTAGTTTGTTCCACGCCAGAACTGCCGAGTGCTGCACAGATTTCCTCTTTTGAGCAGTTCTACATTGATTTACTTTACACAAAGGAAAACCGCATGACCTGTTACTTCCCTCGTTTAAAGTAAACCATGTCTCGGTACCAATATATGTGACTGTGCCCAAGAAAACCATCTAAATCAACTAAACTTACGTTCAGAGATAAATCGATCTAAAGCAAGCGAAATCATTTTAACCATTTAGATAAACTATGACCGTTACCAACTGTTACTACCAAACATCGAGCCAAATCATTGCCGACAAGCAAAATTTCATTACTAAATTTATAGCAAAATAATTTCATTATTTTCAAGCAAATCTCCTCTCTGTGGGGTAATCGATAGCGCAGAATTCAAATCTGCCAACCGCTATGTCGAATATATAATACCCCGCGATATAGGGGGTACATCTCACATAACGGAAATACAGGAATTCATTTATTTGAAAAATCATTTCTCCTGGGTAATCGATAGCGCAGAATTCAAATCTGCCAACCGCTATGTCGAATATATAATACCCCGCGATATAGGGGGTACATCTCACATATCGGAAATACAGGAATTCATTAATTTGAAACATCATTTGACTCTGCGGGGTAATCGATAGCGCAGAATTCAAATCTGCCAACCGCTATGTCGAATATATAATACCCCGCGATATAGGGGGTACATCTCACATATCGGAAATATAGAAATTCATTTATTTCAAAAAGTGTTTGACTCTCCGGGGTAATCGATAGCGCAGAATTCAAATCTGACAACCGCTTTGTCGTATATATAATACCCCGCGATATAGGGGGTACGTCTCACATATCGGAAATACAGGAATTCATTTATTTCAAAAACTGTTTGACTCTCCGAGGTAATCGATAGCGCGGAATTCAAATCTGCCAACCGCTATGTCGTATATATAATACCCAGTTTGATACCCGTACAATGGTATCTTACTTAAAAAACTGAATTTTTATTTTTCCGATATGTGAGGTATACGCTTTTTATTGGCAGTATTGGGGATACGGCATAACGGTTGCCTGAAATGAATTATTCGCTATCGATGACCCCATGGAGTGTAATCTGATTTCAGAAAATAGAATTTTTATTTTTTCGATGAGTGAGGTATACCCCCTATATCACGGGGTATTGGGTTTACGACATAACGGTTGCCAGATTTGAATTCTACGTTATCGATTACCCCATAGTGTTAAATTTTATTACAATAAACATAATTTTTAATTTTCCGATATGTGAAGTATACCCCCTATATCGTGGGGTATTGCGGGTACGGCATAACGGTTGCCAGATTTGAGTTCTACGCTATCAATTACCCCATAGTGTTAAATCTTATTACAATAAACGGAATTTTTATTTTTCCGCTATGTGAGGTATACCCCCTATATCGTGGGGTATTGCGGGTACGGCATAACGGTTGCCAGATTTGAATTCTGCCCTATCGTTCTCCAACCCATGGAACGGAAACGGATTTCTAAATGTTTTCTAATTGTTTATGTGATGAATATTGTAGTTTTCGAATTAATTTTTGACGGACTTCGGGACTCGTATGCCCGTATGCTCGTACTTTTTGCATTGCAAAAACTGCTATGCCAAAACGAAAATATTAGTTTTGCAGAATTTTTAAAAATCGTAGGAATTTTTTAAAAATATGGGGCTAGTGCCATTTTATAGAACATGAAATACTGTATTTAATGAGCATTATAGTCTGTTTTTTATGATTTCAGTGATTTAGATGGTTTTTATAGGCACAGTCACATATGTCCCGGCAAGATTCTTCCACACCAGTTTTAATAAATACAACTGCCTTCTCTCTGCAATTGTAAAAATATTGTGTTGAGCCAACAAGTCATTTATATCTATGTTCCGTGACCTAGGTTTTCTTTGCACCTTACCACTTTTAAATAATTTGGGATAAAAATAATTAACAATAAACCTATGTATTCTATTATCAATTACTTTTAGTTGGCTTGCTGATTGTGTAGCCCATAGAACCACTGCATAGTCTGCTATATTTAAAACAAAGGAGTGTAGTAAATTGCACATGACCTTATATTATGGTATAAGTCTCTTAATACGATATAGTCGACCAACAGCGGCCCTAGTTCTACCGTCCACATATTCTAGGTGTTGCTTAAAATTAAGATTTGGATCTAACACTACCCCTAAGTATTTGAATCGGAACACCCTAGACAATTCTATCCCATTATACATTAGTTTATTGCTTATCATTTCATTTACTTTGACATCATTAGCTTTGTGAAAAATCATGTATTGAGTTTTTTCAGTACTTACAATTAGAGAATTTCTTTCGCACCACTGAGACAATCTATTTAAATTCTCATTGAGCTTTGAAATAGAGTCATCCAGGCATGCGCCATCTTGCCAGATTAAAATGTCATCTGCGTACATTGCATACTTAACATCAAATACAGAGCCAATATCGTTAATAAACATAGAAAATAACAAAGGTCCCATGCAGGAACCAGCTCCGGTCCCGGCTTCAAAAGTATAATAGTTTTTAGACACATAATTACCATTTTTTATTACAAATTTTCTGTTACACATATAATCTCTAAGTAACCTAATCATATATGGCTGTATTTTAAAGTTGTGAATTAGTTTTAAAATTAGGAGATCATATTGAACATTATCAAAAGCCATTTTAAAATCAATAAATACACCCACTACCCTCCCATTTGGCGTATCTAGACTCTCATATACATTTTGAGAGAAATAAAGCAAGGCGTTTTCACATCCTCGATTTTTTCTGAAGCCAAATTGAAATTTATCAAGAAAATCATCAACCATTGCAGAGAGTCTCCAAAAAATAATTTTATCAAACAATTTGCCAGGGTATGGGAGGCTAGAGATAGGCCTATAGCTACTAACTACCGATTTTGCCCCTTTCCCCTTGTATAGAGGAGTTAAGCAAGAGTTTTTGAAAAATTGAGGAATTTTTCCAGTTCTTAGAACTACAGTGAACATCAAGGCTAAGTGAATTGCAATGCAATCACTAATCCTTTTGTATAGTTCCACAGGCAGAGAGTTACTAGTGGCACCATACTCAACAGATGAGATAGCACTCATAACCTCCTCTTGCGTCACCGCAAATGAGGTGTCAGTTGATGGGAAATTCTCACAGTGCTCATCAATCTGTTGAGTTATTGTGCTTTGTTGTACCAATGTGACTTTTTTAATAATAAAGTGATTGGCGAATGCATCACAGAGCTTGTCATCATCTTCCACTACAAAGCCATCATCCATCACAATTTTGGTTATGGGTGTTACCGTTCGAGTTCTATAATTTGTAATGGAGTCAACAACCTTCCAGGTATTCGATGATCCTTTGTCAATTGAAAATTGACTATTAATATATAGCTTCTTGGCTTTTTTGATGGTACTAGTAACTTTATTTTTTGAAATTCTGAATTTCTTTTTGTCAATAGCAGCTTTGGATTTCTCAGCTACTTTTTGAAGTTGGTTTCGATTATGTATCGCTTGCTTAACTTCACTATTGAACCAGGGGGTTGTCCTACCTTTACACATTTTTGATTTTATCGGAGCAACCACATCAAGTAAATTTAACGTTTTCTTCTCAAACTCTTCCCAAATGCTATCGATACTTCTGACACGCGGAAAAATTGGATTGAATTTCTCTAGACCAACAAACTGAATTCTCTCAAACTGGGATTGAAATTCTTCCCAATTTACATTTTTTAAGCCCCGTGAGTTAATTTTCACTGGGGGAAGTTTGCACTTTTCAACCTTTCTTGTAACATAGGTAAGATGGTGATCTGACCCAGCAAATCCAAAATGCCCTGCTTGAGAGAAAACACTATTATTATTCACATATACATGATCTAAGAGTGTTTCCGATTTTTCCGTTATACGTGTTGCTCCCCACATTTTCTGAATCAGATCAAATTCCTTCATAATTTGTTTTAGTTTAGAGGTTTCGTCAGAAAATGCAAGGAGGTCAATGTTTAAATCTCCCATTATTATATGGTCATATCCAAATTGTTTTAAAAAATTTAATAGCATAGTAAATATATTGAGAAATTCACTTTTCAGAACTAAGGTGGGATGGCAATAAACATAAACAACAATTAATGGTTTTATACCTTTTAAATTTAACCGAATGACTTCAATCTGTACTTCCTTATTACTATTTATATTATTCGGTATCTCTATAATTTGGAAACTTACATTCTTCCGTATATAGACAACTATACCTCCTCCTCCTCTGTGCGTTCTGTCGAATCGTTGGCAATGATAACCCGAAATATAAAATTTAGTCTGTATATCCAATTCCATGTCCAGCTTTGATTCAGTTATCCCACAGATGACCACGTTGTTTTCTTTCTTGAGTAGATATTCCAGCTCTTCAAATCGACTCTTGCAATTTAACCCGTTAATGTTCTGATGAACAAAATTGAGTCCTTTTGGAAAAAGCTTAACTTCCGTATTTGATACATATTCAATTAGATTAACTTCATTGATGCTGTGATTATGCGCCTCTGATACGTCAAGTACTTCCGGTGATGGCAGTAAACAGTTAATACACAAATTGTCTCCTGGGTTGGAATCAATCTCATTGCATCTATCACATTTACTAATAGTGTTGTTTTCACAATTAGCACACATGTATAATGATTTATCCATTGATCTAAATATATTCAGTGGTAATTCAACACATTTTCTGTGAAAAAAAATTGAACAGTTTTTACAGTGTACTCCCAGGTTCTTATTTCTTAAGTGGCATATCCCACAGTACTCCATTATCTCAGATTTCGGTATAGGTTGATGAGAAATTCTGTATTGGCTTCCAGTAGAGTTTCAAACATTAACTGAGGAAGAATACAAAGTGAATCCACATTAGTTTCAAATTATTACAATACTTGAGATGGCAGAATTGGTACAATTTGTTGCTTCCGGTTAGGACTAGCGTAGAGTAGAATTACAGATGTAAAATATGACAGAAAAGAATAATAATATCTTATCTTTAGGCCAGCCCGGCCAAGCAGTGCCTCGTTATGCCTAAAGCTTTACAATCTTTTGCTCGGTCCGGGTTGAAGAGTTGTGAGTAATACTGAATCTTGCCGACACTACAGTTTTTAATTTACAGTTTAAAATTAAGATGTGATGAGTGAACACATGTCAAAAACTGCTCTACTGAAAGTTTCTATACTGCTAAGTTGAATTATACAGTATAAAACTGAAATAAAATTGAAATTTTATAAAATTGCAGCGGCGTGACAAAAATTTTTAAACCGCCCGCACCAGCGGCCAAGGATGTACACTTGATACTTGATGAATTAAAATTTTCTAAAAAGGTTGAATATACCTTGTTGATCATTGCAGTTTTCGGCACTATCGGCACTCGGAAAAGATGTTGAGTTTGCTTCCTGGGTAGCAGTTCTCTTGGGAAAACTCTCTCCGCAACAAATGAGACACTTTTTGGGTACCATATTGACTGTTCCGAAATCAGGAAGAGAATTTCAAGAATTTTTGATCTGACGGCAGGATCAGGAAATTTAGTTGGAGAAGTCAGGTCTTTTAATATTACGCGGCCGATTTTGCTCGCGGTTTATAGAGCCATTTCAATTTGATTTTTAAAGCTTGCTGGGTTATAAATAGAAAGATTTATAAAATGAAATTATTAATCGGTAGCGAGCTATTGTATGGAAACGTTGTTTCCATCTGTCTTCTAATTATGTTGGATTGAATATTATTATGTCTTCACGCATTCGCATAAACTTAACTTCAATGGCTAGTAAACAAAGTGAATTGCCTAATTTTATTTATTTATTATGGAAAGTACTGAAAATGGTTAGTCAGTAAAATAAACTGGATCTCGAATGTTCACTACAGGGTGATTTATTTTCTAGGCGACGATTTGTATCTTAATGTAATACAAATCGTCGCCTAGAAAATAATTCACTACAGTGAAATATCACGTTTAGGAAATAATAGTCGGAGAAAAATTAAACTCTATATTCAATTGGAAATATACACACATATTCAATTCTCGGTCTCCTTAATATTTGCTCAATATTAAGCACATATTAGCCTTAAAACATCCTTTCCGAACATTTAACATTTGTTATCCATTTGTAGTAAATAAAAGTAAATCTCAGAATTATCAAATTAACATTGTAGAAGTCAGGAGAATTAAGAGGCCATGATTACAAATGTAAATGAGTAAAACGCTTTTGATGTGTTGTAATAAAATATTAATTAGTTATAATATTCTATGTACTATTATCGTATGCAATCATATCATATTGATTATCGAACCGTAAACAACACTTTTTATCCATAATTGAGACCAGTAACTAAATAAAATCACATTTCGTATCCTTGAGTTGCGTTTTGAATTTTTGTTTTTACAGAATAAAACATTTTATTTGAATAACTTTATCTGTTACAGATTTTAATATTGTAGAGTACTTAAGCAATTGCTTATAAAAGTCTATTGCAATAAAATCTGATAAGTGTAAATAAACAATTTTAGTTACATTTTGTTTTAAAAACTTAATAGGGTCTTCGACTCAGTAAATTGCAAAGTATTATTTTATTAATGCTTTTAATATTTCTTTCAGATTTCAGTATTTTAGAATACTAAGCAATTGCATAGAAAAGCCGCTAAGAATTTCCGTTTGCTCTCGCCATTTAAGATATTTTCTCATTGTGTTTTTTGCAGTGTTGCGTCAGATGTTTCTTCAGCTTGAAAGAAGCGTCACAAATTCCGCATTTAAAAGGTCTCATTTGACTATGCTTCGTTTGATGCTCCTTTAAGTGTAGCTTCCTGAGAAATGCTTTGCCACACACAACACATTCAAAAGGCTTTGCTCCAGAATGCCCCTTGTAATGTACTTTTAATGAAGAAGCGTCAAAAAAATCTTTACCGCAAATGTGGCATTCAAATGGTTTTCCACTACTGTGAATTCTTCTATGGATCTTTAAACTGCGGGGCCCCGGGAAGAACTTTCCACAAATGTCACATTTAGGTTTCTTTTCTGTTGTTTGCTTGGTGGGGTGTTTTCTTAAATTTCCCTTACGTTTTGTAACAGAACTTTCAACCTTTTCGGTGCTACAATGAGAGCTAATATGATTTCTTAGTTCTTCAGGTAATTTGAATAATTGTAAACATATGTGGCATTCGTGTTTCTTCTCGGTATCACCCTTGTCACACCTATTACTAATACCTCCGGGTTCCTCCTCCTCTGTAGGGTTTACTAAAAATTTACTCTCCCAGGAACTTTCATTTGTTTTCGGAAAAACGACAAATTGTTCCAAATTGTCATTTGCAGACGTGCATAGCTTATCTGAAGATTGAATTGTTTCATAATTGTTCTGTTCACTGGCAAATGTATTACCGGATTGAATGTTGTTTCCAAAATCTGAAGATTCCAAATTCCAATTCATGTCATCGTTTACTGAAAATATATTCGAACAACGGTCTGTCAACGTTCACTCATGAAATGGAAATTATATTCTTCATTTTGACCGCATGATTTTTTATTTTAAAAGCAGTAAAAATTAGAAACACACCATTCAATGAAATTATGCTGCCATCTTCTTGAGATCCTACAGGCGCCAAAAAATTATTGGAATCAAAGTTGGCATTTCCATTTGGATATATTTCTGTATCCTCTTCAGTTTCAGGGGTGTTAGTGAAGTTTTCAATTTCTAAGAAAGAATTCATTTAAAACATGTAAAAAATAATCAAACAACTTTTTAAAGAAGAAACAAAAACGAAATAAATAGGAGAGCACCATGTTTAAATGAAATTAGGATTTCGTCCTCGATTCGTACTCCATTGCTCCTGTCGATCAGAGCAGGTGTGATGGATCCACATTGAATGAAGACTTGCGAGTCTTCAGAATCTTGACATCCTACAGACGCTGACGAGTTATTTGGATCAAAGTTAGAATGTCTATCCGGAAACAAATCTTCGTCTGCTCCACTCACGGTAGTCTTGATGAAATTATCAATTTCTAAAAAGGAATTCATTTAGGCATTCAAAAAATAATCAAGCTCCATTTATAAACAATTCGTATTTCAACACAGGACTAATAGAGAACAGAAAAACGTTACCTTGCGTAATAAGAATAGATCTGACAATTGCCTCACATTTCGATTCAGCGCTAAATGGTTTCTTGGGGGATTTTAGCATTGTGGTTTTAATATTGGACCGCAATTCCTCGTACTGCTTTTGAAACAATTCTGCTTGTTCTAACGCCGCTTTGCATTTCTCAACCAAATCCAAACAGGAATCACAGCATTCTATCCACAGACTCGCATTTCCAAAATGTTCACGTAGTTTACAACACGTCTCTTCCGGGATCTCCAGTAGTTTCCGCATCAGGAATACAATTTGCATTTCAATGCCCCTCCCATCATCGTTTCCTTCTGCTGAAAAAAAATATTATCCGTGTCACATAATAAATAATATGTACTATTTCATGAATTAAAGGTTTCTGCTGAGGTTGACTGTACCTTGTTGACCATTGAAGTTTTCGGCACTTGGAAAAGATGTTGAATTTGCTTCCTGGGTACCATTTCTTTTGGGAAAACTCTCTCCGCAACAAATGAGACACTTTTTGGGTACCATATTGATTGTTCCGAAATCAGGAAGAGAATTTCAAGAAATTTTTGATCTGACGGCAGGATCAAGAAATTTAGTTGCAGAAGCTCTTCAGGTCTTTTAATATTACGCGGCCGATTACTCTCGCGGTTTGTAGAACCATTATTTATGTTTGATTTTTAAAGCAGTGATCTTGGTTTTTAACTAGTAAATTAGGGTAGGCATGATAGCATGAAGCCTAAATATTAAGGTAATAGTATATGAATTCATGAATTCCAGAAATACGAAATTCACAAGTATAAGTTTACAATTCATAAATTTCATAAAACATTATCTACCGTTTGTTCCTTTGGAATCTGGAATCTTCTTGAGGCCTTATACTAGATGAATGGCTATTTGGAATCATACTAATAAAGCCAGCAAGTCCAGGAATAATTACATTTCTTTTATTATAATTCATAATTATTAAAATAACAATTGTGATCAATTATTGGTATTTGACATTACAGACCGCTTTGCCCTCCCTATTTGGTTTAACTCATTCCTCATGCGATATCAAGTTTCTGTGGGTTTTGCTTGTGATGACATTCAGCCTTGAAAAGTGCAAAAGTAAATAGTGACGATTTTCATTGGTGGAAAGCTGATTTAGCTGATTATTTTAATGGATAGTATTAGTCTAATACCAGGACATGCTAACAGCTAATACATATCTGCCAGTTTTTAAATAATAATAAATGTAGACAAATTATTAACGCAAATTATTTAACAATTGAATTTGTTCTGTTACAATTACTTATTAGAATATCGATTTGGTATATTGCAAATTATAATACAACTGTGCAGAACAAAAGATCATTGAGTTTTATATGTATAAATTAAAATCATCATATTTTATCATATTACCAGACATGCAACTTTGGCCCCGGCGAGCCGAACCGAGCCGGACCAGTTGCTCCAAAAAATTTGAGCGAACCGAGCCGGACCAGTTGCTCCAAAAAATTTGAGCGAACCGAACCGAACCGAACCGAACCAGTCCCAAAAATTTTTTTTAGTCGAACCGAACCGAACCGAACCAGTCCCAAAAATTTTTTTTAGTCGAACCGAACCGAACCGAACCAGTCTAAAAAAAATTTTAGTCGAACCGAACCGAACCGCACCAGTCTCACAAAAAATTTTAGTCGAACCGAACCGAACCAGGCACAAAAAAAAATTTTAAGCGAACCGAACCGAACCGAACCTGGTTCGGTTCGGAACCGGTGCGGTTCGCTGTTTTATCGAACCACAAAGTTGCATGTGTGCATATTACTGCACAACATTATACTTGATGAAATCATGTTTTGTGTTTGCTTCAATTAAGTGCCAGTGCCATTCACTATAAAAAATGTTTGCAATAGTGAGCCTATTGTAAGCGGTATTGTTAGCGCTGGTATTGAATGTGGATACTCGTGTTGATGAAGAATAATATTCAAGATATTTCATTTTTAAAGATACCAGATTAGAAGTTTATTACCTAAAGAAGGGGAAAGTGACAATTAACAGGAGCAGTATTTAACGAGGTTAGTTAAAGTTATAATTAACATATTTAGTATTTCGTTTGTTAAAATTGGTAACATTTGTGATTCTGACATTGAAATATGTGATTTGTCTTTTGTAGGACTCTTGAGTGTCTGCAATTACAGTGGAAATTTCCATCCGTTTGGATTAGAAGCAATTAAAGATGGCAGACGGATTAAGGAAACGGAAAAAATGCCACGCGGAGTCAAAAGGAGATTTGAATATCTTTGAGTGGAACATCGCCAGTTTTACACAAGGTTTCAGAAAAATGGATAATGAGAAGAATGAGAGCATAATATCACCAGTGTTTGTTGGGAAATCGGTGGAACTGTCGAATAGTTTCTGGCAAATAGAAGTGTACCCCAAGGACAAAGATGACGGCTTAGGTGGAAAGCACTTGGGCCTTTATTTAGTACTGAGCAAAGAGTTAAATGAACATAATCCGGTTGTAAAAGTGAAGTCTAAATTTTCCTTGCTGAATAGAAATCAAAAGGAAGTATTTAGTTATGGGGAGGAGACTATGGACTTGGATACCTACGGACCTGAACAGCTTCGTTGGGGGTATTTAATGGTCACCCATTCTGAACTACTCAATGACAAAAACCGTTTTTTGGATGACGATATCCTGCGTATCCGAATTAAGGTCAGGATCCAGAAAGACCAAGAAATTGCAACCCCAACCAAAAGAAAGTGCGATGAACTTCACAAAAATTTCAGCCAATTGTTTGCGTCTTCTATTTGTTCAGATGTGAAGATTGTGACAGAAGATGTAACCCTGAAAGCACATAAGGGTATCTTGGCGTGTCGCAGTCCAGTATTTGCTGCAATGTTCCAGAACGAAATGACTGAATCCCTAACCAACACTGTCAAAATTGAGGACTTCAATAGTAAGACTGTCAAAGGAATGCTCCAGTTTATTTATTCGGGAAACGTGGAATGCGTCGAGGACGATTTCTTGGAACTACTCAAAATTGCAGAGAAATATGAGCTACGAGAATTGAAAATGGTGTGCACTAAGGCAGCGATGTTGAAAATATCCGTTGAAAACGCTATCGAAATTTTGATTATAGGAGATATGTACAACGCTCCGGAATTGAAGTCTAAAGCTATGGCTTTCATCAATAGCAACAAAGCTAATCCAATGTTTTCTCGGGATCATCCTAATGGAGCTTTGAAAAATCTGGCAAAGAACATCCTCTGCTTATTTTGGACATGTATCAAAGTGTGCGAAATAAAGATAATGAAGAGGTCACTAGATTTACAACAGATTTGTTAAATATTTTTGCAAATGCTTCATGTAAATGTGCACTAAAAAGACCAATTAATTAATTTATGCCTCCTAAAATTATCTTTATCGTATTTTACATGCAACTACCAATTAATTGAGTGTATTCAAAGATAACTGTAATTGATTAACGAACAGTGAAAATTTATTATTCATTATATATCAATACGCTAATTAAGTTAAATGTACTGTGCTCAAATTAATTGCGAAATTGTAAGTAATTTCATTGCAAGTAGTGACAATTTAGAATTATAGATATTATACATTTAATTATCTACAACATAAGTAAATTAAATCTCAAAAGAGTGTTGAGTTAATAATTTTTGTAGTTTATGAATTGAATATGTTGAATAATAAACCTGAAACCAAAAGATGGCTTTACCAGAAGTGTTTACTTGCGGCATTGGTAAATATTTGAGCGTTACGCATTTCCATAATATATTTTTCATATACCGAATTCAAAGATAATCCATTTAAATTGGCTTACCAATAATACATTTCATAAATAATGCAGCTGTTGACATTATTATAATTTGAAATATCACAAAGCAGTAGAAATAATTTACTATTCATTTATTACAATTTACATTTAATTATTGGAAATATTTACAATGTTCCGGAATCACTTTCTGTCTGTATGTAGGTATGTGTGGCTAATTAAGTGAAGTGTGTATTATAATAAAATAGTAGTCGCTTTAGTTAGGTTCGTGTTTTTCATGTTAAATATTCCGGAAGTGAAATCCAAAATATGAATTTCATCAATGGCTGCAAAGTTAATCCCACGAAATTACTAATCAGTAGCGAAATCTAATGTATGGAAACGTTCTGTCTACATGTCTTCTAATTATTTTGGATTAAATTTTATGCCTGGCTGGATGCATTCGCTTAACTTTAACTTTAATGCTAGTAAACAATGTGAGTTGTTTACTTTTACTTATTTATTATGGAAAGTACTGAAAATGGCTAGTTTGCAAAATAAATTGAGTAGTGAGCATTATTTCGATTTCATTAGGAAATAATATTTTGAGTAAATTAATTCTGTAATGCAATTGGAAACCTTTTCCATTTAAATTGGGTAAACCAATGCAAATAGTTTATATCAGCTCAATACTTTATTCCGATATTATACCATAATGTTTCAGAAAACCAGCTCAGTGAAAATAAGTTTATTAGTTTTATTCTTAGTAAATTTGTAGTTCTAAAATTGGAAGGTTAAAGTATTTTATTGCCTTTCTTCTAAATTTAGTTATTGCATACGGGATATTCTAAGAAAATTTGGCTTATAGGATAGTATTTTATAACTTTATGCTACTTTTGTTATAGTACACCCTGTCCTTTCATTAATTAAGTATTTACTTTAAAGTAATCTAAAGCAGAATTTTTGGATGCCTGGCTTACTCCGTTTATAACATAAATTAAATTACACACGAAATTGGACTGTGTAAATTACTTGCGCACATGAAATATGTTGTGTACCTCTATTTGTTAATAATACATTCTTACATTCTTTCTGCTCTGTTACACTGACTATAACTATACTAGTATAATTACAACAGTATAATAGAGAGGAAAAATACAGAAAATAGAAATAAAACAAATATAGTCAAGATTTCTGCCTCCTTATCCCTTGACCCATTTAAAGAGACCCTTCCCTTTTACTGACCAATTCAGAATCCCAAAGATCCCTTGTTTCTAAATCCCTAAAGGATTGGTGTTTATCCTATTAACACTTAAGTGATAGGAAACAATATCTTTCAGACATGTCCTGCATCATCCGAAATTGGGATGAACAGGAGCCAGAAATACTGACCTGTTGACAAAATATTTTAGTCTTAAGAAATAATTTTAAGAAAAATCACTGCTCTCTCAACTACGAAACTGTAATCTTCTCTATTAAAAAACTGTTCCAGTTATAAAAATAAATTCTTCTAAAGAAAACTAAAAGAAAATATTGGACGTTCTTTTGAGAAATCTTTGATAATGCATGCAAACAACAGGAAGGTATAATTACATTTACTTTGAAACTAAACCATTACTTTTCATAATGTAGTAACAAATATTTGGTGGCCGTGAGCGGTATAGGTAGTCGCTTGTAAATCTACCTATAAAATTTGAACCCAGCAAGACCAATATGAAATATTACAAAATGGAATCTAAATTAGTCAATTTTAATATAATAATCAGTTATCCCAAAAATGAAATTTCCTTAGTGGAATTTAGAGAAAGAATTTCAAGATCTCTTTCATTTCATGATCAAAGATAAATATCCAGGGAAAGTTTTAAACATTTATTTAAATTCGAGCAAGAGAGTTATTTTTCGACAGATGAATTAGAATCTGCCAAGGCATATTTAAAAGAAAATTTTCTTCCTTTAATGCCTACAGATTCAGTTATTAATACCATTTTTCATTAAAATGTCCTTCTTTACATTTTACGGCATAATAATGCTCTTTAAACCAAACTCATCAGAATTATACAAAAATTACAAAACATTTCATTTTCCATGTTTCATAAAGATTTTCCGAGTCAATCAATACAATTTTATCCCCATAAATATTCGGTTAAATCTTGATCAACTCCCTTATATTATCTATTATTTGAACAAATATGTAAAACCCATACTACCCCCAGAAACTAAGATTGTTACTTTTCCTGACACTTCGGAATTATGGTAAAAGTTTACTCATTCCATTTTATCTTACCCTCCCAACCTGCAAATAGTCTTGCAGAACCCTTAAAAAATGTTCTTAAATTTCTGTTCCCAACTAAAAGAGTAATTATAAATTGGAGAAAGGACACAGTTATTACACATTATTTTAGAAATAAGGAAATAAGATCTTTCTTTTCTTTCGTGAAGGAAGAATTGAATGACCGATTACCAGGAATTACAGAATTCAAAAAAATCGAATCAAATGTTCCTTTCGAAATATTAAAATCAATTCAATTATAGATTTTCATGCCCAAAATGTCTACACGAGTATCCTTCATTTTTTCGTTTCATCGTTGTAAAACTTCCCCTTCTCCTGTAGAAATAGGTAAACGAAAAATATTACACGAACTGAAAGACTTATACCCCTCATGTTAAAATAATTATTTCAAACGACGGATGCGGATGCGGATGCGGATTACATTTGATTGTTTTTTACCTTCCCAAGTAAATTCCGCTTAAACTCTCATGAGAAAAATTCTTTTAACTCTACCTAAGTACACAAAGTTGTTCATTTTTAATCATTGCGATATAGTTGTTTAACTATATAAAACATCGCCAAGCCGCAACATGAAGCGAGCCAGAGGGTATATTTGATATACGTATACGTGATCCGAAGCCATAAAGTGGGAAACACCCAAAAAATTAGCTTACCGCTTCATAAAGTGGGAAACACCCAAAAAGTTAGCGTACCGCTTCATAAAGTGGGAAACACCGAAAAAGTTAGCTTAGCGCTTCATAAAGTGGGAAACACCCAAAAAGTTAGCTTACCGCATCATAAAGTGGGAAACACCCAAAAGGTTAGCTTACCGCTTCATAAAGTGGGAAACACCCAAAAAGTTAGCTTACCGCTTCATAAAGTGGGAAACACCCAAAAAGTTAGCTTACCGCTTCATAAAGTGGGAAACACCCAAAAAGTTAGCTTACCGCTTCATAAAGTGGGAAACACCCAAAAAGTTAGCTTACCGCTTCATATGATAAAAGACACCCAAAAAAATGTGTACACCGCTTCACAAAAGTGGTCACACCCAAAAACCATATTTTACACCTGAAAGCCCTATTTGAGTATCTTCTTCAATATAAAGTGAAAGCGGTGTAAAATATTTTTTACTATCTGTCTAACAAACTACTAGAAGCGGTGTAAGATATTTCAGTACCCAAAACCCCATTTTTATATCTTATTGCATATAAAGTGAGCGCGCGTTATCTCCGAATAGGGTGGGGTGACCACGCCCATTTTAAATAGGGTTTCTAACTAGGTCGAGATGAGTCCAAATCCGAGGTTTTATCCCAATCGGTCAATGCCTTCAAGAGTTATCGTGTTCACATACATACATACATACATACGGACAGACAACACGGTTCCATAAGTGAGCCTCTGGCTCGCTAAAAATAGCAATTTGTAAACAACGATCTATACAACTTACGAATGCCTGTCAAATTGATTACTTACATTCAAGTATGTAGGTACAACCCAAATGCACTATGTACATATAATGTAGAAAAATGTAAAATAATCCATTCCAACAGCATTGCTATAAATATGTACATAACATTATTGGGAATTAGACTATACACTTGCTATATATACATATTAAGCAATTACGCAGTATATAATATAATTTAATTTCTTTTTGAAATATTAGAAATATTTCACAGAGAAACTTCTGAGAATGCACAAGAATTAATAATCTTTTGCATCACATTACAATGCACAAGATAAATATATCTTTTGCATCAAGCACAATGCAACAGAGGAATTCTTTTGCATTTTTTTAAAATAAATAAAATACAGAAAAATAGAAACACATGATATTTGGCTTGTGAGAGAAATCAATTTTTGCATTATATAATAATGCACAACAGAAAAGCACAAGAAATAGTGATAAATATACAAATCTTTTGCATTACATACTAATGCACAAGATTCACAAGATTTTCAACTTGTAATACAAAGTAAACCTTTTGCATTTATAAAATGCACAAGATAAATAGTTAAACAATACTAATAAAACAAATGATGGAAAACGTTCAAATATATTTAAAATACATACTACATGTATGTATATTCCATGGAAAAAGTTTCAATATATTAAGAATACATACTAAACGCAAGTATATTCATTTAATAAATAAAAGAATTAATTGCGATCATATTTATATCGCAACAGAAAAAGGGCAGCAATAAAGTATTCCTATATACACATTGAACCACTTTAATATATGATTAGTGAATAGTAACAAACATCACACAATAGATTGAGCAATAAGTTACATTGTTCAATTTTTTGTCTTACAACATTTTTAGTAGTTCATAAACTAAAAATTACTAATAGAAACAACAATAAGAAGTAATAATTATGATATTGCGAATATTAATTGTTGTTTTGCATCGGAGATTGCAGACAGATTAATTATTCTATAGCTCAATAGGAAGAGCTTCGTACTTAATACACATAAGGTTCCCAGTAGAAACCTTATGTGTCAATGCGATTTCTGAGAGAAGTAATATGTTGCTATTCCCAAAATATTAAATTTCCGGAGATTTATTTGAAACTACATCAAATGAACCTTAATATTATAATATTAGATAATATTCCTACTTATTTTCATATCTATTAAATATCTATTAATCTATAGACTATTAAATATTTACATTACAGGAAAATTTGTGTTGTAAAGTTTCCCAAGAAACATATTACCCAATTCCCTCCCCTAACACCGAAGACGAAAAGAGATCACGACAATCCACAAAGTTATGTCACAGTTAAACGACCAAACCTCCCAGACAACTTTCGACCATGGATGTCTCTTAACCAACATGAGCAAACACAAATATTTGAAATTTTTACATATTTGATAAAAAACCCACATACATCGAACGTATTCAAAACCATTGATGACTATTAATAACTCCTTTATCTACAGCAATAAACAAAATTCCCAAGAATTTTACAGTATTTTTGCTGGTGCACAGTACGATTGCGAAATCCAGAGAAGTTATCAACGAGATACACAAGCAGAAAACACTGAACATCTTCCTATTGAAATCCCCCCTTCTCAAATACCGAAACGAAAAAATCCCTCTCGTGGTAACAAAAACAACCTTCAAAAAATGGAACCCAATTTTAATAAGCTATCTATAGCAATTGACTCTCCTCCGACTGACCCAAGAAAAAATACGTACTACAGTAAAACTTTACTTCCTTTACCTTATGATCCTGAAAATCCATCCATGAACAATACAATGCACATTTCAAAACCCAAGCTAACTCCTTTAATGGATATTATCTTTACTGAAAATTCCTATAACCAACCTCAAAATCAATCTAACTATAATCCTGAGTTCCAACAATTCCTACAAAGTCTGAAATTAAGGAATTATTTCAACCAACTGCCAGTCTACATACTAATATAAATTCTCTAAAATGCCAACCAACAAAAACAGAAATGAACACAATCAATAATTCGACAGATTATCAATCATTAAATACCAATTTCAATTCACAGACAAATCAAAAAATATCTATTCCTTTTTCAAAAAGAAAACTTTCAAATGACTTTTCCGATATTCCCACAAAAATAACTAATTGTCCAGACAGAGAAAAGGCAGCCCAACAAAGAAGATTGAATACCCAAATCAACAAAACAAAATTATATATTACCTGAGGATTACTATAATCCTATCATGAAC
Source organism: Yoshiicerus persimilis (assembly GCA_020352615.2). NCBI lineage: Eukaryota > Metazoa > Arthropoda > Collembola > Entomobryomorpha > Tomoceridae > Yoshiicerus > Yoshiicerus persimilis. Next base: position 7,321,540 of record CM036940.2, on the reverse strand, counting down.
ACCCCACGACGCACTCATTGGCAACGCCAACTTACAAAGAGAGTTAATATAAAAGAGGTTTGGACCACCCAAAGCATGTTTTAATGCTTTGGATGATACCGCCTCTAAACCCACGTGTTCAAAATATTTTATGATAAATTAATTGTAGTATTTATTTATATAAAAATACAATTTATATAAAAATACAATTTATATAGAATATAAATAATGTAGGTTCATTAAAAAATATGTATATATTAAAAGAAATAAAAGTAAATAAATACGCTCCTATATGCGCCTGCGGAGGCGGTTCACCACGTCCCGAAGAGAGTACGGGCTCCTGTTTAGTACAGGACAGCGACGTCCAGGAGGGCGACCACGTCCCGGGGGACGTCCACGACCACGTCGACGAAGGAAATCCTCCAGAGGAATCTCCTCCATCCCTTCTCCAGGAAGCTGAGCTAGTGCAGCTGCTTGCTGCTCCGCTGCAAAGTCCTCCCCAAAAAATTGAGTGCGTCCTTTTCCTGTACGGTCGAAGGACAACATGTTTGATGAAAACTTTCTTTTGCAACCTTAAAGTTAAAATTACTTTTCGTAATGAACTCGCTCTGGATGACCATTCATTTCATTTCTAGTTTTTGAAACAAAAGGTTTTGTCTTCAGAGGAAATCACAATGTGGTAAGTTGTAACTATGATTCATTTTTGTCTTTCAAATTGTCAATAAGCGAAAAATTACTAATATTTTTTAGCATCTGCTTCATTAATGAAAAAGTTAAGGGCTGTCGCCTGCTGGTGAGAGCCTGTACAGGCAATTGTCGCTGCAGCTGTCACTACAGGTTATGCGTTTATGCGCCTTTATGCATTTCGTATATTTTATACATACTTTTATATCATAATTTTATACATAATTTTCATATCTTTTGGATCAGTTCCGACGAAGAAGATCAAGACATTGTGGATAGCTATAAAGACTACAATCCCGAAAAAGAAGAAAAACAGGATAACCGAAGATGATGCACGAGGGAGGACAGCAAGTCTTTCATTGGCTAAGCGCAACAGTCAAGCACAGCTTGAGCAGGCTATGTATTGAATAATTGAGAGTGGTAAGGATCGGCATGGCTTGGAGTGCTGGCTGTGTGAAGTAGTAGAGCGAGTCGAGGACTCTGTTGGAAAGGGGCGGATGAGAAGAGCAGTGCGTTGGGAAGGATCGAAGGAGAAGAGCGGTGCCTTGGGATGGATCAGATGAGAGGAGCGGTGCGTTGGGAAGGATTCGAGGACCATCGTATTGAGAAGGAGAGGAATGCTTTTTAGCAAGGATCGGTGCGGGAGCCAAGCAGAGCCACGTGGGTGATAGAACGGCATGGTTTAAAAAGAGGGAATGGTCATCTACATTCAGAGTAGACTTCATAATCAATGCTAAGTGTGTTAAGTAAATATTATGCTATGCAATGAAGCCAGCCGAGTGTGGTGAACCTGAACACATGAACAGAACCGGCTGTGGTTTAAGTAGTAAAGTTATAATTAGAAAGGGTGATTTTATTCTAATGCAAAGTTTAATCTAAGTGCTTCATAAAGGAACACTGAGATGATTACCTTCATAAGTGGATGAACTGAGACACAAGTGGAATGCTTTGGTTGAGAGGAAGGGATGACAGATCTGAGTATGCGTTGTGTTTTTCTTGCTACAGGCTGAGCAGAGGGGAATCTTTTATGTAATGAAAGTTGTAAATATCCATTGGGTTTATAAGAATGACCCTATATAATCACTTAGCACTTTACATTCCCTGTGCCAAAATGGAAACAAGCCTATGACTAGCTACTGGTTAGCTTTCATTATGTCTAAATATAATCCTCATATTAACAACTAATGCAAAGTGTATCCTTTATATATAGAAATAGCACAGCAAGTATATAATACAAACTTTATTACACTAATTAGTTGCTCTGTAAATAAAAAGGTACCGTATATTAGTAATAGGAATTACAAAAATGGGCAGAAGTCCCGATCGATTCACGAATTGGATATAGGACATCATGCTTCCAAACAACGAGGTCACAACTGTCGAGGATTAGCAGTTGTATGCCTTCTAAAATTTGTAAAGCTCCTATAATGCAACTTGACCTATGACAACCAAAAGAAACTCGGCCAGATGTTTATGAACACATTGTATTCATTAGACCAACCTGATGTGGTGTTAGCACTGATCCAATTTAAGTAATAATGTTTAAAAGTGTTTACCCGGTTTGGCAAAGGGAAGTTTAAAGTTTTTACAAGTTTGTTAATATGAATTATATTTTTTTTTTGGGAGACTTTCCTTTTCATTATCACTCCACAATGTTTGTTTGTTTTTGAACATACTCTAAAAGAGATTTCCACTACTTAATCTTATGTGAAAGAAGTGAATGTACTGAAGTATCTGTAAATGTTTAAATGCAGAAGCCTGTTTGGAAAAGAAATATTTAACACTAAAAGAAACTATGTATTTCAATGATATCCAAATATATTTTCGAAAAAAGGAAGGCTGTCTCGATCGTCAAAACCAAGGCATACTCATAAATTGTACATAAAATGTAAAAAGAATTATTTGTACTTCTGAACTGGTTAAGTGGAAGCGAGAGATTTTCACAACAACCTTAAACTATCAACCAATTTGACGTTGTCAAAATGTTTATGTGTGTCGTTGTATACATCTATGTGTTCACCAAAAAATATTTATAACCCTATGTTTAAGGTTATTTATTTAAAATATAGAGTTCACTTATTCTCTACACACGTAGTGTGTGTGTAGGGATTTTTATTAAATAGCACAAATGCCAAATATAAATGTTTGTTTAAATGTAATTTATTTATTTATATATTTAGCACATTTAAGAATTTCTCCTGTTGTCACTTTGTATATTAAGAACAAGTCAACACTAACTACTGAAAGTGTAAGCCAGTTTACGATACTCGATACTACGATGGAGTCTAACAGGCAGAAAAAGAGGTTCCAGGAAAAAATCTCGTAAAGACGGTACAATGTCTTCAATTTATTGTCAAAATGGGAAATATTTTCGGTATTTAAAAAAACTTTACGGGCACGGGCCGGATAGTCACGGGGGGTCCCGGGAACCTGAAAGTCTGCCCGTGCAACTCTCTGATGTTGGATGCTTTCTAAACCAAGGTCTACTGAAAGGATTTGTTTGTGAATTAAATCGTATTTTCTCTGTACCCATTGGGTTCAATAATATTTCTCGGTTGGGTTGATTTGGGTTACAATTATTAAGTAAACCGCGATTTATTTTGGAACACAAAAAATCTAAAAATGGAAACAATGGAATGGAATTCATTTAGTCAGCGTGGAAATATGATTTCTCCGAAAGAGCATCGGTGAAAGTAATCCACGCCTTTTTTCTGTGATCCTGCAATGTTTTAAAATTGCAGACAAACAAGAGAAAAAACTTTGCTCTTGATATTGCTACATTTAACCTGTTGATTGATGTTGCAAATCTCAAATCTCCGATCTTATTTGTCCAGACAAAACTAATAATCACAATGGATAATCACCTCATAATTTGTTCCAGTTTCCGCTAACTGTATTACCTCTGTTCTTCACATAACGTTAAAATACTGATTTTCTTGAAGGTATATGATCATTTTTTTACCAAATTAATTATTATCTTTGCTTGACTTTCGTTTGTATAGCTATCACCATCCATTACATTCGTAATATTTAGCCATTATATTTTTTCTAGAAATCGCACATTACCATTTTATTTATTTATGTTATGACATGTTTTTATATGTCGCGGGACTTTCTGTACTAATCTGCTCTACAAATATAAATCTAAAATATCCTTTCATCTGGTCTTTTTAGAGGACTTTATCAATGCATTTATAATAATCTTATAATCTAATTTAGGACAAAAGTTTTAAACATTGCAAGACAAAGTTCACAAGAACAGTGAATTCTGTAAAATTAATTTTTTGTTACTCAAATTTTGAGAGTCGCCTTTAAATCTGTCAACCGTTCATCCCTTCTTCGGACTTGTCTGAACGACAATTCCTGTTATATACTTACGGCATTGGTAACATAAGTACCTAAAATCTAAGGGTACATTTTAGTACTTTGAGAATGGTCGAAGGATTTTCGTTTGGGTCAGTCAGGGATTTGGCGACAGGATTGCTGGGTCTTTATTTTATTTCTATTTTCCTTAGTCTAAAGTTCTTATATTCGTTATATAATATTACTTTATACTTATTATAGGTGTAACACCCGTTTCTCTAAGCAAGGTTCGTCAACCATGGATTGTATGATTTTTGCTCCATGTGTTTACTCGAAGTCTTTTAACGCACCTATTGTGCAAATAAGACATGAAAATTGTTCATAACTTCGAATTCGATGTTTTCCGGCGAATCCCTGGTAAAGTGGAAATGTTTCTTACGGTTCACATGATGTTACAATAAATTCCTTTCCCTAGTCTTCGCATATACGTAGAACTTTTGTTTCCATTCTGTATTTGATGACCCAACCAGCACACAAGTCACTAAGTAACTACTTTTAGAGTCCTAACCTACTGGGTACCGTTGACAAAACATTACTACTTTTGAGTTGATACTGGGTATCTCTAAAGTAGCAACTTCGGTTCATGATCTACCACAAAGGAAAGACGACTACAGCGTACATACTTCGCCATTAAATAGTAGCTACTTTCAGTAACTCCCGTATCCCCACTTTAAAGTCTTTAAATCGTTGATGATAACAATCGCGCGAAGTCAACTAAAAGGCGGGTTAGCTGAAGAACATGCAGGGAAGCCAAAACATTTCAGTCATTTTGAATGACTAGCCGTTTGCCATCAGCGTCCTTTCTTCAATTCGTGGAAGAGAAATACTTTTTCAATTTCCAATTGATGTTTGGACTTTGAAAAACCTTAGTATACTAAGGATAGCTCCTTCAGGATCATTATCAGGTAAGATTGGTATTTGATAACTTCAATACAATTTAAAAAGTTTACATAAACAGACAGAAATAACTATCAATTTTGTACAGTATTCATTGCTACTTATTACTTTATTTTACAAACCACTTCTTATAATTTTGGCAACTGACTGTTTCCCATTATTTATTCTGTTTTGTATTTTTAGGGCAACAAGGAAATGACCGGATACTGGAAATGAATATTATGTTTATGAAACTATAGAGTAAATGATTCGTAAAATTCTTTAGCTACCATATCTGTCATTAGTGTTAATACTAACCCTTTTGAAAGTCTTATTTCATGTACTGTATTTTAAAATGTATTTTTATATACCCAAATTTATTTAGTCATTTTTAAGTTAGTCTTTAGTATTTCAAAAATATTTTTTCTTTAGATAATTAACTGTTTGTAATATTTTCTTTAACGGGTCAGCTGTAGGATTTAGATATTTTTGGCAGGAAAACTACTTAAATTCAATAGTAACGATGTGTGCTGGTTGGGGATCATTGAGACCATTGCTGAAGAAACGTCCGCAGCTACATTAGATGGGACGCATAACAATATAGGTCCTCTTTGTCAAAATATGATTTTCAATTGCCTTTTTCAAAACCATTTTTTGCGTAAAAAAAAGAACATAATTATTTGCAAATTCTTTCATAATGCTCACTAAAATTCATTTTTGTGTTAGTATACCTGTTCAACATTTAAATTTTTTTGTATTTTAATAATTTGTGAATGCTTGTCAATAAAGATGGCAGATTTTATTTCATATAACCCATCATCCCAGTCCATCTGAAGATCAGCTTTTAAAAAAACCTTTAAAAAAGGACCTCTAACTTTTGATTCTTGGAATGCCAGTTCATTTATTTTGTGCCTGATGGCCTCATAAACATATCTGGTTTAGGGGTTAGCTCGGTTAGTTTTCATTTCCACTCCGCTTTGTACCTCCCATCTTGTCTTATGTCATACACTCTACCTTTGCATCTGCTACTAGTAACATCTTTTCTTCCCTATAAAAAGATATTCGGAAGACGTTAGGCTTACATCTACTTCAGATTACGTATACTAAATTCATATTTGTCAAAATGTGTGACAACGCCAAACTTTTTTCATTGTTTGTAAGTCAATGGTGATTTGTTTTATTGATGCAAAATTTTCAGTCGTCCAAATTTTTGTTTTCGGTACTATAATCTGCATAGCAAAAACAACGGCTGGTTTGCCTTTAACCTCTTGTTCGACTTGTTCCTGCACTTTATGAGCGTCTATAATTTCTCCATTACATGCATGGGCTCTTTTGAAGGCCGAAGATGAATATTTCCACTGTTCTTCGAGTATTCTTAGAACTATGTTTCCATATTCTTTAATACTACTATAATGTGCCTTCATGGGGTGATGGACAATAAAAAGATTTCTTGTATTTTTTTGTCCACGAGCCAGCCGTGTGAATTCTTCATTTGGCCATCTAAAGGCTCTGTCGCTATCAGAAGTACCGAAAATATTATATTATATTAATTCTGGTATGTATTAAATTAAACTAACACGTAAAATTGTATTACCGATTAAGTAAAAGGGGACAAACAAAATGTGTTCAAATTGCTTACGAAACTTTGGTAGGAGCAGCTACAAATTCCTGCAAAAGATTCACGTGAATTTCTATAATAGTAAATTGCTTTTCACATAGCCAACGCAATGATTTCATTTCATTTATCATGACTGTGTCCACAATTTCATCGTCCAATTGGCGTAGAGGCGTATGGATTATCTGACTGTTAATTTTAATTATTATCGAGACCTGTAACTAAATTAAAGCACATTAGGTATCATTATAGTTTTGAGTTTTGAATTTTTTTACAGAATAAAGCATTTTATTTGAATAACTTTGAATCAAAGTAGTTATAGCAACGGTCTCTCTTATAAAGTACTCACAACCGAGAATTTTTTTTTAATTTCAACTTTTTCCATTTTGGGGAGACACAGTTTCATCATGGGGAAGCAGTCTGTATGGAAACACAGCGTTGCCTCCAAAATGGCCGATTTGTGCCCAAAAAGGAAAAACTTGAATTTTTATTCTGGGACGGGAGTCCTTTTTAGGAGCGTCCGTCGCCATAGCTATTTTGACTTTAAGTGTTACAGATTTAATTATTGTAGAGTAATTGCTTATATAAATGCAAGCTGCTAAGAATCATAGTGTTAAAATATAAAATAATTAACAATTTTTGATTACATTTTTTTGAAGAACTTAATAGGGTCTCAGACTCCGTAAATTGCAAAGTAATATTTTAGTAATGCCTTTTCTCTCAGATTTCAGTGTTTTAGAATACTAAGCAATTGCATATGTAAGCCAGAAAAATTTTCCTGTCTGCTCTCGCCATTTAGGATATTTTCTCATCGTGTTTTTTATAGTTGTTCATAAATTTGCATTTATTTTGCATTCATTTTATCTGTAGATTAAAACAGGATGTTTCAAACTAAACACCATAACTGTCTTACTACTTAAATTCTAAAATAAATAATTTGTAAATAGTAAGTGTAATAATTGATATTGATATTTTGATACTTATATATTTCCATTTAAAAATGGGGAGTATTAAGTGCACCTCTAAAATAATTATACCCTAATAAATGTAATAACTGATACGTGAGATACTCTTCTGTTGTCATATGAGAAATAAAGTAAAAGTCTTTCATTGGCTAAGCGCGTCAGTCAATCTCAGCATGAGTAGGCTATGTATTGAATAAAAGATAATGGTAAGGAGAGCCAAGTGGATGGTAGAACGGCATGGTTGTGAAAAAGAGGGAATGGTCATCTACATTCAGAGTAGACTTCATAATCAATGCTAAATGTGTTAAATAAATATTATGCTACGTAATGAACCCAACCGAGTGGGGTGAAGCTATACACATGAACTGAACCGACTGTGGTTTAGTGAGACGAACCTAATATTAGTCTAACATTGTAAGGTACATGTTAAGAGTAATGTAGCCTTTACACATTACATAATTGCACTGTACAGACTCCAACACTATCCTAAAGTAAAGTGTGGAGTCTGCTCCCTATTCCAAGCTCACACAGAGCAACTCCTATTTACCTTTACAAGCGACGGACAAGCCATTTCTAGCTATCTGTCTCCCGAAATCACCTCTTCTTTCTTGGCCTCGGTGCACGTCCGGCCTGGCCTGGTCCGGTCTCCATAACTTCTGCACTCAGCTTACTTACTTACCCAGTCTCTGAAGTCGGCAATTACTCGGCAATTCATTGGAGATCTAAGTAAGATCTAAGTACCAAGTAGGAGATCCCCGTCTCATTAGTATGAGTAGTAAAGTTATAATTAGAAACGGTGCTTTTATTCTAATGCAAAGTTTATGCTTCATAAAAGAACACCGAGATGATTACCTTCATAAGTGGATGAACTGAGACGAATGGAACTGAGACACACGAGTGGAATGCTTTGGTTGAGAGAAAGGGATGACAGATCTGTGTATACGTTTTGTTTTTCTTGTTGTATGCTGAACAAAGATGAACCTTATATGTAATGTAAGCTGAAATTATCCATTGTGTTTATAAGAATGACCCTATATAATCACTTAACATTTCACATTTCCTGTGTCTAAATGGAAACAAACGTATGAGCAGCGAGTGTTAGCCGCGGAGAAGATGGTGCATTTTGCATTTGTTGGTGTGTTGTACCTGCTGCTAGCGAAAGCTCGCAGGGTGACAGCAGATAATAATAATAATAATAAGTACGTTCAAATATCTTATTGCTTCGTAATATATGCGAAGCTATTGCTTTGTGTTGCTATTGTGTGTTGTGTTTATACATACAAGAAGCAACTATGCATGTCTCGCTTTCATGTATATAGTGTGCTTGTCTTTTGAACTGTCTTTCTCACCTTCACTCGTCGTGAACGTCTTCATGTATTGTCTGTATGGATAATAGGTTAAGGAGGCCATGTAGACATTATTTATTAAAATTGGCTATCAAATTACATGCAAAATCTGCCTATTTCAAAATGCCCAAACTTTCTCAAAACTAACATTTCCGCACATGTAAATATTGCTAAAAATACTCCGAAATCAGGGCTACAAAAGTATAAACTTCGATTTTTGATTTTAAAGTTTTAAAGTTTTAAAAGTAAGTCATTTAAAAAAACCATCGTGGCCCTGTGTGAATTTTCAGTTTGAATTTTTGCATCTCGGCAGTTGGATCTCTGGAGTATTTTTAGCAATATTTACATGTGCAGAAATGTTACTTTAAAAAAAGTTTAGGCATTTTCAGTTTTTCAATGCAATAGTCAATTATCAAAATTGACTCCTCATTTCAATTAAAAAACAGTATCTACAGGTAACCCTTAACGAATCCGAAACTGGTTTCCCATTTAATACCACTTCCAAAGATTGAATATATGTACTTAAAAAGTTATTTTCCAAAGCGACATCATCAGCGTCAGTTATATTGTACGCTCCATATTAACAACTTGTATTTTTATTTGAAACATGTAATGACTTGAGTCACCCAATATCTTAAACTCAATATGGTTCAGATTGTTTTCAACATTTGACAATGGTAATGAGCCTTGATATTCTGTGATATGAAGTGATACATTTACATCAGTCACTGGAAGATTAAACAAGTCAACTTCTGGTCTGGCAACTAATTTTGAACCATGGTAAATTGAAGACTCCATCATGTCTTCCTTTTTTGAGGTGTTCTCTTCTTGTCAGGTTTTTTGTGGTTAACCTTTTTCTTCTTTTGATGTTTTCCTTTACCCAATCCTTTTGGCTTCTTTGGCTTTTGTGATTTTAATTTTCTGTATTGTTTTGCTTTAATTTATGATTTAACATCCTTTGGTAAATTACACATATTTATAATGTTTTCATATGTATACACGCATCAGGGACTCCACTCTACATCTACAAATGTAACAAGCACATTTGCAAGTAACTCTTTCTGTTTTTGAAACAATCGGGGGAATTCTTCAGACCGTGAAAAAAAGGCATCTATATTTGTGCGTGAAGGAATATCTTTGTCTATCAAACGATGTTTTAGAAAATGTATATTTATATTCACAATAAAACCATCATTTCTTTAATTGACTTTCTGAGGAAAAACCCATCTTAATTTCCTGTTTTAAAGTCTTTTCTCGATCTTCAAAGTTAGCAAATTGCGGATGGGTGATGTTCCTTGCGCGAACATAAATTTCCTCCATTATTATTCTTCAGGACACTGACAATTACAACATTTAAAAATATACAAACATAGTCAACAAGCTGAACAACAGATTCCATTGCACATATTTCACAAATGGATGCATAAAGAAAGATTTTTACAGTATTCACAAATGTACATGTATTCACTTTCTTCATCCTCGTATTTTGAGAATACTAGAAAAGCTCTGAAATACAAACCGCACGTAAAGTAACAACCCAGTTCTTCACCTTCGTGAAATGAGTATATACTTTTATTACAATCAGTGCAATAAAACTGCAGTGTCAATGGCAAGCAACATCTTTCACAAGGCATTTTAATTTAAATACCATATCGATGTTTTACACGATTTACAAATAATCCTGCAAATAGCTTGTATGATACTTAAGCAGTTACCATGCCATTCATCATAAGTTTAAATTAAGCTTAAGTACCTATGTGCTAATATACCTATACCTATATACTTAAACTATTGAGTAGGTACCTAATTTGTCATTGTCATGTAAACTTACGTACCGTACGTATGTATACACTATAACTCTTGAAGGCAATTGACCGATTTGGATAAAATCGCGGATTTGGACTCATCTCGACCTAGCTTAGAACCCTATTTAAAATTGGCGTGGTCACCCCACCCCTTTCACTTTATAAGCAATAAGATATGAAAATGGGGTTTTGGGTACTGAAATATCTTACAGCGCTTCTAGTAGTTTGTCAGTGTGATAGTAAAAAATATTTTACACCGCTTCCAATTTATATTGAATAAGACAGTCAAATAGGGTTTCTAGGTGTAAAATATAGTTTGTGGGTGTGTCCACTTTCGGGAAGCGATATATTCACAATTTTGGGTGCATTTCATTATATGAAGCGGTACTATACTATATGAAACTAACTTTTTGGGTATTTCCCACTTTATGAAGCAGTAAACTGAATTTTAAACTAGCTTAGGTTACATGACTGACAGCTGGGGCCCCTGATAGTATTCTTTTTAAAAGGACAGTGATCCACACACTTAATGTCATCCTTTTCAAACGTTTTTCACAAATGTGACAATGCTTTTTTGTCTTTTAAGTATTATTTTCGATCTTTTGGAGTCATAAGTAGAGGACGAGTTAAGCTATTTATTAAGCGTAACTTATCGGAAGTAAACATTAAATCCTTAAAAAGTAATCCGATACAGTTCTCCCCTCTAAATACTTTATAACTAATAACTAATAACATATTCGTATCCATAGGGAATATGTTGGTCTACTATTTCTGTAGATTTATGCTCCTTTTCATTTGATATAAATGGCGGCAATAAACATTCTAAATCTGCATAGATAACGTAATTCTTTTTCAATTTTTTGCTAAAATTTTTGAATTTCATTATTTTGGTGTTAAACGTTGGTAATTTAATTTTTGTGATTTAACCGTTAAACATCTTTTAACATGCTCCTCAATTTTATCAGGTGTAATCTTTGGTAGAGAGTTAAAGCATATCTCACGTTTATGATTACTTTTCTTTCCTAACAAACGGTCCTTAATACCTGAGAAGTGTGTATGCAAGGTTTTACTGTCGATTGTTAATAATAAATTCACAGTTTTAAAATCGTTTACATAATTATGTTCAGATAAATGTTCAGGAATAATTCCATCTTCCTCGTCATAACTAAAGACATTACTAGCTAAATTATTTTTTAACTCAAACTTGGGTATCATATTTATTTCTACAGAGAAAATCAGCCCGTTCACATTTAAGTGTTTCTGTCGTCTTATCAACGTACGATTTGTATTTTGAAGTAAACCCATGCTTAGCAGGATACTAAACGCTCAATACAGACCACCCAAAACACTTTTGATCATAACTAACAACATTTGCAATGCAATTCTTATCTCTTAATTTTTAGGTAAACTATGGTGACACCACCCCTTACGCGGTCTGTAAACCCTTATTCGAATATTCATTCCTAAAGCAAATTCAAATATCCAACCGCTACCAAACTCGTCGAATATTTCGACATTCTTTTTTTGTTTTTTTTGTTTTGAACAAATAGTACTGTAAATATTTGAAAAACTAAACTTATTTAATATAGTATGTGCATTGCTTCTCATAGGTTTCTCTTGATACTGAAATTTGTCTAATATCTTCTTCTAAAATCTTACTTCAACGCTCATTTGTATTTTTATTTCACTTAAGTCTAAGAAACACCTGGTTATATTTTCTGAAGTTACTCTTTTAGACTGACAAAGGTGTTTTGTTTATCTACTTGTAATTTCTTACATACCCTTTAAATGCACGTGCAATAAAGAAAGGAGATCTAGTAATAAATGAATTACCCTCCTCCTCCCCATCGCCTCCACCATCTTGATAACAGAAATGTGAATTTAGATGACTTACAGGTCCATCGATAGAACAATTGAGCCATCTATAATATTTGATGATATTCCAGCTTAACATGTGATTTCAAAGCAAAATTACAGTAAGTTTTTGTTCGCTCACATTCCCACCAATGTTGAATAAATGAAGAAGTAGAACATGTCACCGCAAGTAAATACTTCATCGATAGTTATTTGGCTATTAATGTTCGATTGCTATTAATGCACAATGCAGCAATCGTTAATAAATCTGTCAACGGATGAGTATAAATTCGCAATCAATTTTGATTTCAAGTCATTCTTTACTTTGGTCAAGCAATCCTGACAATTTACTCAATATGGACACTGTGTTTGTTGAGAGAGTTGGCGATAAGACGTCAAATATAACAAAAGCAACTCCATATTCCGCGGGATACGATTTATAAAAGTAAATTTCTTGATAGTTAAGTTCAACAGCAGTGCTTAAAGCTAAAACAAAGTGAGTGCAAAGTATACTGTACAGAAGCCTACCTGAAAAGATTAAAAACGATCTTGCACTCACCAAAGCACAAAGAAAGTTTAAATAAATATGATCCCTCGTGTAAGCTACAAGCTTGAATTGCTTACATGTTTTTATAAACCACAACGCAAAGTCGATAAAACAGAAAAGGATAATAATGATCTTACATTCACCATAGCACTAAGAAAGTATGAACCGTCGTGTAAGCTTACATTGATAGTAACATACTTCATATATTAACCTTTAGCATTGAAAATGACTCCACTAGTGTTTTTCTTCCTCCACAAGACGTAAGGGTATAAGCAAAATGGTTCACATGGTTCCACAATGAATAGATCTTCTACATCATCTTTGTCACAGCGATTCACATCCTACATTCTCACAGAGACTAAAGGACACTTGTTTACCAGTTACTTTAAACCCTTTTCTCAAATATAACGGGAACTCATTTGCAAAGATTTTGTAAGTAACTTTTTCACAAAATATTCACCGTGAACCTTAGGACAAGTGTACTTTTACCCATATTACCAAAACATCACAAACGGGTATAAAAGACAAAGCAGGAGCGTATGTCACCAACAAACACAATTCAGCTTTCTGAGCAAGCAGAAATATCTTATTTCAAAAAAAACTAGAAGACTTCGGTCTGGAAGACCATATTTTTCGAAAGTGGCTTTTCTTTCTACTTTTGTACATTAAAATTTATTTTAAATTTTTTGTTAATTTTTTCAGTTGGGGGCGCGTAGCAACCTGAAGTGGTGCTTCCACCGGCATCATCTTCACCGACGGTATCTGTAATGTCAGAAAGTCTGCTTGGAGACTTTGACATCACACTCTTGGGTTCTCCGGCTGCAATCCCGGAGAGCTTCTTCCATCAAATTCCAGTTGCAAACGAAGAGGATTGGAATATTACCACTGAAAGCTCGGCTTTTTGCAGCAAAAAGCCGACAAGCCAAGTTTTTGAGTTTTTTGGGTTTTTGATACACCAACTGCCATCTAGTGTACCTTTCTAAACTTTGATATTTCTACATTTCCATGTTTATTGGCATTATTGCAGGTTTTAATTAATTTAAGTAAAATAATAATGGATTATTTGCTGAATTTTACACCGACAGGAAAACATTTCAGTGCATTTTTCTTATTTGCTGTTGTCTGTTGACTTCAGAGCAAAAAGCCAAAAATCCAACAGCCAGCTTTTTCCGATTTTGCGAGCTGGCTGCGAACCCAAAAAGGAAAAAGCCAAAAAGCTTCCCTGTGCGTGAAAAATATTCACAGCCAACATTACCCGTTACTGTATGTTATTTAAGAAATGAATGAAGAAGAACACGGCGAAGCAATATATCATCTGGTGTGAAAACATGATTTTTTTCTTCTATTTACATCCGCACACGACTCTCAATGGGTCAAAAAAATTCAGCTGGGTAAAGCCTTTCAAGTGGCACAATACTTTCTGCAGCACGGTAATATGCTTTCTGCAGTTCCCGAGGGGTCAAACCCAACCACAAATAGAGTGAAGTTGCTAAAATATCACAGTATCCAGACCGTTTAAATCGCTTTCGTCATTTCGCTTTTATGTCGACTTGTCCAGGGAAAACATTAAGCAAGAAATACAAACAGAATCGCGGGTAATACTAGCTGCGTTTCCCCTTATGGGGCTTATAGGTATTAGGCTGACCTATAAGACCCCCTCGATTCCAACGTTAGCTGTGTTAGCATCTTCTGTTAACAAACCTGTTCAACATTGTGAATTTTTTGTATTTTAATAATTTGGGAATACTTGTCAATAAAGACGCCAGATTTTATTCCATTTTTCCCGTCCATCTGAACAATCGGCTTTTAAAAAACCTTTAAAAAAGGACATCTAACTTTTGAGTGTTTGATTGTTTATTCATTTATTTTGTGCCTTGTGGCCACATAAACGTATCTGGTTTAGGGGTTATATCGGCTTGTGTTCCAATAATTGGTTTAGTTTTAATTTCCAATCCACTTTGTACAAAAAGACGTATTTCAGTATTCCCTTAGATTTACAGCTACTTCAGATTACGTATACTAAATTCATTTTTGTCAAAATGTGTAACAACGCCAAACCTTTTTTACTGTTTGTAAGTCAATGGTGATTTGTTTTATTGATGCAATCTTTTCAGTAGTACAAATGTTTGTTTAAACATAGGAAAAACAACGGTTGGTTTGCCTTTAACCTCTTGTTCGACTTGGTCCTGCACTTTATGAGCGTCTATAATTTTTCCATCACATGCATGGGCTCTTTTGAAGGCCGTAGATGAATATTTTTACTCTTCTTCGAGTATTGGTAGAACTATGTTTCCATATTCTTTAATACTACTATAATGTGCCTTCATCAGTTGATGGACAATAAAAAGATTTCTTGTATTTTTTTGTCCATGAGCCAGCCGTGTGAATTCTTCATTTGGCCATCTATGAGCTCTGTCGCTATCAGAAGTACCGGGAACATTATATATATAATTATGGTATTATTAAATTAAACTAACACGTCGTAATACTATATTACATATTAAGTAAAAGGTGACAGAGAAAATGTGTTCAAATAGCTTGCGAAACTTTGGTAGAAGCAGTTACAAATTCCTGCAAGGAAATCAAGATTCACGTGAATTCCTGTAATAGTGAATTGCTTTTCACATACCCAACGCAATGATTTCATTTCATTTATCATAACTGTCTCCACAATTTCATCGTCCAATTGGCGTAGAGGCGTATTGATTATTTGACAGTGAATTTTAAATATTATCGAGACCTGTTCTTATGAACCTTTTGGGTTCCTTTGACAACACTAATACACAAAATACTATTCATATTTTATTTATCGTGCACTAGTTTTACGTTAGATCTGTGAAATTTTACATTTTCACCTTTATTGTATTTTCTAGTAAATACTGGCCTTTACTACAACATTACACTGCTGTAGTCTTGGCCTATGTACCTTTAGGGGCACATCTTTTAATCTTCTTTAAATCGATGGTATAAACACTGAACACACTTTAATTTCTTGAAGTCAGATTTAGAATTATAAAAATATTAGAGAATATGAAATCATTATTAAAATTATAGAAACACCTTGTGCTCGTTGTTGAACGGCATTGTAAGTTTTTATAGAAAAAATACACTGAAAATTGATTTTTATTTATTTTGTAGAATTACTTCATGTAAAATTTATAAGAGAACTTTTAGTGAACAGCTTCTTCCGGAGAGTAAAACAAGACTGATTGGCAAAATTATTTTCTAAAAGCTATTCTGAGTTGGGAAAGATTTCGGTCTCCTTATCTTGACCTCAATTTCTTCTTGACAAAGGTCTAGACAGAAATTGATAAGGTAGTTATTATAGAGACTTAGACCGAAATCTTTCCCAACTCAACAATAGCTTTTAGAAAATAATTTTACCAATCAGTCTTGCCGGGTCACTCAAGACCTATGCTCAAATTTTTCTTATCACAATTTAACTTACGGTCAAATGGAACCCTATACTACTGAACTATTATTTAAATTTTGTCAAACACCCATTAATATTTTTGATTTTTCAAAAAATTTCCAAATATCAAGATAGAATTTCACTACCCAAGTTATAGGATTACCCTAGGTCCTATTCTAAATGAAGAAGACTTAGAAGATGTTTTTACTTACAAGATCTATTATTATCACTTTTTACAAAAAACACGAAATTAAAAATTCCCAATTTTGATAAACTTGATTAAAATTCACCATGAAACTTCGAATACTATTTCTAATTTTCTTTCCTCTACTTTTTTTATATCGGATAAACCAAGCCCATTAAACCTTTTAGATCCCTACTACAAAGATAAATTTCAGAAATATAAACAAACAACTACAATTTATCAAAAATTTAAATATTTACAAAAATCTCATTTTCCATGACTTACTTCTCAAAATGAGAAAATTTATCATTACTTTACCACCACATTCTCATCATTATTTCTCCAAAATTTTATCGGATATTTTAATTACCATTTTTCTATTATATACAATAATAGTGGAAAATGACACTGTAATAATTCACAATTTTACAAAACAAGAGCAAATAAAAATCAGTTGAATTATAACTAAATATATACTTAAACGCTTACCCAAACAAACAGGATTTCAATTTTTAATTTAAATAGAATAAACAATGTCTACAAAAAAGACAATCACGTTTTTCAACCCTACATTAGGAACTGTAATTACAGTTACAAATTCCTCCCAAACAACTAGGGAAATACAAATCACGAAACAAATAATGTTTCATAAGCAGAAGGTAACTGCTAAAACTACCAACTCATCGAAAATACCATATTCTTCTTTCCAAATAGAAGACATTCCAAAATCACATCTTTAACAAAAGATTTAAAATCCATAAATCCTTAATTAACACCATATGGATGAAATTCATTGAGAAATTATAGAAAGTTAATAGGGAATTATTCAAGGTACGTTAAATTATAGTAAAGTAAACAAAGTTACAACATCCAAAACAAAATATTTTATTTAAGAAATATAGTTGAGCTATAAGCCAGCATTACAACATCATTACATAATCTACGAATCTACGAATATATTTCCGGTATAATAATTTTAAAAACGGATATTTAAGAGTCTGCATAAAATCTCTAACTAAAGAGCTGTATAAATTTACAGTAAAAGTGCAATATAGACTATAAAATTTTACTATATATAGAAACCTCCATATTTTAAGATCATACACATGGTTTCTTTCCATATTACCATCATAATAATTATTCTTTTAAAAGAATACTACTTCTAAGAAGCACAACTACATCTTAATTACATAAAATTAATTAGAAAAATTATAGTGTTCAACAAGAAAATATTTTCCATTACTAAAACAAATCATTACTTGCATTTATTTTGCATTCATTTTATCAGAAGATTAAAACAGGATGTTTCAAACTAAACACCATAACTGTCTTACTACTTAAACTCTAAAATAAATAATAATTGTAAATAGTAAGTGTAATAATTGGTATTGATATTTTGATATTTATTTATTTCCATTTAAAAATGGGGAGTATTAAGTGCACCTCTAAAATAATCGGTACCCCAATAAAAATAACCACTTTGCCTCATATAAATACGTTTATCTAATAAGTAGTTTTCCCAACCCAAAGTATGATCACTCAAAATTGATAATATACCTTTGTCTCAAGTTTTAATACAAACTGCTAATATAAAAGTAGTAAACTTCATTTTTAATTCACGATTTGGTACTATATTTGAGAAAAAAGTACTTTTATATTAGCAATTTGTATTAAAACTTGAGGCAAAGGTATATCACTTTTGAGTGATCATACTTTGGGTTGGGATAAATATTTATTAGGTAAACGTATTTATATGAGACAAAGTGATTACTTTTATTGAGGCAAACCGATTATTTATGACGCCCATTAAATACGAGCCCTTAAAAATTAACGACAATTACAGCAAATCATTTCAGTAAGTTTCATGGCAATGGCATACAAACCAGAAAATTCGAATTTTCCTACACAGTGCTTGGTTGGTCTACTTAAATAAATACGAAGAATTTTGAAAATTATATATGGGATTTACTAGTTTGTATTGTTGGTTACGATTATTTACGATAAATTGTGAAAAGGATGATGAGTGTCTTCTGGATTTAGCCTTTTTAGTAATACTATATGTTATATATATGTAACTATTGTATATTGTAATAAATGAAATAATTGTAAATGCAATCAATAATTGCTAAATCTTTCAATTTTCATTAGTTAGATTAAAGTGGTTGTTCATTTTCTTTTTAATGCTCGGCAAATTACATTCTCAAATAGCTAATTTTCAAATTCGCATGTGGAATTTGAAAATGCATTTACTGATCAAAAAATACTTTGACATTATTTTGTATTCCGTCTGAACAATTGTTTAGTAACTTATGGATAAGAAGCGTTTTCTGCAATTGCTACCTGCGTAGTGTACGGAGTCGTTCCAAAATATTGTATTTCATTGACTTGCAAATACGTGACCACCGAAAGTGTCGCAGAGCGTACATATACAACGAGCACTTTTCGACAATTTTTAACCATACTTTGACCATATTACATTTTAGATACTCACAAAGTGCAACTAGAAATGCAATTAATAATGCAGCACCGGCTAAATAAAGTACACTAGAAATATTTGTGTGTTGTAAAGATACAGGTTTTGGGGTTTCTTTTGTTAGGCACTCTGAGCATTCAGAGTAGTTGTACCTTTTAAATGCATTTAACCAAGCGTGCAAAAGACCCGAGTGAAGTAGAACACTTGATTTCTTGCGGACAAAGGAATCCATTAGTGGAGTTTCTTGACTGTCAAACCATGATGCATAAAATTCAGCAAATAAATGATCTTTGCCAATATAGAGATTTCGTCTGGGAATAATGTTTCCACTTTCTGATCGCCAGTGGGATTCATTGAGGAAACGATGCAAGTTAGAATTCCTGACAATGAAAATGGAATTTTTGCACTGGGAAATCCACTTTTGAGGGGAAACAGTCGGGAACCCTGGAGGATAGCTAAATGACTTTTCAAGAAAACTGTTATTTATTAATGAGTTGTGTTTATTGTAGCCATACAGAGTGGTCATGGAAAAAGCAAGCCAATTACATCTTTCATGTAAATTGCACAATTGAAAAGCATCCTCAATATGTTTCCTTAATCCAGGATCAAAATCTTCCATTGTCGTTACCCATCCATCTCTCTGAAAATGTTCTAAGCTGGTGTCGTTATCCCCGTAAACATTGGTTAGCGCAGACCTAATTGTAAAATAAGGGACATAGAATGGATTGAAGTGGTCATTTCCGTTAAGAGGGATGAATGATTTTACGTCAGGTAAATGCATCAAATCTTTAATAGATTCGATTTTCTTGTTGGGAGGTGCTTCCGTTAGATCTGAAGTCACAAAGCTTCTGTACATTTCTGTTAGAAGAATGAGTGCCAGAAGTTCAGGACCAATCACGATTCTTATCCAAAAGAGTTTTGACAGTTTTTCGGGTAATGCCATGGAATGTTGTAGAAGATAACTGTAGAAGAGTAAAAGAAACGGAAAGCTTTCATCTTTTCTAAGGTGTATTGCAGTGTGTAGAAATATAACGAAAGAAGTCATTGATGCGGCTATTGCCAACCAAGTGTCCCAATGAAATGGCCGAATGTATCCGAAAAAGGAAAGTCTTGCGTCCTCTAAGACAACGCAAGAAATGAAATTGAAGGAATCTTCTCCGGTTACCATAACTGTACTGTACGGATTGTTTTTTATGTAATACGTTGTTTCTGGAAAAGACTTGCTAAGATCAAAAGATATAAGCGGTGTAAGTCCTTCCCAAATTTTTAGTTTACCGTTAGTTGGCGGTGGTGTCTTCCCTATCGCTATTGATGCATTTTGAAATTGTTGAAGCAGAATAGAAGTGATTGCAAGTACAATATCTGTGTGGCCATTCTGAAAAAAAGTTGAAAAATATTCACTTCTAAGAGGAGGTCCGAAATAATTGTACAATGCTTCCCCTAAGTATCTCGTGGTCCAAATACAGATATATTGAGGAACAATGCTCTTCTGAATGAAATCTTGATGAGTTTTTGTTTTCAGCATCTCACTCGATAGAGATTCATCGCCATTCAGCGAAAACTGAATTAAGGGATGCTCCTGAATCCGGATTGTCTCCGATTCATATTTCCATTGAGGACGAAGAAAGTACAATGATGAATCAAATGTCAACAGGTACCATCGTTTGGCTAGAGGGAGAAAACTTATGTCCCTTTTTGATCCTCTAGCGTCCACTTGACTGAAATAGACAGGATTCGATATTCCAAGATTCCCAATTTCCTTGTCCCCCAATATGTACACAGAGGAATATTCTGCGCTCCTGTAGTTGTATCTCTCAGGGAGACCTCGGTAATTAAAGGCCTCACTCATGTAGTTCGTCATCATCATTTCTCCCAAGTCCTTTGTGTTCAAATTAACGAAAATATTTGCCGCACAATTAAATCGAGACAGGAAAACCGGGGCTGAAGTGTTTAGTTTCAGAGAATCGATTTGCTTTTTGTATTCCTGCGCGACCCACGAATCTAGAATCTCTGCTTTTTTCTGCCCACCAATGGGGAATAGATAATCTCTTAATTCTGGACTGATGTTTTTAGAGAAATGTGGGTATATGTCATCAACAGGAGAATGAAATTCTGTAATTGCGTAAGGATTGTCTACTTTCCATAACTCTCTAGTTACTGCTTCTTCGAACAGAGAATTCGGTTTATTTGGATATTTGTGGTGAAATACAATTTGTGTATTACAGTCCTTTTCCAAATCCAGTAGATATTTCAATTTCAATCCAAACGTACATTTTGGAATTCCAAAAATCAATACAACGAAAATAATTTGGGTTTTCATGATCATGATGCCGCTGACAATGATGACGTTTTAAAACAAATATTTTTTATTTAGTCCACAGTGGAGTATGCTCAATCAATTAATGTAATATTCAGAGAATAAAAAAACAGTCGAAAAACATCAGTATAGGAATTTTTTAAAATAAATGAAATTCAGTCTTCACTTAGGTATACTGATAATTTTTGGATACTCAAAGAGCTTTTAAAGAAAACAGAATAGGAATAAAATTTAAAATATATTGACGTATAAGATATGTTTTAAAGATAAGTTGTACTCCTTCGACGTGTCGTAGTCGACAGTATTTGTTAGGAAATGATGGGCCAAACATTGTCTATCGATTTCGTGATAGCATGACTGAAATGGTTAAAGAACAATTTTTGTGTGCACAGGATTTCGGATGAAACCTTATCTGATAAGGTTTACTCGAGGAAAATAAGAATTTTGTAACTATTCTTCATTGGCTTAGATTTTAGATGTTATTTTTGATACTTTTAAGGGGGTATTTCGGAAATGTGGAAAGGCATCGTTTGCAATTCGAAAAAAGGACAAAAGTATATAGCAACCACTTCAATAAGTTAAAATTTACAGAAAAATTATTGCATTAAAATTTCCAAATGAAACTTAAATTACATTTTTCGAGTTTTATTTGAATCCTTATGGCATCGGAAAATATTTGGAGAATTTTCATAGCAATCATCAAATCCAGATTCCGACCCGTATTTGAGTCATTTCGAATTTAAACCCTCAGTGTTAATGATTAGCACCAACTTTAAAGTGACTTGAAATACTTAATAACCTACACTTCATTTGCCCGTAATCACTTAACTGCTCTAGAATGGCGTGTTAAACAGGATGGCTTCCAAGCCAAAGTATAGATTTACAAGAAGGTTATTTAAAGACATTTCATGTTTGTCCAGAATTGGAACGAAGGCAGAAATATTGATTTTATTGGCGTTACATACATATTTAATAGTATAAAGTACGTTCATCTTAAGAATCTAACAACTTAGTCTTCGGGTCTTTAAAGTCACAACAAAATATTATTAAGTTTTAAGTTGAATAAATGGGTTTTCTTACAACATGAAGCAAACCATTTTTTTAATCATATGGCGGAGCATAACTTTATTTTGTACCTAAATACCGAACCTATACTTACGCAAGGTCGTTGCACAAACAAATTATTATGGGTCACTTCCTCTCGCAAATTTTCTCTTTTTATATTACAGTTGTTCATAAATTTGCATTTATTTTGCTTTCATTTTATCTGAAGAATAAAACAGAATGTTTCAAACTAAACACCATAACTGTCTTACTGTTTAACTCTAAAGTAAATAATAATTGTAAATAGTAAGTGTAATAATTGATATTGATATTTTGATATTTCCACTTCAAAATGGGGAGTATTTAGTGCACCTCTAAAATATTCGGTTTACCCCAAAACTTGAGGCAAAGGTATATTATCAATTTTGAGTGATCATTCTTTGGGTTGGGATAAATATTTATTAGGTAAACGTATTTATATGAGGCAAAGTGATTACTTTTATTGACCACTATTTACTTTGTACTTTATTCCAGTCAACGTTATTAGATTGGCAAAACTACTTTACTCCATTACACTTAATAAAGAATTCCATTTCGACTATCACCTTATATAAACTTATATTTATTAGACATTTATGTAATTAATTGGCTTCTCGCTTAATGTAAGAAATATAAAGCAATACCCACAATCCATAAAAATTGTAGTTTGAGTATTGAGTCTAATACATTAAAGTGAGCACACTTTAGTTCGGGCTCGCCCAGAGCAACTCTGTTAGCTTATGGAATAGTCAATTGAAACATCGTAAGTCTAAACTGTCGATTTTGAATGTTTTCAGTTAGGTTGACAAGTATTCGGTCAGTCTTCACCAACTATTGGTTTTAGTGCCCGAAATTGAAAAACTGAAAATAGTAATTATTATTAATTGTTTCAAATATACATCTACCATCATGCACCGTCAATCGCTGAATTATACAATTCTGAATTTAATCAGTTAAATGAATAAGTAAAAGAAATATTCACAGTTCAATTCAAATGCAAACTCTTATTTTGAAAAAATATTTATTTCATTTAACATTGGCTATTGTGTATTGAACTAACACTGCCTGAATAACGTAACTACGTTAGCCAAATGTAATTGCTAGTTTAATAACTGCAATGCGATGGAGACTACAGACAGAAAAAGAGACTTCAGGGTAAAAATCTCGTAATGACCTTACAATGTCTCCAATTTATTGTCAAAATATATTCGGTGCAATTCCAGCTGTCTATTGTAAGAAAACGAAAATATTTGTAAAGTCTGCATCAACCTATGATAATTGGAGACACTACATAACCATTGGACTGTTGCTAATTACTGGAACTTACTTCACGATACAATTCGTGATTAGAACAATAGCAGGTCCATCAACTACTACTACTACAATCTACTTCCATCAACTATTTCATTCGTTTTCTTTGTAACTCTGCAACCTTCATATCGATTGTTCTACAATTATTGATGTTTTTTAAACTATAGATAGCATTATTTTAGTATTCAATATTACCGTAAGCACACTAGAAAATTTTGAAGGTGAGAACAATATTCCCCAAAACTTTTTTCCATTTTTAACGGTGACTTAGTGTAATTGGTCAAAACTCGAAAGAAGGGACCATTTACAAATTATGTGAACACAAAATGGTGATTTTTTGTCTTTTATTTTTGGTTGCAGAAGCGAAAGAGAGGCCAGAGCCCTTATATTCTGCTAATTATGAATCATTTTCATTTTGAGTCCCTCCAATCTCAACTGCACAGTAACTATATAAGTATACGACCCTTTAGCGCCACCAGGTATATTTGTATTCCAATCGAAATGTCGAAATAATATTTTTTTCAACAACAGAGCTGCAGTAAATATAGTAATGTTTTAAAGAGAATCGAGAATAACGATAGTAAGCTTTGCTATGGAAAGCTGTATATAACTTCATTGCAAATTATAAAAGAATTCCAGTACACAATAGCTTCCTGTACACATGAATTCCATTTAGCAAATTAAACGCTTATAAATGAAAGTGGCTTTGAGCTCTATGTAGGAAATGTAAAGAAAGAACAACAATCGATAAATGGAATTACTAATCCTATAGTATTTCGACACAAACTTTTGTTGCTCGCCCTGTGTAACTCTGTTGGGCTTATGGAACAGTCAGCTCAAGAATACTCATAATAATATGTTTGATTTAAGTAATTAATTCCGTTAATTTATATTGGTCTTACTGGCCCAAACTGGAAACAATAAGAAATTATCACTTTAAATCGTTTCAAAAATAAAATTTTAGCCACGCACTAAATCGCTGTATTTTATATAGTATACAGTACAAGCAATACATATTTCTGAAATACGTAAAAACTATATATTATTTTATGAATTATTTTGAATACAGAAATAATTTAAATTTTAAAGCAATCTCTTATTTTGAAGCAGTATTTCATTTGTTATTGTGCGTTATGCTACGAGCTAACACCAAGGATCCTAAAGCCGTGGAAAGTTGGGCTTTTGAAGACTGCGTGTATACAGTAACTATTCTATTAATCTAATGGCATTGTCAAGTTAAAAAAATACTACTACTACAACCTATTTAAATTTCGCAATCCAATCGCCATTTTATTATTTTTCTCCGTCTCTGTTCCGAAGCATAAATGCAACCCAGTTTAGTAACTACAATACGATGGAGACAAACAGACGGAAAAAGAGGCTTCAGGGTAAAAATCTTGTAAAGACCTTACAATATCTCCAATTTACCATCCAAATGGGAAATATTTTCGGAGCAATTCCAGCTGTCTATTGCAAGAAAAATAAAATATTTGTAAAGTCTGCATCAACCTACGATAATTGGAGACACTACATAACCATTGGACTGTTGCTAATTACTGGAACTTACTTTTCCACACAATTCGTGATTAGGACAATCGCAGGCGATACTTCCATATACTATTTCATTTGTTTTCTTTTAAACTGTGCAACCTTCATTGGGATTTTTCTACAATTATTGATGTTTTTATTGCTAGATAGCATTCTTTTAGTATTTAACAATACCGTAAGCACACTAGAAGACTTCGAAGGTGAGAACAATATTCCCCAAAACTCTTTTTATGTACACAAATAATTATCGCAAAGCCCTCTGAGTTGGTCTTTGTTATTTTTGATTGAAATTGTGCCGGATATATTACAGGCAGATCATTAATGTTAACCATCATTATTAAAAGGTTCACTTTATCATATACAATTAATATTCCATAGAGGGTTATTGGAAAATGGAATCCAGTGTCGACCTGACTTCCAGAGATTTGCAAATCGTTCAGTGCATGGCTGTCTTAAGTTGTGTCTACCCGTATGCGGTGACCAGCTCTTTTGCCATTATGCAAGATTTTCCTATATATCCTTATGGACAACTTCCAGAAGAACATCGACACATCGGAGTTGCTGTTATCACTGTTACTTTATTGTGGTGGATATTCTCTGGGATCTGGATAATTATCGGCTTTCTCCTGATGACACTTGTGTTTGGAAATCGATGCATTCAGATTCTCGGGAGTGAACTAAAGTAATATGACTACTTTTATTTTTATTCTATATTTAAAGAATATATTTATCTTAATGTGTTTAAAGCTAAAATCTACATTGTTAAATTAGATTTGGAAATTGGAAATATTTGACTGATGGTGGATTGAGGAAGCCTAAGGTGTTTGTGAAGCACCATCGAATGTTGCTGCTACAAATAAAATTCTACATCGAAATATCGATGGTGGCTGTCCAGGCGGTGTACTTCATCATCAATCGGTGCATCATAATCTCGAATGTAATAATATGGAAATACAGCTCAGAAATGCCAACAGTAGCCGCAATGGGAATTTGCTGCTTATCTGCTATATCGTCAGTTTGTTGGTGTATCTTCCTGATCAGTACCAATATGGCGTCCGAAAACTTCAACGCCATCACTGATTCTGTGTCACAATTTTCTTCGAAGAATCAAGCAGATATGAAATACATGAAAAAATATCGTGTTTCTTGCAAGAAGATTGTTTACAGCATTGGGAATTGTACGGACGTCACCAAAAGGAGCGTCCCCAATTTTCTATTAAGCATTAGTCGTGGCACTCTCAAACTCAATATGGGTTTGTTGTGAATTCGATTACTTGTTGGCAGAATAGATTAAACCAAATTAGATTAAATGGACCTAACAAAAGAATCATCACCAAAATACAGGAGAACTAAATTATTGTACAATCAAAAAGGTTTTTTCTTATAAAGGTAATTTAATGCAAAAGAATATGTAGATAGATATGGCGTTCTCAGTTATGTATCAGACGGACAGACTCGTATATGGCATTTCCATAAAGGAAATGCCATATCCTTTAGAATCTTTAGATCCTTTAGAATAATAGTTAGACGCTAGATACGGTTTTGTAGTGCTAGTAAGGAGACTAGCCTTATTATTGGAAAGCAATTTTAAATATTGTAGGATCAAAGTTGACTTTTGTGTTCACAATTAAATCCGAATGCCTAATGGCGCCTAGAATTATAAGCAAAGACCAATAAATACGAGTTAAATTACTTCTGTAGTCATTGCATGAAGTGAACAAAGTGAATCCGATTTCGATCCTACGATTGCATACATCGTAGTATGGCAATATTAATGACCCATCTACTGAAATCTGCAAAAATTCTTGTTTCAATCTTGTTAAATTCTTGTGCAGTTAATATTGTTAAGTGGCTTCAGTACAAGAAATTGCTATTTCAAATGCCTAATACTGAAATGTTAACTTCACGGATATTTTCCTTTATTGTTACAGATAACTGAAATTGTCAAGAAATAAATAAAAACAAACAAATATTATATCACAAATTCTATTCATCTCACTTATTACCTGGAGCTAAATAAACTTTGGTACAAGGCTTACTTAAGTGTTAGCAAGCCCATACTAAGGGCTGGGATCGACTTTCACGCTTCGAATCAATTCGAATCGATAATTTTACAATCAAATCGCAAGTCGAATCGAATCGATAATTTTCATGGCAGACCCAAGTCCAAGTCGAATCGATTCGATAATTTAGCAAATATTCTCACCTTTTCAAAAGTTGCGCCATATTATTGCACTTTTTTATGATGGCCAACTCAATTTCCAGTCTCACTACAGCTATATATCCCAAGTCGAAGTCGAATCGAATCGATAATTTCCATATTTTCCAAATCGAAGTCGAATCGATCGGGTATGGTAAAAAAGTCGAATCGAATCGAGTCGATATCGATTCGACTTATTCAATTCTATCCCAGCCCTAGTCCATATAGCCCTTATCTTACCAGGCGCGTACGTTTTGATGGCAAGCAATCAAAACTAGCAATATTTCCTGAATGCACCTTGTCTTTCATATTTCGAAATAATATAAAACCCAATTCCACCATGAAAGTTATAAATTTTGTCTCAGTTTCGCAAAACATCAAAAAACACTGTGCATAACAGAATTACATTTCCTATTTTTGAAAAAGCATGGCGACTTTAATGTAAACGAACAGTTTAACATTTGTAGCATCAAATAATTAAAGGGAAATCTCAAAATTAACAAAATAGTATTGTAGAAGTCTGAAGAATTAAGTGACTACGAGCTCTACGATCACATTATTAAGCATTTTGAATCTTGTACATGTACAATCATGTACAAAAACGGAAAGCTTATTTTATTGAATATTATTCTAGGCGACGAGAAAATATATTCTTATGCTTTTTGACCAACATCAGGTTAGATGATATAATAAGGTGTGGTTGATGAAGGCCTCTATTCAGTGACATGTAGGTTACACCCTACAATGTAAAGTCCACATGTAAACCAATGTATATTCATCAACAACCAATCAATTCCCAGATATTTTATTCATATAAAATTGAATTGTTTTCGAGTTGAAAAATAGAAATAGGAAGAATAACCAGATATCCAAGTACATAAAAAAATTGCACCGATTTTCATGTCAGAGCTGAAACTGCAGATTGCCCGTTCAGATTGATTTTTTTCAAAGAACCTGGAGACTGGAGACATGAGGTCTGTGTCAAAACTTAATATTTATCGAATAGTCCCAGTTCATTCAGTTCTTGGACAACATTCAAAAGTTCAGGCCGAAAACATCCATCGAACCCTTGAAAGGGGTGGGCCATTTGCAAACTATATTGCTTTCATACATTTCAATAGGGAAAGCTGTTATTATTAATTCAGAATTAGAATCACTACCTCCAGTTTCGTGTTTGCGAAATAATTCTTTTACTTTGTAAAATAAAGTCAGTATTATAAAAATAAACACTAGGTTTTTCCTTGTCCGTAATGCCATACTGCACGAAATAAGGATGCACAGAATAATATTCATCACCTTGGGTCACTCTTGTTAAATTCCAGTAATAGAGATTATTTTGTATATATTTAGAATTATATCAAGGAAAGTGTTCATACTCTTTTTTTCCACAGAAGCAGCAACTTTAGTTGTGATAATGTACCTTTCATACTCAGTTAAAGAAACATTTGACACCAAATCACGAGACACTGAATTGCCAGAATTGCATACCGAAAATTTTTCCTTTGGTTGTGGTTTTTGGCGGAGTAGAATCGCAATGGAGGATAGAATGAAGTTAATAATACATTCAGATGTCAGTTTTTGTTTTTCAAATCCAAATATTAGTACATTGCTTAAAAGACAAGAGATTAGCAATAATAGCCATGTACTACTCACGTCCATTATGGATATCCAGATTTTCCAGATAGACAAAGGCTTATCGTCTTCCGTCTTTCGTTTACACAGTAGATGAATTTACATGTTCCCCAGGAAATGTTAAATGCATAACATTTTTCCTATTGTACTTAATTCCGCCTAAGTAATATTATTAAGTAAATATCCAGCCACAAGAAGGATTCCCCATATTCCTAGTATTTCATTTGTAATTATAAGTAATTAACCATTAGCCGACAACGGGACACCGTCTGTACCTTACTGTAAAGACAATTTTGGAGTATTCTGTTAATAAGAACGGATGTTGACGAATCACACTCTCGTCTACTATAATTCTCATTGTCTAGTACTGCCACATCCAACGTAAAGATACGTATTTTATGAAGATTTCTCTGTAAACCATTTTTTGTAGCTCCTCTCTGTTGGACTTTTTATATGTGATGTTTTGATATGAATCCTAACAATTACTAAATATCAGTCCCTGCTCAAATGAAATCTACCCCTCCTAAAAGAAAAATAAAAAGCAAGTATGACACTAATATACAGGGTGGCTCACCAATTGTGATCCACGCTTAGGACCAATTATCAGACGAACCAGTTGACCTACGATGTTGAAATTAGTTTCACTCGATTCCTTACAAAATTTTGCACCTAATACTAATCTGCAAATTATTATTATTTTGTCACATGAGGGCTTCATTTCAGAAAAATTATTTTCAATGAATTTTTGAATGCAAAA
The DNA here is from genome assembly GCA_020352615.2 of Yoshiicerus persimilis. NCBI lineage: Eukaryota > Metazoa > Arthropoda > Collembola > Entomobryomorpha > Tomoceridae > Yoshiicerus > Yoshiicerus persimilis. Next base: position 7,291,589 of record CM036940.2, on the reverse strand, counting down.
AATATGAATTAACTACCACTAGTTACAAAATGGCTCTTACATACGAACAGAAAATATTCATATTAAAGCAGCATTAGAGTGGTTACTCAAATCGCAATGTCGTGAGACAGTTCAATCAAAGATTTAAATTTAAGCCATCTCCAGTAACTGCTTCCAGAACCGTAAAGACTGTTACCGAAAGAAAAAGCGTTTTGAGAAAAAATACTCTAGAAAACCGACCGTCTGTACTCCGGCCATTACAGCAGTTGTGCTAAACGCTTTCAAAGCTAGCCCTAAAAAGTCATTAAGAAAAGCCAAGCTGAATTAGGAATTCATAAAGAAAGTGTGCGTAGAATACTAAAGACAACGAAAATGACTCCCTACAAGCATCGTACGGTTCAAGGACTTTTGGAAGGTGATCCTGAAAAGAGGTATTCTTTTTCAGATGAAATAAAGAAAAACGAAAACATTGATATCGTGAACAACGTTTTATGGACCGAAGAGTGGTAGCATCCGATTGGGTGGACACATTAGCTCGCAGAATAACCGCTATTGGGTTTTGAAGATTACGTCAGTGAAGTTCCAATAAAATCAAAGTCCTTAAGTATGTGGGCTGAAGTTTCCGCAAAGGGTATAAATGGTCGTCTATTGTCGTTTAAAATGCAGTATTTTCATTGGCTTTGGTGAAGAAATAAAGTTAGAACTGATTTTATAATTCTTTTATATGCGAAAATTAATGTTTTTTGGAGACCTGCTCTGATTACCAAAACGCTTAGCGTAAATGCATTATGGTCATATAACAGAAGCGAAATTTTGTAAGGAATCGAATGAAACTAATTTCAACATCGTAGGTCAACTGGTTCGTCTGATAATTGGTCCCAAGCGTGGATCACAATTGGTGAGCCACCCTGTATTTCATTCTATACACTCTGGAAAAAGTTAATTATGCAAACGATATAATATGTTAATAAACAACGTTTTAAAGCTATACAGATTATTTTGACTAAGGATTGATAATAGTAGTTCTCTCCGAGGCGAGAAGATGCTTCCATACGTCGTTAGAAATGGGGTTTGACCCTTCACTTGGACAGGAAAGCATTAACTGTGTTACTGAATATCAAGGCTTAAGTTTTTGGAATTCTTTTTTGGAGATTGCGCGTCTTTTATCACAATTTTCAAATTCTTAAAATAATGATTGAATATCAACGTATGCTTTGAAACGACTGATTTCGAATAGCTTTGAGTACCAGCTTAATTTGCCATTAAAAATTAGATTTGCCAAATCCGAAATTCTTTCGAAATTCCAAAAAGTTGGCTAAATTCCAATTCTGGACCTTTTCAATTTAGAGTATACCTATTTTGTCCACTCAAAGTTAAAGTTGACAATTTTCGATGGCTGCGGCATCGCATGAAGTGTAATGTTATTTTAGTCCGCAACAGCATTAATAATGGTAGTTTAGCCTTTCGGTATTGTTTTGACATACATGTTTAGACATGTTTTGTATTGGTTGGTGAAAAGAGGGAAACATGTTAGTTTTATTTTGGTATTCTAATTTACTTCCTAGATAGTGGTCATTTTATGTGGGAATTGCCATTGAAACAATGGGTGTTGTCTTAAGGAAAATAGACTATATAATGTTGCATAATAATAGTTTTGCTAATCACAAACTTATAAATACTACTTTTAAAGGTGTCTTAATTCAGCGTTATCTACAGCAATTATGGAAATTTTAAATATTTCTGTTTGTTTATTAGTGATTTTTGGTTATGTTATACTTGGCAGTGAAGCAGAGGAATACAGAACAGTAATTTTTAATTGTGAGGCAAAGGCATTCTCCACAAAACTAAATTCAACAATTAAATGTGTCGATAGTTTTTCCTATTTGAGTGACGAATATAATGCAAAATGCATTCCTTACTCAAATAACGTTTCAATGGGTATTTACTGGGTAGGTTCTAAATCGGAAATAAGAATTGAGCCCCATAAACTAACTTGTACATCCGGCGCTCCGTTGTCAACTGAAATATACTTTGCAAATGGAGAACCGAACATTGACGCCATAAATCTTCGTCACGAAAGAGTTAGATCTCAACTTGGTTCACCAACCCAAGAATACATTATGACTTTTCTATTGCCACATGACCACTTGGAAGTTAAATACAAAATATTTAATACGGAAGATCATGAAGCAGAAATTATTGTCAACATCCTAATACTGTACTACGATCAAGGTAAGACAAAATTATGTTTCTGTTTGTATAATTTAGTTATTAAATGGAATATATTTTACTTTCTAATTTTGAAAAACCAGGTATAAACCGTTATCCTAAGTGAGGCATTTATTTCTGTATTTTATAGAACCAATGGATCTATTTTCATCCATTAATCTCTATACTTTTAGCGAAAACTTTGACATTTTTCTTAATATGAGAGAGATAAAAATAATACCATGTCTGTCAAAGGACACAAACGACACAGGGACTCAAACTGGAAAAGCGGTAATTTTGTATTTGTGGCATTGGTATTTGGATGTCCATTAATGCATACTAAGAAAAATGAAATTATCATTTGAATTCGTAATCGTATTTATTTGCAACTTATGGAATTTCTAATCAATGTGTAAAATGAATAAAATGGTTTTCAATACCTTACGCAATTTCCCACAAATAAATATTCTTCGAAAGATACTGTTCACTGTGCACTATTTAATTTATGGTTCTAATTAATATCGCCATAATTATCTTTTGAAGTTTTGGTACAGGAAGAGTTAAAAATTGACAATCATTCTGTCTCTTTTGTTAAGGAATTCTTGAAAATAAATTCAACACAGCTAAAAATTTCAGAGGGAAATTATACTTGCTATTGCAATGGGTCAAGTCAAGACGATTGTTGGCGACTCAATTTACGAAAATACAGTAAGATTCTAGTTGATTTATTTATTGATTAAGGAGCACTAGAATTTAAAATTGACTACCATTTTACGTGTACAAAGTGCCCATTTTCAAATCCTTATTAATTCCAGCAAGTAACTTTTTCTGTTTATGATTATGCTAGCAGTAATTCAAGTAATCAGACAATTTCAAAAATGCCTAGGCAAATTGAGAAATTAATACTGAGTTTTGGTTTCTGTGGTCAATTTTGCAGAAGACAAGTTAGCAGGCCATTTTTTTACATCAACTGGCATAATTCAAAAGTCACGGCTGAATCAGAAAAACCTGGTCCACATATTTCAAGTGAGGTTTTTCTGATTCAGCGCTCACTTTCAAATTATCCCAGTTGGTCTAAAATGGCCTGCTAACTTGTCTTATGCAAAATTAACCACAGAAACAAAAACTCAGTATAAATTTCTCAATTTGCCTAGGCATTTTTGAAATTGCCTGATTTCTAGAATTACCGCTAACATAAACATTGGACAAAATAATTAAATAATATAAATATTAATACAAATCAATATAAACATAATACTAAAGGACTATTATCGATTTTTCAAAATATTCAGTTTTAAAAAAAGACATTCGTGGCTGTATGGAAATTATGTCTCGGACTCCGCAGATACAATGTTAACTTGAAGTTGAATTGATAAAGTTTAAATCTTCCCTATTCTTTTGAGGATTTCAATTGCTTACTTTGCTAAAGAAGAAATATAAAAAATTGCAGATAATAATTCTTTAGTCACGATGTCGAAAAATTTTATTCATTTATATACACAAAAAATTAAACTTACTGGTCTGAATTTTCAAAGCCGTAAGCTTTGATCTTGAAAATTGATGGCACAACTGGTTCCATCTTCATACTCGTAAGACATCCGACATATCGCTGCAAACAAATTACGCGCGGCTATTCCTTTCCATTACATCACATGTAAACGTATCAACTTTTCTTCCCATTTTCTTTGCTTCTGTGTCACCTAAGTTTACCATTATGTAAAACCAGTTGTACTTTTGCAACACTCTGCACTGAAAATACAATTAGAAAACCGTGTCTGACGAATAAGTGAGTGATAAAGTGGCGGCAATATTAATTGGGTACAACTACTTATTTATTTTAAATTAACTCTAAAATCATGGTTCCTCTCCGGGCGGTTTTATAGCTTACCTTTTGCTGTCCCTGTGCTCCTGATCCTCCGTTATGTAATATTTATATGAGAGGGAGTAGTGATTGTAATAATAAATGTAATTACTAAAAATTAAAATATTTCTATGACATAATAATTATAAACCTTTTGTTTATTGTCGGGTGTCTTCGGTATCGAAAGTAGAGTATTGCACGGGCAGACTTTTTAGGTGCCCGTGGCTGCCCGTGCTCGCCCGTGCCCGTTTAGAGTCCGATAAGCGGGCCCGTGGGCGCCCGTTCTACTCTTCAACTTTTTAAAGTGCAGTAATGGTATAGTATAATAACCGGTAGTCTACTAAAATCTATTTTTGTAATCTACTAAATCTACTTATTGAAAATTTCCCCTAACTTTTGATCAGCTCAATTTACACTCTTTGAATTTAATTGAAAAATGACGTATTTTTTAGTCTAAGAATTTACTAACCCAACTCTAGGGTAACTATTTGGAAGAAGTCAATTTTAGCATATGTAAAAAGCATAATTATTGAAAATTATTGAATAATTCTATTTTACTGTGGAGTCGACAGTAGATTCCAAACTGGTGAGAAGTAGCTAGAATCGGATGATTTAATTCTAGCTACTTCTCGCAGTTCTTCTCGACAAGTGATAATGAGCATATGTGTGTCTCGGACACAATTTTTAATGAGAGGAATTAATCTTCAACCGAATTGTAATGTCGACAATAATTTATAATTGAAGGCTAAAGGAGAATTGAAGTATTTTAATTTTTATTATCTTAGTTTACCATTTTTGATTTGTTCCATTTCATTTCATGATGACCTTACGGGCACTTACGGGCGCCCGCGGGCGTCACAAATGCTGCCCGTGCCCGCCCGTGCCCGTGAAAAATCTAGATATGGGTGCCCGTGCCCGCCCGTGCCCGTGCAACACTCTAATCGAAAGTCATAAGCCACATTAAAATATTAAATTTTTGTTGCTAATTGTTCACTGCTTCTAGGTAAAATGATTTTCATTTTCCTTCAGCATTAGTAGTTAATTCTTCTATACCCTTATTTTTGTTAATATGTATGATGGAGTAATCGGTGTCAACAGATTGAATAGTTATATCTAGTTATTGATTTTCAAAATTGTAGTGTTAAAAGAATAATTTTAATTAAAAAGTGAATTTTAATATCTGCAGAAACAAGTGTTCCACAAAATCAAGATATATATGTGTATCATCCGGAGCACATATTTGATACAATAACTGGTTCCAGTAAAGTTTCATTTGATTTGGAATGTGTGAATCATTTAAAGAACGTCACAATAGAAGGAGAACATACTTCTACTCTTGACAGGTGGAGTAGAAATCAGTATATTCCCGTGGATTCAAAAAGGTAAGATGTAATTTTTATTAATCTACTGCCGTGTTGAAAATTCTAGCGATAAAAATATTGACAAGTTTGCCTATCATTTCTTTGAAATCTTTAGTACACCAATTTCTGAATCTCCAATCAATATAACCATTAAACATTACAAGGATGGAATTTCGTCACCATACTATTTTGCTTCTGCTAAAGTGCCTTACTTAAACACATCAGAAAGGACTGCTCTCAAAATTGTGGAAAAAAATTACCAAGAGTATGCTGATCATAAAGCCAGTCTTAGGTGTACTGATGGCAACATTACTTTACATAACTGGGATATATATTGGAAAAACAGAAACCTAAGCCAAGGTACATATTTTCATACTAGTAAATTACCCGTTCTACGAACCGACCAGTCGCAATATCTAAGCGATAAGCGAACATTGTGTGTGTCTGCTTGTTGATTAAATTAATTGCCTTAAAGTCTAGAATTCAAAACGCTGTTATGCCTTTAAAAGCTGTGTCCCACTGCCATTGGCCTTTTCTTGCTGTGTATATGCAGTTTCTCTAAAAACAATTTCCCGTCGTAAATAGTTTCTACAAACGAACAAATTTTTCCCGTCGTAAATGCAGTTTCAATAAAAGAAAAGATTTTTCCCGTCGTAAATGCAGTTTCAATAAAAGAAAAGATTTCTCCCGTTGTAAATGCAGTTTCAATAAAAGAAAAGATTTCTCCCGTCGTAAGTGCAGTTTCCCTAAAAGAAAAGATTTCTCCTCTAATACATTGCTGGGTTGGTAATAATGGGTCAAAATCAAGGGTAACTTCGATGTCCCTTGACCGATTTTGCTCATCTTTGAATTCAAGGTAGAGGAAATCATTATCAATACAATGGTATTTTTTCAGACTTTTAAACGGTCAAACTTAGACTCAGTGAATCGGGTGCACACACACTTTTACACTGACGTATGCGCTGAATATGAGAGTGTTGATTAGTTTTACTAAAAATACTTACGTCCGAATATATTTATGCCTTTGTTATTTAGATATCCCAATTGTGCCATTGTCATATTTCAATCAAAGATTCCATTGCATTTCTGATGCCGATGATTTAGAGTTACGACTTTTTGAATGTGAAACGCCTACAGAATGTCGATCGTTTTTAAAATGCGTAAATACCATCTTTATTATTTGCTTAAATAATGTGGAGCACAATAAAACATTCTTGTACATATTTTATTAATGCTCATCTAATAATCATTTTCAGTTAGAATCAAAGGAGGTGGAGGGCAAACGGCATCCAAAGGTGGATTGCGACAAGGAAATAGCAATTATAAAAGGGGTTTCTTGCGTATCTCAAAAGATATCTGTCGCAACAAAATATTGTGCAAGAGCGAGGCCTTCCAAAAATGGAATCGTGCAATGCTTATCAAAGAGATTCAATGTGGTGCAGCCGTACTTTCATGGATTTGATAATCAATTATGTAAGATCGTAGAGCAGCAACTATTTATACGACCATTTATTGGAAATATAGAGGAAATGAAATTTACCACAAAAACAATTGGGTTTCCTTAAAAATAATTTTACCTCATGTAGTCATATTCATATAACAGACTGTGCAAGGTGAATAATAATCTAACCTCAATTAGCGAATTTGTAAATTGCTTTACCTCAACGTGTACTGCGTTTTCCTTATTTTAATTTAATTTAAAATTAAGTATTAAACTTGTGTCAAATGCAATTAAAATTATAAGCAATATTAGGAAGACGCATTATGTGTTCCGGCTAAATTTATTTTGTTGAGGAATATATTTAGCGTTAAATTTTTATTCACTGCTGTAATGTGTGAGGGAAATATATTATTTTTGAGGCTTTCTGAAAGACCATCTAATAACGTACTTTTAAATGCTACATTTCTGTCAGATGTTACAACCGAACCGCCTTTAAGTGCAATAATAAAACTGAGCATTCTTAGTACTGAAAGTGATCTGTACACGAAAGGAAAGCAAATATTGCTTTGCGAAGCACATCAATTTTTTTATGAACATGGAATTCAATGGTATTTTAAAAATCCTAATAGCACCTCAATTTTGCCTGGTAGGTGAATATATATAAAATGTATTTACTTTGTGTAATTATTGCTTAATTCAGGATATTTTGAAATTCTTTAGATTTTCTACACTATGTAATTGAAAATAATTCCGATTTTCGGTATCCGAAAAGCACCATTGAAGTATCATTTGGGGAGGTCACTGAAATAGTAATTGTATGTCTCGCTCCACTGCTTTATACACGAGAGTGGCAAAACACGACGACTACCCTTAACTTAAAAAGTAATGGCTATCAACAAATTATAAATAGAAACAATCCTACTTTCTTTTGCCATAACTATATAGTTTCCTTAAGAAATTAGAATAGAGAGAAATGTCTAGTATTTCACCTCTTAAAATATAAAATGAAGAATAAATAATTTTATTGTCCTGCTAGAATCACTTCCTCCCGAATTCCACAGTAAAGAAGACACTGAGGTATATTTTGATGTAAGCAAAAAACATCAAAGTATCATTTGTCATGCTATTGGATTACCACATCCACAAATCCGCTGGATAAGAAACAACGAGGTTACAGTGGTTCTTTTGCTTAAAAATGTTTTATAAATAAAATGAAATTTGTTTACTGTAAAGTATTTTTGCTTTGAGCAGATTATCGAAGGTGAGTCTAGAATAGTAGACAGCGCATTTAAAACGTCTCTGGTGTTTCCGACTTACAATGAATCGTTATCTGGAGAATATTTGTCAAGCCTCAAATATTGTTGGCAATAAGTCTATGCGCTTTCAAGTATTTACTGGTAATTCAAATATAATTCGATTCGATTTTTAGTGAAATGCAAATGAAAATGTTTGAAATTTTAAAACTGTTTTCTAGCTTCAGCAAACGGTCCCCTTTTACTCTGGCATATTCTACTTATATCAGGCCTCTGCCTGACGATTCTGCTATTGTTGGTATTATTTGCCATTCATCTCAGAAATGAAATGGTGCGCCGAATTTTTTTTTAAATTTTGTACTACCTTTTGGTAAATGTCAACTTAAAAGATTGCAGGAGAAAGCGCTACATATTTAAAGTTCATTTTTCATCATTATGAAGTTTTTGAGTGCAGATAACTGTATAAATCCAATTTTATCAAAATTCTACTTGGAGGTATTCATAAAATGCAACCTGTTCCTCTGAAAAACTAATTTGCATGCTTGGCTTTTGTTTAGGTGAAAAAGCATCGAGAAATAAAAGATATTATCGGATTATTAAATGGAAATACAGAGAGGGCTGATAATCCTATAGAATTACCTTTCGACACGAAATTAGAATTAGAGAAACATTCGTTTCACTTAGGTAAAGAAATATTAGCTAACAAGAAATATAGCAATGAATTACCGCAGTATATACCTACATACCTTAAATTAATTATTCATTTGTATACTATTTTGCTGGTTTTTGAACTAGACAAGGGGATGTTACTTGGAAAGGGAGAATTTGGAGAAGTGTACAAAGGGCGGATTGGAGGAGTCGATGGTTTTATTGCATTCAAAACGTTATCCCAGAATTGCAGCATGAGCCACATGAAGGCATTAGTTTCAGAAATAAAAATGCGAATGTATGTTGGAGAGCATCCTCATTTAGTTGAACTTATTGGGGTCTACAGAAAAGAAATACAGGAAGGTAACTATTATTTAAACTTATTTTCCAGACTTATTATTTATAAAATATGCATAAAGTTAAAAGTTCTAAAAGTGATTGTGACGTAGTAATATTTAACTGTAAATATCTTAGGTATTTTGTACATGGCCCTGGAGTTCTGTGACTTGGGTTCATTAGAGACATATTTGCGATCTTTTAAACATCTATTTATGAAGTGTCCTATAATTAAGTCATATATAAACACTGACATTGTTGAAAGGTAAGGGAGAAATAAATGAAGCGCTACATTTTCAACTATATAATTATTTTATTACTTTTACATTATATTCAATGAAATATCTTACAGAGCGGGAAAGGAGGTTGGGGAATTACCTTCCATTCATTCAATGAAAACCTTAATAAAGTGGTGCTATCAAATTGCAAACGCAATGGAATATCTGGCCACAAAAAATGTATATGAATTACCCTGAAAAATTAGTAGTAATAACTTTAGCTTTTTAACGTACTCAATGAGTATTCTTATTTTTATGGATACAGGTAGTACATTCGGATTTGGCTGCGAGAAATGTGCTTTTGACGGCTGAAACAAATGCAAAAGTTACAGATTTCGGTCTGAGTCGGAGAACTTACAACTACACCGAGTATGTCAAAACGGCGAAGGATGCTTTGCCGTGGAGATGGCTGGCGTTGGAATGTCTTCTGACGAATACATTTTCTACCAAATCAGACGTATGGGCCTACGGCATTACGCTTTGGGAAATATTCTCTTTCGGTGAAATGCCTTATCCTGGAATGACTTTTGCACTAGAATTTGTGGAACAACTTAAAAACGGACTCAAGAATATTAGACCGAATTACGCATCGCAGGAACTGTAAATTTTCTCACCACTTCTTTGGCTTAGCATTTGTCCACTTAAAAGTTGTTATTAAATAAGCAATGTTGTAAATTAGGTACCATGTGATGTGTGAATGTTGGCATCCGGATGCAAATGAACGGCCGTTTTTTTCAACCCTCAGAATAATATTTGAAATTGCTTATTTTCGAAATGAGGCAAACATCGATTGTAAGGTCAGTACAAGAAGTAGTTTTTCATATTTCTTATTACAGTGCACACTATAATGCCTATGGTATACTATTCCTATATTCATATCATCATCATTGAAAAGGGGTCTTTCACATAATAAAAATTCCCGCTCTCATAGTGACCCCCACTGATTCAAGTGTGATTGATTCGAGTGATTCAAGGAATTTTTTAAAATGTTCTTTGTGAATGACCCCATTTGAATGTTAGTGATAGGAATAATATTCAGTAGACATAAAAATAGAGTATAAATATCACAAATAAAACTTGAGACATTTTTTGCACGTTTTAGATATCAGAAGATTGTAATCTGGAGGAAATTGCTAAGGAACTATTATCGGCCGTTTATTGCCAGTTAGAAGAACAATGAATACTTGATGGCTAATTGCTGCACTCGAAATAGACAGTTACTGCAGTCCTGTAAGTTAGATGACTAATGAGTAAGAATAAGTATGAAGATAGAATTAATTACCTACAGTAGTTATATCTATCTATAGTATAATCTGTAGTATACACATACACTTGAGTAGAAAATGTACTATATAATATTGTATATATAAAGAGAAAATTTAATGCATGGTAAATTACATAGAGAAGATATAATGTATAGTATAGTATATAGAGAAAATACAATGTGCAATAAAGGCCGTTTAAGGCTGGTAGCATTGTCAAATCCCTTTTCTTACTATAGGCCTCAATTGTTGAATGAAAACTAGACATATTTCTCGAATGCACGTATTCTGTAATTGTTCGAAATAATCTAAAACCCATTTCCACCTTTAAAGTTAAAAATTACGTCTCAGTTTGAAAAGCATCAAAACAAGATTGTACAACAGAATTCCATTATCTAAGTTTGATATAAAAGCATGGAGACTTTAAAGTAGTTGAGCAAAACTCTATTGGGTATGGAAAGGCACTGCAAAAGGTTGATGCTTAATAATACTCAAATTGTCAAGTAGGTTGGGGAACTTTTACAAATTATGTGGACACAAAATACCGATATTTTGGATTTCAGTTTTATATATCCATGCTGAAAAGGGCACAGAGCCCTTCTATGTTGCTAATTGAATTTATTTTATCATTAGATGCCCCAATCTCGACAGCACAATAACTATGTATAAGTATAAGGTCCTTTAGTGCCATGCATATTCCAAATTAAAATATGAAATAATATTTTCCAACAACAGCGGTAGTAAATATAGTAATTTTGGATAGCTGTTTTAAAGAGAATCGAGAGTAACGATAGTAAGCTTTGGTTGGCACAACTACAGTGAGGACCAGCTCAGATGAGCCATAGCATTTACAGTGTACAAGGAAATATCATGGTATGCATGTATAGGTTGGTTTTGATTTCCCGCGTCAAGCCAAACGCGGGAAATTTAAATACACATGTAATTCCCTACACACTGTAAGTGCTATGGCTCATCTGAGCTGGTCCTCACTGTACATATTACTCCTATTACACATTATAAAAATTTCCATTTACAATATCATATTGTACGCACAAATTTCATTTAGCAACCTGAGAAAAACTCGTTGAATACTCGAAACTCGAAAAAAAGAATACTATACTCAATAAAAAGTATATTTGTAATTTCGCACTTGATTCTAATTGATATTTCCTATAATCAGCATTTATACCATTTTTTTCAAACATTTTACGGAACGGGTTTTCTGCCTTTTCTGAATGAGGTTCTGCGGCTCTCTTGTTTTCCCAAAATAAACATGCAAAACTAACGATGATAAAATTCCGGGGAAAGCTCTTATATTGAAATAGAATGCAAAGAATAAATACTAATTCACGTTAGAGGATAAAACAAGGTGAGGTTGATGAAGGCCTCTAAGCAGTGACCTGTTTGCTACCCTGCAATGTGGTCCACATGTAAACCAATATGGATCCATCAACGACCCACCAATTCCTAGACATTTTATTCACATTAAGTTACTCTCAATACGTATATACAACTTTATTCCTTGCCTACACTGGTCTCATGTTCGTCCTACTACTTTGCTGTCACTACTGCATGCATGAAAAGTAACATCCTAATTTTCATAAAAGCATTAGCATAATAGTAAGCATTAGCACAAAGCCAATCGAAGAACAAAATGTCGTATACAGATTATTATGCATCGCGGAAATATATCGAGAAAGTATAAACAGCACGCATATTTCAAAAGACTAAAATTGGATATTTTAAGAGTAGAAAAATAAAAATAGGAAGAATGACCAGACATCCATGTACATAAAAGATGCACCGATTTTCATGTCAAAGTTGAGACTGAAAAATTCCCTTCAGATTACTTTTCTGTTTCGAAGAATCTGAATACATGAAGTCTGAATCTGAAATATCGAGGTCCCTGCTCATTCAGTTCTTGGATAACATTGAAATGTTCATGTCGAAAACATCCATCGAACACCCATGGAGCACCCATGAAAGGGGTAAGGGGTGGGCCATTTGCATGCTGTATTGATCGAATAAATTTCAATAGGGAAAGCTTTTGTCATTAATTAATGTTGAAGGTAGAATCACTACCTTCAACAAAGTATTATAAAAGTAAACACTAGGTTTTTCCTTCTCCGTTATGCCATTCTGCACGAAATAATGAATGCACAGAATAATATTCATCATCTTGGGTAACTCCAGTTAAATTTCCAATAATAGAAACTACTTTGAATTTATTTAGAATTATTCAAGGAAACTGTTCATTCTTTTTTTGTCCACAGGAGCTGTATGTATGTTATAAGTGGGGAACACCATTCTTATTGGAAGAAGGTGTTTCGGGCTCAGGCCACACAGACGGGCTCATTGCCAACTCCACTAGAACACAACTTTTCTGTATAGTGAGTATTTGCAGACAGGAGTCGAGTGAGATAAACACTGTGCAGTGCCTCCACTAACCTCAACCCCAACCACAGACCAAAGTTGAGAGAGTACATGTGAAGTGCCCGTAGCACAGTGTACTCCATCTTCCCGCTGCCTGCCGTATCATCCGTACTGGGAGTATAGGACTTAGGAATCGCCTTCTTCCACACACAGAGCCGATGACACATACCAACATCTACAAGGTAGTTCGACAGTAAGGCATATTAGAGTTTCAAGACCAGACCCTCATAAGCGACTTTTACCATCTTGTTTACCTAGGGGCTCCCAGGAATTGAACCTGGGACCTGTCTGGGATTGTTAGTGGCCGAGACCACTAGCCCAACTGTACCCCCTCGTCCACAGAAGCTACTTGAGAGGTGCTCCAACTTTCATGCTCAGTTAAAGGAACATTTGAAGTCCACTATGTCTATCCAGATAGACAGCGGCTTGACGTCATACGTCTCTGTCTGCAGAATAAATGAATCTATATTCCCCAGGAAATGTTAGATATATCGCTTTTCCTGTTGAACTTAAATACGCTTAAGTAACCGTTTTAGGGAAATATCCAGCCAAAAGAAGGATTCCCAATATTCCTAGTATTTCTTTTGTAAATATATGTAATTAGCCATTATTTCGACAACTGGATACTGAACATACAGTGTTTTGTTAATAAAAACGGATGTTGACGAATGACACTTTCGTCTATAATTCTCATTGTCTAGTATTCCCACATCCAAAATAAAGATATGTATTTTACGAAGATTTCGCTGTAAACCACTTTTTGTAACTCCTCTCTGTTGAACTTGTGATTTGTGCTGTTTTGATTTCAATCCTAACAATTGCCAAACATCAGTCGCCCACTGAAATGAAATTTGCCCCTCCTAAATGAATATCCCCCTTTCTTAAATGAAAAACAAAGAAAAATGAAATGCACGTATATATGATATAGTCAGGCTTTCGAGTGGGAAATGAAAAAGTGGGAAGTCTTCCCATTTCCCACTGGGAAATGTGGGAAGCAAAATTTCCTACTGGGTGGGAAATTGGGAAATGAATAGGAAATGAACGGACACATACAAAATCACTAACTGTGCTTTCCAAACAGCATTTAGTAACACGAGCGTTACAATCATCGAGTGTCGCGTCTCAGTCTCACATTTGACGGCAACGTACAGCACAAGTACTCTTAGTTTAGTAAACATTTTTATTCTCTCATCACCATTTTCTATCATTTACAACGTACACTACAACAAGAGTATCCTTTTGATAGCTACTAGTGTGAGTTTTCTGGAACACTAACCTAGCCTAATAAATAAATCAATGTTCTGATGATTCTTGTGGCAATAAATGACAACGTGGGGACAACATTGATTTGCTAATAGTTGAACACAACTTACACAACCTTTAAGGCTGACTTAATATAATGGGCAACAACAGATTTTTCTTTTTATGATGCATTTCTGGAGTTGTGCTTAGTGCTTGTGGCATCTGAAAAAAGAATTATTCACAAATAAGTTTGATATGTTAAAAAGAAATCACCTACTATTAATTTCATAATATTAGAACTCCATTTTCTAATGTGAATCTAATCTGCGTGGAGAACTATACATTAAAATAGCGAAAGGTTTTTTCACTATGATTCTGAATTCCTTTGAATAACATGAGACTAGCAAAATTTCATTCTGTTCTTGGAAAACCTTCAAAAGGTCATGCTGAAAACACCTTTCAAACACCCATGAAAGGGGAGGGCCATTTGCGTGCTCTATTGATCACATACATTTCAATGGGGAAAGCTTGTCGCAGATTGTAAAGCATTAATTAAGTATTAGTACCACAATCTTAAAATCCTATGGTCACATTAAAATCAGTATCATAAAAATAAACACTTAGGTTTTCCTATTGTCCGTAATGCCATATTCCACGAAATAAGGAAGGATACACAGAATAATAGCCATCACTCTTGTAAAATTAATAATTGAAACTGTTTTGCAGCAACTTTAGTTGTGATGTAGGTTTCATACTCAGTTAAAGGAACATTTAACAGCAAATCACCAGACGTAGAATTGCAAAGTGCAGGATTTTCCTTGGGCTGTGGCTTTTGGCAGAGTAGAATCGCAATGGAGGAAAAAATGAAGTTAATAATAAATTCAAATGTCAGTTTTTGTTTCGTAAATTGAAATATTAATGCTTTGCCTGCAAGACAACAGATTAGCAATAATAGCCATGTAATCAAGTCCTTTAAATGTCTATCCATTTAGATACGGGCTTATTGTTATTGTCTACACAATGGATGAATCTATATTCCCCAGGAAATGTTAAATATATAACACTATCCTGTTTTTCTGAAATACGCCTAAGTAACCGTACTAGAGAAATGTCCAACCACAAGAAGGATTCCCAATATTCCTAGTATTTCTTTTGTAAATATAAATAATTAGCCATTAGTTCAACAGGATACTGTCTGTATTTTAGTGTATAGGCATTTTTTGAGTATTCTGTTTATAGAATTTTAGTTGATGAATCACACTCTTGTCTGCTATAATTCTCACTGTCTAGTACTGCCAAACCCAACTTAAAGATTCGTCTTGATGAACATTTCTCTGTAAACCAATTTTTGTAACTCCTGTCTGTTGGCCTTGTGATGTGTGATGTTTTAATATCAATGCTAACAAATTGCAAAATGTCAGTCTCCCGCTCAAATGAAATTTGCCCCTCCTAAATGAATATCCCACTTCTTTAAATGAAAATAAAGAAAAATATAATAAAACTACGGCTTTTTTTCATACATTTTATTCTATACATTCTGGAAATAGTTAAGTGCCCAAAACAATATGAACAATGTTTTAATGTATAGAGTTTATTCATTTTAGCTTTCAACTTGTTGTTGTTAATGCAAATGGTAAATTTTACTTTGCCTCGTTGTCCACCATTAAAATTTAACGATTCTCAATCTACAGTCCCCTAGCAAAATTTAATCTTTGTTTTGTTATTTACAATTTCCTTCATTTCTTCAAAATCCGTATTCTTCGGAGATTTATTATTAGCAGCCTAATTCTAATGTAATCTTTAAATGTCTTTCACATTCCACAATAAAAGTAGTAATACGAGACATGTGAGCTTGCCTAAAATGAAAGGAAATGCCATTCCCCTTTTAATACTTTTAATAGGCTGCCATTTAATCCACCCCCATAAATACTGAAATTCCCACAAGTGAAAATCCTTAAACTGCCCCAATTATATGAATTTGCCCCGTTTATATGATTTTGCCATATAAAGCCTGACTCAACCCTATAAAACTTGAACAGCCCATGTTGTAAATTGAAACTCCCACATATCTAATGAATTTTCCCAATATTATCATATAGAAAAAGTCACCACAAATTTAGTTGAAATTACCACAAGAAATGTGCCACATCATTAATCAACAATGCACGTTTAATAGTTAGTAGAGTTAAAATTACATGTTTTCTTAAATGACATTTAAGAAGTAATATATTATTGAATTGAAACAAATATAAAATAATACAACAGTTGCAATATTTTCACACGACATTTCTTCCCAGGTTAGCCGTCTCTTTTCTGTTTTTGACCAATTGGAATTGCCTTGGCCGCCAAAGGTACACTACACAATTTAGGATATAACGTCATTGCAATCATTTGTATTCATTTTATATATTGTCTTTGGGCATCGACACAAAGAATGGTAGTAGTAAATAGAATAGTAAGAATAGTAGTACATGAATGAAATAGGTTGTAATACGAACCAAAGCTTACATGTAAAGTACATTTATCTACATATTTACCTTTTTATCTAATTCCAATGACGTCTTCATTTGTGAGTAGAGTAACCGTATTGCAATGTACTAAAGCTTAATTCATTCCTCATTTCTAAAGAAATAACATCAAGGTTGAAGTTCTCCCTGTGTTCCTAAAAAGTTTACTGTACTGTGAAAAGTAAATCACCGTTAGTAATTTAAGGTAAGATGGTGTATTGTGTACCTAAGCTAATTATAAGCAACCAAAGTAAAAATATTACTACAATTTATAATTTTTCTTTAATTTTTAGTAAATTAGAAATGGCAACAGATAGTACCGCAGATAGTACCCCGGGTAAATTGTGTAGTGTACCTTTGGCGGCCAAGGCAATTCCACTTGGTCAAAAACAGAAAAGGGACGGCTAACCTGGGAAGCAATGTCACGTGAAAATATTGCAACTGTTGTATTATTTTATATTTGTTTCAATTCAATAATATATTACTTCTTAAATGTCATTTAAGAAAACATGTAATTTTAACTCTACTAACTATTAAACGTGCATTGTTGATTAATGATGTGGCACATTTCTTGTGGTAATTTCATCTATATTTGTGGTGACTTTTTCTATATGAAAATATTGGGAAAATTCATTAGATATGTGGGAGTTTCAATTTACAACATGGGCTGTTCAAGTTTTATAGGGTTGAATCAGGCTTTATATGGCAGTATTTATAGTATCATTGCATCATGTTATTGTATTACTGCTACAGCATTAATTGGCAATGGTAGTTTAGTCTTTCGGTATTGTTTTGACATATGGGTTGCTAAAAGGAGGAAAAATGTTAGTTTTATTATTTATTATATTTTACTTCCTCGATGGTGATCATTCCTTGTGGGTATTGGCATTTATATAATGGGTGTTGTCTTAAGGGAAACGACATTAAGACAAAAGGAAATTAGTTTTGCTAATCATAAGCTTATAAATACTTCAGTTAGCAGTAGGTGTTTTAATCCAAAATTATCTACAGCAATTATGGAGATTTTAAATACTTCCGTTTATTTATTAGTGATTTTTGGTTGTGTTATACTAAGAAGCAGTGACGCAGAGAGAAACATAACAAAAATTTTTAATTGTGAGGCAAGAGTTTTCTCAGAAAAACTAAATTCAACAATCAAATGTGTCTATAGTTTTTCATATTTCGGTGACGAATGTGAAACAAAATGCATTCCGTACGCAAATAACGTTTCAATGGGTATTTACTTGACAAGTAACATTAGGGAAGTGTCGTCCCACAAATTAACCTGTAAATCCGGCGCTCCGTTGTCAAATGAAATATTCTTTCGCCATGGAAATCCTGACATAAATTTCATGAATCTTCGTCACGAAAGACCTCAATTTGGTTCATCAACGCAAGAGTACATTATGACTGTACTATTCCCAGATGTACAACCCCGGGAAACGGAAGGGTTTGCGCTTAGTTACCAAATATTTAATAAGGAAGATCCTGCATCAGTAATTAATGTGAATATCTTAACACGGCTAACCTCCAGGGGTAAGAAATATTATGCTACTGTAGCCGTTGTATAATTTAGTCATTAAATTTTACTTTGCATGCATGCAATATATTTTACTTTCTAATTTTGAAAAACCAGGTATAAACTGTTATCCAAAGTGAGGCATTTATTTCTATATTTTATAGGAGAACATCCATTTTCAATCCTTGATATATACAGATTTAACGAAAACTTTCACATTTTTGTAACCGGAGGGGCAAAGATAAAAATAATACCATGTCTGGAAATGGAAACAAGCGATACCTTTAATTTATTTCGGGAGAATGTGAGTCAAGCGGTAATTCTGTGTTTATGGCATTGCTATTTGGATACCCATTAATGCAATTTAATTATCAGAAAAGTGAAATTATCATCATTTGAATTCGTAAGCGTATTTATTTGTAACTTATGGAATTTCTCATCAAAGTTTGAAATGAATAAAATGGTTTTCAATACGCTACACATTTTCCATAAATTAATGCTCTTCGAATGGTACTGTACATTATAAAAGTTGGGGTTCTAAATAATATCGTTATAATTACCTTTTGGTACAGGAAGAGCTAAAAATTGACAATGACTGGGGGCCTTCTATTGCTAAGGAATTCTTCAAAATAAATTCAACACTGCTAAAAGTTTCAGAGGGAAATTATACTTGCTATTGCAATGGGACAAGACAAGACGATTGTTGGCGGTTCGATTTACGCAAAAACAGTAAGGTTCTAGTTAACGTATTTATTGATTAAGGAGCACTGAATTTCTTTTATCAAAATTGACTACCATTTTACGTGTACAAAGTGGCCACTTTTAAAACCTTATTAATTCCACCAAGTAACTGTTTCTGTTTATGTAAATGTTGGATAAATTGATTCCAGATCGTGGCTAAAGGACTATTATCGATTTTTTTGTGTATTTTTCAAAATATTCAGTTTTGAAAAAAGACAGCCGTGGCTCTTTGAAACTTATGTCTCGGATTTCGTCATGGATACGATTAATTTTAGCATCTTGAAATGATATAATTTGAATCTTCACCATTCTTTTAAGCATTTCACTTTTTACTTTGCTAAAAAATATCAACAACTGCAGATAATCATTCTTTAGACATGATGTCGAAAAATTGTATTCATTTACATACTCAAAAAGTTATAACTTGCTGCTCCAAATTAGTTTTCAAGGAGTACGCTTTAATCTAATACGCTTAATTTAATAATAATAAAAATTGATGGCACAACAGGCTCCATCTCGTAATTGGTAAGTCGTAAGATACCCGTAGGCATAGGCAAATTACGTGCAGCTATTCCTAACTTTCCATTGGTATATCACTTGTAAACGCATCAACCCTTCTTCGCATTTTCTTTATTTATCTGTCACCTAAGTTTTCTACAATTATGCAAAACCATGCAGTTGTACTTTCTTAACATTCTGCACTGAATAAAATTGGAGAACCATGTTTGACGAATAAGTGGGTGAAAAAGAGGCAGTAATACAATTTGGACACCATTAGTTATTTATTTTTAATTAATTATCCCATTAAACTTCCTCTGTACGGTTAAATGCTTTTGTACCTTCTGTTTTGATGTCCCTGTACTCCTGATCCTCCTTCATGTAATACTTATATGAGAGCGAGTACTGAGACTAACAGTAAATATAATCACTAAAAATTAAAGATATTAAAGAATTATCATTAACGTCAGCCTCTTGTTTACTGTCGGGAGCCTAAGGCATCGAAAGTCGTTTTAGAAGCCACGTTGAAATATTAAATTGTTGTTGCTAATTGCTCACTGCTTCTAGGTAAAATTTATTTATTTATTATTACACGGACAAATTCCTCCCATGGAGGTAGTTGTTTTCGCCCGGACATTAGATCATTATTACAGAATGTCTGATAAAATTAGTTTTAAGGATTAGTTATGACTATTACAAGGTCATGATTATTATACTTAATATTATTAGCACGCATTATTCTATGTATATTTGGCAAGAAATTATATTATCGTTTTATATTTGTTAAATTTAATACATAAATAGTCAAGATTCAAGAAGTTAGAAAAGGTAGAAATGTTTAACAAGTGATTCAATAGTTTCGTCATAATGTTTGAAATCGCATAGGTCATAAAGAGGTTTGTTTTCTGTTATTTGCAAATTAAGTAAATAGTCATACAATGATTTTTTAAATAAGTTAAAATTTTTCACATTTCTTAAGCTCTCAGGAAGGGCTAACCATTCTTTTTTTACCTGGCTAGAAAAACTTCTAGCACCATAAGCAGACTTTGAATTGTTTTCGAGACTAAACGTATAACATTTCTTTCTAGTTTCTCTAGTGACAATATTATCAAGGTTAATAAAGTTATAGAAATAGTGAGGACAATCCGAGTTAAAAATGCCATGTGCCAATTTTAACAATTCAAACTTATACATGTAATTTGGAAAAAGCCATTTCAATGTTTCCGACACATCCTCTCTTACCGGATCATACTTCCTTTTTCCCAGCACAAATTTAGCCGCTCTTCTGAAGATGTTAGTTACATGTTTATAATTAATCTTATTACACGTACCCCAAATAGGCGACATATACCTAATCACAGATAAAACATAAGCGTCAATTACAGATTTTCTATTTGGCACATTTAGTACATATTGAATAGGATACAGCGACCATAAAACAGAATTGCATTTCTTTGATACGTGCAATATATGGCTTGTCCAATTTAATTCTGAATCAATAATAAGTCCTAAGATTTTCAATTCTTTTACAGGAGTTATTAGATTATTATTTATTGTAAAAGTGGTGTTATTTAACTTTTTCATTATATGTGGACTTGAAACAATAAGCATTTTAGTTTTATCTAGGTTTAATTCAAGGCTATTCATATCCATCCACTTAATTACATTACAAAAATCATCGTTGAGCTTAGATATTACAGTTTCTAAATCTCCGGATTTGCCCGAAATAATTAATTGCGTATCATCTGCAAAGAGGATGGTCAT
Organism: Yoshiicerus persimilis; assembly: GCA_020352615.2. NCBI lineage: Eukaryota > Metazoa > Arthropoda > Collembola > Entomobryomorpha > Tomoceridae > Yoshiicerus > Yoshiicerus persimilis. Next base: position 7,270,258 of record CM036940.2, on the reverse strand, counting down.
GCTATTATTCACATGTAAAGGAAGATCATTAATTAAAAGAGAAAATAACAAACATGCGCATACACTCCCCTGGGGAAGACCAATATTTATGTCCTTAGCTACTGATTTATTTGAATCGCTTAAAAATACGAACTGAGACCTTTCATTTAAAAAAGATTCGAACCAATGGGGATTAATTCCATACCATTTAAGTTTTTCGCGCAAGATTTTTATATTTACTCTGTTGTAAGCCTTAGCTATATCTAATGACAAAATTATGCATACATTCTGCATTTCAATTTGCTTGAACAAAAAATCAGTGAGAGCCGCCTGAGCATGAACAGTAGAATGTTTCTTTCTAAACCCAAATTGAGAATTGTGTAAGATATTATTATCATTGACATATTTGATAAGTTGGTTATAAATACATTCTTCTAATAACTTAGAGGGCATAGTTTGGATTGAAATAGGTCTAAGATGCATAGGTTCAGTGGGAAAGTCAATTTTTGGAATAGGGAGGACTTTGGATAATTTTAAAGATCTACAAACATAGCCTTCTTTAATACTTTGATTATAAATATTTAATAGTGCTTCATAAACTATAGGGGCATGTATAAGTGTGTTAAAGTAGATAGGCGACAAACCAAGTGAGTCTTTGGATTTCGAGTTACGCTTTTTTAACTGTTTCCAGGCTGAGAATAAGTCCGCTAAGGATATAGTAGACACTTTAAAGGTTGAGGTCATATCTTGTAAACTTTGGTGTCTGTATAATGGTGTTATTTGGCTAGAAATTGTTTCGCAATTCATGTCAACAAAGAAATCGTTTACTAAGTTAGCATCAAATTCATTCAAATCAGATGGTTTAGTTTTACCGATATTAATAGTGTTTCCTAATGCTTTAAAAACTCCAACTTTTCCTATTTCCAAATCCATGTTAAGTTTACTATCCTGTTTTATTGCTAGTGATACTTGCTTGTTTAAGATTTTTAAGACAACTTTGTTAACAGCGGAGGGGATTTTTTTGAAATTAGTATAGGCTTCATCTCTTTGCCTTTTAAGATCTTTAGTTACATTTGATAACAATAATTTGGGCTTAAGAGCATTCACTTTTATCGTTTTGTTAGGTATAGCATTCGAAATACACATCTGTAGATTCCCGCAAAACTCACTAATTTTATCGTCTAAGGAAGTTGAGTTATCAACTAAGGATTCTAGATTACATACAGCGGATGCTAAATTACACAGCGTATTCTCATTAATTATTTCAATATTGATGCTTTTTTTACATTGCTTAATTTTGGGCAAGTTAACTTCTGCATATACAAGACAATGATCAGACAGGTGGGGTTCTATTACTTTAATTTCTACATTGGAGTCCATATGGGCAATAAATAAATCAAGTTTAGACTTGCCTCTCGTTGGTTGCATAACAAATTGCTTCAGGGAGTAAGATGTAAGTAAATTATCAAACCTCTTCAGTAAAGCTTCAGTTCGAAAGTTGAAATCACCAGTAATATATACAGCTTTGTTAATTTGGACAATATCAGAAAAGACTACGTCAAGAGTTTCAAAGTCATAATCAATCGTTGCTTGATCGTAAGTAGGTTGCCTATAAATACACAAAACATTGAAGGATTTCTCAAACTTATATTGAATGTTTACATATTGGTATTCGATATTGCAATTTAGTTTTAGTAGAGAATCATTTTTAAGTGTTAACTTTTTGTTCTTATAATTAGTTTTGAGAAACATACAAATACCTCCTCCACCTTTGTACTTACGGTCTTCTCGAATTATGTTATAACCATTTATTTGCGGAGAGATCATTCCCTCTTTTAGAAAGGATTCAGTCAGACAGAGTATATCGTAGTCGCAGGCGTTGTCTAGGTGGTCCTTCATAAGGTGGAGTTTGTTACATAGAGATCTGATATTTACATGCACAATAGAAATTTTTCTGTCACTTGAGTTTCGGTTGTATGGGCTGACTTGATTTAAAGAGTGTACGGAGGTTTGCTATGCTGAAATTGCCGGCTTCACGGTGTCATCTTCTGCTACAGACATCCTGATTCCGTCGATTGTTAATACACTTCCCTGTAGGGTTGCGTTTTGTCCAGCTGATGTGGCTTCAAGTTTTGCTTTTCGAAGAATACTTCGTTCCTTTCTGATTTCTTTTGGGAGGTCATCACTGAAAGATATTCCGTTACAGTCAGGCAGATCACGAAGATATTTTGCATTGGCCATAATAATATTTTTGTCATGTTTTAGCACAAGGGACAACTTTAATGGGCGAGGATTTCCGTTAATTTTGGCTTTTCCAATTCTGTGTACAGTGTTTATATGTACATCCGTTATTTTGAGAAGCGTGAGGATATCCAAAACAGCTGCTCTCAGACTAGTAGTAGTTTCATTCTCACACTCGCAGATTCCGTGGATGATTATGTTTTTATTATTGATTATTGAGATCAATTCGTGGTTATGTTTCTTCAGTCCTGCTATTTCCGTTTTGCAAGAAGCAAGATTTGTTTCAAGTGTTTCCACTTTCTTGGTGAGTTTTTCAGTAAGAATATCAATTTTTTTCATTAGTTGTGTATTTGAATCAATTTTGTTTCCAAGTTCTGCATTTGTGTTCCTAATCAGGTCAGCGAGGTCTTCCAACTGCATTCTCCTTTTTTGTGGTCCTTGATAGTCTTCGAAATAGGAACTTGCGTTTCCGCGTTTAGTGCCTTGAACTTTCTTTGGGCTGTGATTGACTGGCATCTGTTTCTGGTAATAAATAAAGAGGTTTTTGCGAAGTAGTCTGGATTTTTATTGGTTTTGTTTTAATTGACAAATGGTAATAGGAAAGGTTAATTTGATTAAAGGAGAGAGGCTTGCCTTGATGAGAGCCCGACACTAGACTCTTGCTTTTGATGTGCCAAAAATTTTAGGAATCAGATCCTCTGTCTAGGTCGAGCGGTAATACATTGGTTATAATTTCTACACTTATAAGTTGTGCTGAATATTGCTTTTTTTTAAACTAAAAGTGGTTTCAAATTGAGGTTAATTTAGATATCAAATAGTCACCGCTAGCAAAATGTTTTTTATACCGATGCAAAATACAAAAATAAAATAAAAAGTGAAAAATAATTTGGAGCCAATTGGGATTTTGAACCGTTTGGTTTGGCGGCGGCGGCATCGAATTCGAAATGATTTTCATTTTTCTTCTGCAAAATTAATAGTTAATTCATTTGTACCCTTAATTTTGTTAATATGTACGATAGAGTAATCGTGTCAACAGGACTGAATAGATCTAGTTATTGATTTTCTAAAATTGCAATTTAAAAAAGAATAATTATAATTAAAAATTGAATTTTAATATCTGCAGAAACAAATGTTCCACAAAATCAAGATATACATGTGTATCCAGCGGAGCACATATTTGATACAATAACTGGTTCCAGTAAAGTTTCATTTGATTTGGAATGTATGAATCATTTAAAGAATATCACAATAGAAGGAGAGCATACTTCTGCTCTTTACCGATTAAATCTGTCGTATCCCGTGGATTCAAAAAGGTAAGATTTAATTTTTAGCAATCTACTGCCGTGTAGAAAGGTCTAGTGATAAAGATGTTGACAATTTTGACAGTCATTTCTTTGTAATATTTAGTACGCAAATTTCTGAATCTCCGATCAATATAAATATTACATACTACAAGGATGGGATTTCGTCATCATACTATTTTGCCTCTGCTAAAGTGCCTTACTTAAACACATCTGAAAGGACTGCTCTCAAAATTGTAAAGTATTATGATTATGCTGTACATAATGCTAGTCTTAGGTGTACCGATGGCAACATTACTTTACATAACTGGAATATATATTGGGTAAACGGAAACCTAACCACAGGTACATATTTTTTGGCTGAAGTATTGCATTTTTACGTTTATGTTTTCCGAATAAATTTATGCCTTTACTATACAGATGTAGATGCAGAATTAGATCTCTTATTTTCTCTCCGCCATTTTCCGCCATTGTCATATTTCTATTACGATCAAAAATTCCTCTGCAGTTCTGATGACGATGATTTAGAACTACGACACATGGAATGTGAAACGCCTACAGAATGTCGAGTGTTTTTAAAATGCGTAAATACAATCTTTATTATTTGTTTTAAATAGTTTGTAGCACAATAAAACATTCCTGTATATATTTAATTACTAATTCTCATCTAATAATCACTTTCAGTTAGAAATGGAGGAGGTAGAGGGGAAACGACATCCAATGGTGGATTGCGACAAGGAAATACCAATTATAAAAGGGGTTTCTTGTATATCTCATAAGATATATGACAAAAAAAAATATTGCGCAAGAGCGGGGCCTTCTAAAAACGGAATCGTGCAATGTTTATCCAGGAGTTTCAATGTACTGCAGCCGTACTTTCAAGGATTTGATAATCAATTATGTAAGGTGGAGCAGAAACTATTTTTACGACCATTTATTGAAAAAATAGGAAAAATAAATACGCCTCAAAAATAATTGGGTTGCCTTAAAAATAATTTTACCTCAAGTAGTCATTTAAGAGAGTTTGCTTCGTGAATAATAATGTAATCTCAATTAGCGAATTAGTGAATTGCTTTACCTCAACGTATACTGGGGTTTCCTTATTTTAATTCAATTTAATTTTTGTATTTGTATTTGTAATTTAAATTTTGTATTAAACTTGTGTTAAATGCAATTAAATTTAAGCAATATAAGTTTATTTTGTCGAAGAATAATAATTGAGTGTACATTTTTATTCACTGCTGCAGTGTGTAAGGCAAACCTTATTAGTTTTGAGGTTTAGTGAAGGACCATCTAATAAGGTACTTAAATGCTACATTTCTGTCAGATGTTACAAGCGAGCCCCCTTTAGAAGCAATAATAAAACTGAACATTCTTAGTACTGAAAGTGATCGGTACACGAATGGGAAAGTAACACTGCTTTGTGAAGCACATCAATTCTTTTATGAACATGGAATTCAATGGGATTTTGCAAATCTTAATGGCACTTCAATTTCGCCTGGTAGGTAAATATACATAAAATAGATTTACTTGTGGAATCATTACTTCATTTCTGGATATTTTGCAATTGCTTTAGATTTTCTACACCATGTAACTGAAAATAAATCAGATTTTCGATATCCGAAAAGCACCATTGAAGTCTCATTTGCGGAGATTACTGAAGTACTAATTGTATGTCTCGCTCCTCCAATTGGTAAACGAGAGTGGCAAAACACGACGACTATCCTCAAGTTAAAAAGTACTTGCCATCATCAAGTTATAAATAAAAGCAATCCTACTTCTTTAGCAATAGCTTGCTTAAAGTGGTCTGGTAGTTAAATCAAAACATTCAAACTTCGCCTTTTTCATTTCAGTGAAAATAAAGAGTCAAATTACAAGACGAGTCAGAGTTGACAATCATTTGGCTCAAGTGTGACTTCAATTTGGCTCTAATTTTGCAAAAATGAAAAAAGCGTACTTTATTAAGCTGGCTCTCTTAAGCAAGAATACTGAGAAATGTGTAGTATTTACAACTCTTGAGATAATTGTCTTCCAAATAAGAATAAATAACTTTATTGCCCTTCTAGAATCACTTCCTCCTGAATTCCACAGTAAAGACACAGATGTGTACTTTGATGTCAACAAAAAAGATCAAAGCATCATTTGTCATGCTATTGGATTACCACAACCACAAATCCGCTGGATAAAAAGCAACGAGGTTTGTTTTTGTTTACAAATATTTTATATTAGTAAATATAAGGAAACTTTTGTACTGTAAAGTTTTTTGTTTCGAACAGGTTATCGACGATGCATCAAGAATATCAGACAGCGTATTTAAAACGTCTCTGCTGTTTCCGTCTTATAATGAATCGTTATCTGGAGAATATATGTGTGAAGCCTCCAATATTGCTGGCAACAAGACTCTGCGCTTTCAAGTATTTACTGGTAATTGAAACATAATTGACTTTAGTGAAATGAAAATGAAAAATTTTGAAATTTGAAAACTTTTTTCTAGCTTCCGAAAATGGTTCCCTTTCACTGACGAATATTCTACTTATATCAGGCTTCTGCGTTTTGGTTTTTCTATTCGTGGTATTCTTCGCCATTTATCTCAGAATTCAAAAGGTGCACCACATTTTATTTTTCATTAACGTCTTAGAATACCTTTAGATAAATTTCAACTTAAAAGATTGCAGGTGAAAGCGCTACATAAAGTTTATTTTTCATCATGATAAAGTTTTTGAGGGCAAATAATTGTATAAATCAAATTTTATCAAAGTGTTGCTCTGAAGTAGTCATTACATGTAACTTTCGCTTGCTTTGAAAAACTAATTTGCATGCTTGACTTTTGTTTAGATGAAAAAGTATCGAGAAATGAAAGACGTCGTTGAATTATTAAATGGAAATGCAGAGAGTGCTGATAATCCTATAGAATTGCCTTTCGACACGAAGTTAGAATTAGAGAAACATTCGTTTTATTTAGGTAAAGAAATAATAACTAATGAAATACGATAATGAATATATACACTGACTGCTGACATAGAAAAGAATATACATTTCTTCATTTTTAAATTATTTTATGGTTTTTTGAACTAGACAAAACGATGCTACTTGGGAAGGGAGAATTCGGAGAAGTTTACAAAGGACGGATTGAAGGATTCGATGGTTTTATTGCATTCAAAACGTTATCCCGGAATTGCAGCACTAGCCACGCTAAGGCATTAGTTTCAGAAATCAAAATGCTAATGTATGTTGGAGAGCATCCTCATTTAGTTGAACTTATTGGGGTCTACAGAAAAGAAATACAGCAAGGCAAGTAAATTTAAGCTCATTTTCAGGCTTATTATGTAATATAATACTTCTGCCCCACGTGGTCATAAATGTGAGTTTGTGACTTACTAATAGTTAACTGGAAATATCTTAGGTATTTTGTACATGGCACTGCAGTTCTGTGATTTGGGGTCATTAGAGTCATATTTGCGAACTTACAAATATCTATTTATGAAGTGTCCCATAATTAGTTCATATATAAACACTGACATTGTTGAAAGGTAAGGAAGAAATAAACGAAACGATACATTTTTAACTGGATAATTATTTTAATACTTTCACATTATATTCAATGCAATGTCTTAAAGAGCTGGAAAGGAGGGTGGGGAATCACATTCCATTCATTCAATGAAAACCTTAATAAAGTGGTGCTACCAAATTGCCAATGCAATGGAATATCTGGGAACAAAAAATGTACGTGTGTTATGATTTGTAAATTTACTCTGACACAAACAACGCAGTATAGCTACAGCTTTTTTAATGTATTCAATTAATTCCAATATTTTTATGACCACAGGTGATCCACTCTGATTTGGCTTCGAGAAATGTGCTTCTGACGGCAGAAGCCAATGCCAAGGTCACAGATTTTGGACTAAGCCGGAGGACCTACAACTACACGGAATACGTAAAAACGGCCAAAGACGCTTTACCGTGGAGATGGTTGGCGTTGGAATGCCTTTTGACGAATACATTTTCTAGCAAATCAGACGTCTGGGCCTACGGCATTACTCTTTGGGAAATATTCTCTTTTGGAGAAATGCCTTATCCTGGAATGACTCCTACAGCAGACTTTGTGGACCAACTTAAAAAAGGACTTAGGAATATTAAACCGGATTACGCATCCCAGGAACTGTATATTTTCTCACCAATTCTTTCACTTTATATTTGTCGACTTAGAAATAATTATTAAATAAATAAGCAATGTTGTAAATTAGATACCACGTGATGCGTGAATGTTGGCATCCGGATGCAAATGAGCGGCCGTCTTTCTCAACCCTTAGAATAATATTTGAAAGTGCTTTTACTGGAAATGCCGTAAACATCGATATCAAGGTCAGTTCAGGAAATTGTTTTTCATATTTTACACTAAAGTCCATTGTATACTATTCGTATATTCATATCGTCATCATTTAAAAGGGGTCTTTCACATAATAAAAATTTCCGTTTTCTTCGTGACCCCCGAAAATCAAAATTCGAGTAGTATCGTATTTCTTTGAAGTGTCCTTATCTTTCCGCAGCATATTTCTTCAAATTTCTATTTTCTCCATTTCAATAATTTCAATATTTCTATCATTTCTACATTTCTCTATTATTTCTTCATTTCAATCAATCCGGATCCGCGGTAACGCGGCACTTTAAAAAAATGCGGTAGTAATAGGAATTATTTAAATTTGCTTTGTGAACGACCCCTTTTAAATGTTAGTGATATAACTAATATTCAATAGATTAAAAAATTCGAGTATGGATATCACAAATTAAAGTTGAGACATTTTTGTGCTTTTAGATATCAGAAGATTGTAATCTTGAGGAAATCGCTAAGGAACTGTTATCGGCCGTTTATTGTGACTTAGAAGAACTATGAATACTTGAAGATTAATCGCTGTACTCGAAAGAGACAGTTACCGCAGCCCTATAAGTTAGATGACAAATGAGTAAGAATGAGTATATGAAGACAGAATTTAATTATTTCAACAATATTTATATTTATCTGTAGCATAATCTATAATATACACATACTTGCATAGAAATTATACTATAAAATATAATGTAGTATATATAGATAAACAATGTAATGCACAAAAAAGTATGTACATAGAAGATATAATGTATAATAGAGTATACAGAGAAAATACAATGTATAATAAAGTAAGAAATGAACTTATCTTAGAAATGCATAAAAATGTTCGAAATAAAAACAATGATTTACAACAGATTTAAATGATTATAATTTTTTGGAAAATCTTTAATGTAAATGTGCATGGACAAAGTAATTAATTTCCACCTCCTAAAATTTTGATCTGTGATGCAATGACCACGTGTTTTCAAAAAAACTGTAACTAATTCATGAACAGTGATAATTTTAGCATTTATTATCTCTAATAATTAAATTAAATCTCAAATAATTTATTGTTGAATTAAAGAGAATTTTGTGAAAATATTCTTGAGGAGACCAGACCACCAAACTGCGACTGCAAGTATAAGGGATTAAATCTTGAAAATTTTCTATGTATAGATGCAATCAAACATTCAGTTAATGAATTGGTTTTCTAATAATTATATAAAATTTTATGTACAAATCAATGCATTCGGAAATTGTAAATAATTGTAAATAAAAAATTCATTACTTTGAAAGTTTTAAATGTAAAGTATTTCGAACATTATTTCTTCTACATTGTATTCTTCTATACAAAGTATATTATATTAAAGCCATTATAATGACACATGAAAAATCACAAAACATCATAGCATTGCTGTTTAAAATCTTGTCTGCTTCTTGGAAATCCGTATTTTTGAAAGAATTATTTGCAGCGATTCCTAATGAATGATTTGCTTTTTTGAACACAAAGTAAGTATATGGCATGGGATTTTTAGATATCTTGGGAATACAAAAATAAATTTTTTCCTGTTGTGGAAAGCATCAAATACATTATGTTTCATTCTCACTGTAATTTATAGTAGTACAGCATAGTGAGCCGGCAGCAGATCTAGAATAGCGCGTCTGCTGTAAATAGTAAAAGTCATCTGTCCTTCTGGTAGCGATATTTGAAGACTTCTTTCGTTGAGTTAATGTCAAAAGATTTTTCAAGAAAAGTGCTCTTAAAGGACAAGTTGTTGGTGATTTTATTTGCCAAAGGTTAGTTAAAATGCTTATTTGTACTGCTTTTGAAAAATAAAGTCAAATAGTATCAATAATAGGACCTTGAGTGATATTTTAAAACATTCTTAACCACTTTGGAGGAGCTTTATGAACATTGTCCTTGGACGAGGATATTTTGCATTTCAATAATCTGTGATGGATTTTCATGTAGGTAAATACACCGGAGATATTTCCAAAATTGGTGATATTTCAAAAATGACTGATGGATGGAGAAAACGGAAAATGGACAATGTGGAATCAGACGGAGATTTGAATATTTTTGAGTGGAACATTGCCAGTTTCACCGAAGCTTTCAAAAAAACAACCGACGGTGAGAAATGGACATCACCAATCTTTGTTGGGAAGTCCACGGATCAGCCGAATAGTTTCTGGTATATATCATTGTTCCCCAAGGGAATTGAAGACAACGCAGATGGAAACCATTTGGCAGTTTATTTAGTAATGAGCAAAAAATTGAATCAAAGCAATTGTATTATTAACGCCAAGTATAAGATGCACCTCCTAAACAGAAATCAACAGTTATGCCGATTTACTGACAGGATTGAAGAACTTGGAGGAAACTATCGCAGTTGGGGATTTCCTGTACTGGCAACCCATTCTGAGGTGTTCGATAACAACAATGGATTTTTGGATGACGATATTTTACGCATTCAAATAAAACTATGGATCCTGAATGACGAAACAAATGAATTCGCATCTAAAGGGCAATATCGAAATCAACTACACAAAGACTTTAGTCAGCTGCTCGAGTCTTCTCAATTTTCAGATGTCACCATTGTTGCAGAAGATTGTTCTTTGGAGGCGCATAAAAATATATTGTCCTGTCGCAGTCCGGTTTTTGCTGCAATGCTCAAGAATGATTTTCCAAATTTTCCAACCAGCGTTATCATAATTGAAGATTTCAGTAGCAAGACCGTGAAAGAAATGCTCAAGTTTATCTACTCCGGAAATGTAGAAAGTACTGATGAAGATTTCATAGAATTACTGAAAATTGCAGAGAAATTCCAACTGGGAGAATTAAAAGCAGCTTCTGTCAAGGCAGCAATTTTGCAGATGTCCACTGAAAACGTCATCGATCTTTTGACTCTAGGGGATAGATACAACTCTCCAGAACTAAAATTCAGAGCTATGGCTTTCATTAATAGCAACAAAGCTAATTCAATGTTTTCTCCAGGAAATGAAAATGGAGCTTTGGAAAAACTTGTGGAACAAGATCCGAAGTTGCTCGTAGAAATGTACAAAAATCTTCGAAATAATGACGTCCGTGTGCATCATTGTGAAGAATCTACAGAAATACTCGAAGAGGTCACGAGATTCACAAGAATTGTAAAACATTAAAATTGTTTTTAATAGTTTCGCTATGAAGGTGCTACAATTAATTAATTCTTGCCTTCTGAAGGTAACATTTTTCATATAATTTATTAATTTATACATTTATTTTAAGAAAACTAAATAATTAACGAAGAGTTTAACATTTGGTATTTATAAATAAAGTAGAATCTCAAAATTAACAAAGTAATGTTGTAGAAGCCAGGAGAATTAATGGGCTACAATTATAAAGTGTAAGAGGTTAAAACGCTTTTGAAGTATTATAATGTATTATAATCATCTGACGAAAAATTCAACCAAAAAAGACGAAAACTTTAATCATTAAGACGAAACATTAAATTTATGTCTATAGTTATTGCATTTTATCTGCAACATAATTAAATTAAATCTCACGGGAGTTCAGTTTACAGTTCTCAGTTTACAAAGCCTCAAAAGAAGACTTTACGGACAATAGAATTACATTTTCTAATTTTGATGTAAAAGAATGGTGACTTTAATGAAAACGAACAGTGTGATGCCAAATAATTGGAAGTAATTACCTAAATGCAAATCTCAAAATTAACAAAATTGTATTGTAGAAGTCGAGAATTAAGGGACTACGAGACTATGAGGATTAATGACCACATTATTAAACGTTCTGAATCTTTTGGAAAAAACTCAACACTCTTTTTATTGAATATTATTCTAAGCCACGAGAAAATATATTCTTTTTCTTTTGCTTTTTGGGCATCTTGAGGTTAGATGATAAAATAAGGTGCGGTTGCTCAAGGTTGAGTATGCTACTTTATTCATTGCCTATACGTGTCTTATACACTTCGTTCAACTTTGCTGTCACTATAATGCATCAAAAGTAATACCAATGTCAAACATCCTCATTTTCATAAAAGCATTAGCATAATAGCATTAGCATTAGCACAAAGTCAAGCAAACAACAAAATTTCATATGCAGATTATTATGCATCGCGGAAATATATCCAGAAAGTATAAACAGCACGCATATTTCGAAAGACTAAAATTGAATACTATTCGAGTAGAAAAATATAGATAGGAAGAATGACAAGATATCCAAGTACATAAAAAATTGCACTGATTTTCATTTCAGATTGCCTTTCTTTTTCGAAGAATCGGGACACGAGATCTGAGTCTGAAATATTAATACCGAGTTCAGTTCTTGAACAACATTCAAAAGTTCATCCCGAAAACATCCATCGAACACCCATGAAAAGGGTGGGCATGCTCTATTGCTTTCATATATTTCAATAGGGAAAGCTGTTGTCATTAATTCAGAATTAGAATCACTGTCTTCAACAAAGACTTTAGCTTCGTCTCTGCCAAACATGATTCTTTTATTATATAAAATGAAGTAATATTAAATTTATCAGTATCATAAAAATAAACAGTAGATTTTTCCTTGTCCGAGAAGGATACACAGAATAATAGCCATCAACTTAATTGGGTCACTCTTGCTAACTTTCATGTAATAGAAACTGTTTTGTATTTATTTAGAATCCGTTCAAGGAAAACGTTCATTCTCTGTTTGTCCACAAGATCATTTAGTTGCGATGTAACTTTCAGACTCAGTTAAAGGAATATTAAATAGAATAATATTAAATGGAACTAAAAAAATAGCATTGCATACCGAAGGATTTTCCTTGGGTTGTGGTTTTTGGTGGAGAAGAACCGCAATAGAGGAAAGAATGAAGTTAATAATGGATTCAAATGCCAGTTTTTGTTTTGAGAATCGAAATATTAGTGCATTGCTTAAAAGACAACATATTAGCAATTATAGCCAGGTACTCACGTCGTTTATGGATATCCCGATAGACAGAGGCTTATCGTCATACGCTTCTTTGTCTACACAGTAGATGAATCTATATTTTCCAGGAAATGCTAAATAGATAACACTTTTCCTGTTGTTCTGAAATACGCCTAAGTAACCGTATTAGGGAAATATCCAGCCAAAAGATAGATTCTCAACATTCTTAATATTTCTTTTGTAAAGAAGATTATCTTATTTCTAGCATTTTAGTAGGCCCAAATTATCGTCGTGAGCGCGCAAACTTAGGAGTACCAAATTTTTATGGGACATGTATCCACATCTTAGGAAGGCCTGACAAAAGTTATAGAAATGTGATTTCTTTTGTTTCGGAGATAAAAAAATTTCCGTTGGGGCGTTTTTCCTACTTAAATACATTGTGGTCAACTTTGGTATGAAAAAAATGTATGAGCGCACAACTTTAAAAACATGAAAAAGTTAAGTTTCTTATATTTCAAACATTTCTAAGCTTATTTTGAGATTTTTGGAAATGTGATTTCTTTAGTTTAAGAGAAATTCAAAATACCAATTTTAAAATAGAATAATTTTAAAAAACTATGCCCTGTTAGGGGCCAAGGCCCTATATATTGCTACAATATACACATTGGTAACTGTAGTACTAAACTGTGACGTGCACTAACGTAGTGTACAGGGTGGGAAAAGTGGTAACCAAGGTTTTTACAAAGGGGAATTTGTATGAAGGAACCTTGACAACAAATAAACTTGAGTTAAAAAACAGGAAAACAAGCTGAAAATCTTTCAATCCCTGTTTTCAATTTTCGTTTTCTCGCCAGTCTGATCTGACATTTCGCTCAATAAGGACAAAAATTATTTTCTTCTTGAAAGAGTGTGGCAAAATGTTGATGTTTTATCTAGGTCATGTTTCTGGTTCACTGTGGGGTCCACAGTGATAGGGAAGCATGACTGAGTGGTAGCGACCGGATACACCATGGATAAAAACATCCATTTGAAACATATCTTTGAGATGATTCACTGCGTACCCAGTGATGAAGTCTCTTAATTCAAAGGCTATTTTCCACTGGGTCATCTAAGGTGTTGTGAGAATTGTGGTGTTCGAGCAATGACCAAATTTAATTGTTTGTTATTCGTTGTTGTTTTCACCAATGCAGCATTACAGACGTGTTGTTTACACGCTCTTTATAATGATGTGTTGGTGACTTGCCATTGCTCTTCACTGCAAACCGACATACCTCAGTTAGACCCCTAGGTAGGCAAATTGCATAAAATATTAGGTTCATAAATCCTTTGTTACAGGATTTCAACCAATGTGTTTGACGAATCTTATATTTTATGGGTACAATCTCATATTTCATTGGTACAATCTTCTTTTCTTCAGATTCTAGACTTCTAATCTTCATTTACTTTGGCGTAACTTATGTTACTTTTCAAGTTGTATATCCAGAGCTGTGTATGTATGTTTATTCAGAACAGTGTATGTTTCGGTATCCAGAACACTGAGTGTTTGTGTTTGTGCTTCCATAAAAGTGAAATTTTGTGCATCCAGTACAATACTATATTTGTTTGATCGGAGTTTTGAGAGGTCGTTTAGGCCAACTTACTGCATTATCATCGGATAATTATCTTCTGCTGTTTAAAACATCCGTTTACAGAGTCTAGGAATTTGTTAAGTTTGCAGTACACAAACATCTCACTCATCATCAGAATAGAAGCTACCAAAAAAGTAAAGTTTTAAAACTCTACCGTTGTTAGCTTTATTGTTTCTTCTTCCTATTTTTCTATACCAGAATCATTGTTGATGTTTTTATTTGATAGTGCCTTACATTCGAGAGAGATGTGGAGTATGTCGTCGCAAAATTTATTCTAAAAAAGGGATGAGAAGTATACTAGGTAAAGAATGTAGAATGCTCACGGAGCATTACAACATTTATCTAGTTCAGAATAACGAACTAACTCGAAAATTCGACAAAGGTTACGTTTGCAAGTCATGCCACATGAACTTTGAATTGAATTGAATTGTATGGTTTATTGACCTCATAATTAACAATAGTTTTCTTCCATCATAGTCATCTAGATTCTAAATAATAGTTTTAAAGGGTTTAAATTTAGATTCAGATTTGTAATAATCATGTCATACATTAGATATTATTCAGAGATCTTATCGGTTATCAGCTTAATATTAGATATAACCATTAGACATTGTAAGTACTGTTTCATATTTTATATATTAGTGATTCATTTCTTCCTTTTCCTTAGTATTTCTTGCCGTATGGCTTTGTCGAATTTAGTGAGAGTTTCACAGGACTGTGATTCTCGTGACAGGTTATTCCATAGGGATGTGGAACGATATCTAAAGGACTGTTGACCAAACGTTGTTTTGATTTTGGGATTCACTAGGTTCATCTCACTTCTTAGTACTCTAATTGCATTTGTATTTTTAGTATAATCAATGCTTATATCTTTTTTGAGAAAAAGGTTTTCATGAATTACATATTTATACATAAAAAGTAAGCTGTAGGTATCTCTTCTTTCCCTTACTAGTAAAATATTATGCTTTTCAATTAGTTCTTTTAACATATTTCCATTGACATTTCGTTTAACATTACGATTTTAAAAAGTACTCCATCTATTTTCTCTAATTTGCTGTTACATACATTGCCCCAGATGGGTAAACAATAATCCAGTACAGATAGTATTAAACCGTCAGTAAAAGTTTTAATCTGTTTCATAGTGAACAATCTTTTATATTTCATAAGAAGTTTACATCTAGATTTCATTTTAGAGATGACGGTGTCAGCGTGACTATTCCAGTTTAGTTTTGTGTCTAGCAAAATTCCTAAATAAACAAATTGTTCAACTCTTTGTATTTCGATATTATTTATAGTTAGACATGTCTCATTACATTTTTTCATGTTAGGAGGGGAACATAGCATGTATTTTGTTTTGTCAATATTTATTTCTAGTCCATTATGTTTTCCCCAGTCCACAATTGCATTTAAGTCTATTTGCATAAAAGCCTGAGCTTGATGTATATTTGTCGATGAGTAGTAGACAGAAACGTCATCTGCGTAAAGCACAGTTTTGCAAAAAATGGGAAGTTCGGGAATGTTATTTATATAAATGGAGAAAAGCAATCCTGATAGGCACGACCCCTGAGGAATTCCCCGGTTCACAAAAAGTGGCTTGGAAATTGTGTCTTTTTCAATTTGTACAGCGATACTTCTGTTGCTCATGAGTGACATTAATAAATTGCACATTTTTCCACTTATTCCTACTTCATTTAGTCGCTCAGGAAATTTCCAGGTCAGGGTACTTTCAAACGCCCTTTTAAAGTCAATAAAGGTCACTAAGGTAAACATCCTTTGGTCACCGGCATTGTAAATATCATTTGTTAATCTACAAATTGCCGTGAAAGTTAAAAAACCCTGTCGAAAACCATGTTGGTACGGAGAAAGCGGATTTTCAAGTCGAATGTAATACTTCAGTTTATTGTAAAGGATCGATTCTATTATTTTTGAAGTTCCACATAGAATTGATATTGGCCGGTAGCTTAAAGGGCTACATTTGTCTCCTTTGCCTTTGTAAATAGGTAGTATGTTTGCATGTTTATATAGTTGTGGAAATTTCTCTTCATGTATTGCTCTATTTATGAGCCTTGTGAGTATAGGAGCAATTTCATCTGCAATTAACTTGAGAAAAATTATAGGTATTCCATCATGGCCTGTTGGTTTATTTGTGATAGCAGTTTGAATTGCTCTTTTCACTTCATCCTCATTGCATTCTAGCAAAGAGAAATGTTTCTTTGGTTCAGCAACAGAGAAGTCTTCTTTGTTAGCATTAGAAACAGGCGCTGGTATTGAGGGGAGAAGAAAAGAGCCACATAGAAAATTTGCAATCTCTATGCCACTAGTTATCGGTTGACTGTTGTGCATAAGATTATCTATCTTTAGTTCACGTTTACATTTCCTACCAAGTTCTTCATTTAGGTGATTCCATGATGTTTTGCTTGGATTTTTACTGTTTTCAATATCATTAAAAATGTATTCAGATTTAAGATTTGTTTTTATTTCGCCAAGTTTATTACGGTTGGTTTTATAATTCTGCCAGTCAATTAGGTCTCCAGTTCTGTTTGCTTTAGATTTAAGTTTGTCGCGGTCAGCACACATTTTGTCATAGTCTTTTGTAATCCATTTAGGTTTACTAGTGGATATTTTTCTTTTCTTACTGGCAATCATAGTTCCATGTATAAAAGTAATTATATAATTGTAAGTATAAAATGCACTGTCTATGTCGTGACACAAATCTAAGATCCACCAGGGAGCAGTTGTAACTCTTTCTTTTAACTTGTCTAAGTCAACTTTGTCATATAATCTTGATTCTTTAAATTCGCACGATTTCTTGACTTTAGGTTTCTTTCTGATAACATATATAAGTTCATGATCAGCTATGCCACATGTGAGGACGCCAGAGGAGGCTACATTTTTAATATTGTTGCAGATAATTAAGTCAATTAGAGAGGTGGAAGTTGGTGTTATTCGTGTGGGTTGTTTAATTAGCTGAGTTAGGCCGTGCTGGGTCATTACGGAAAATAATGATCTGGTTTCACAGGTATGTTCTAGTAGGTTTATGTTAAAGTCTCCTAACACGTAGAATTCTCCTTCCATTTTTTTTCGAATTCGTTGTCCAGGTGGTTTAGAAAAGAAACAGGAGTATAGGAAGGCCGGTAAAGGGCAACAATTTTAATAGGTTTTATAAAAGGTTTACTTATTGAGAAAGTAATTTGGTCGATGGGGTATTGGAAACAGGACTCATGTGTATTTATATTCCAGCCGTTTTTTACATAAATTAGAACTCCTCCACCGTCTTCATTTGTACTTCTGTCTTTGCGCAGCATTTGATATCCGTTTATTTGGTATTCGTTGTCTAGAGTCTCTATTTGAAGCCACGATTCTGAGATAGCTAGGACATCGAAATTGTGTCTAAAGATTAACGCTTTTATATCGTCTTTTTTGTTTTTTGATGTGATGTCCCGAACATTGATGTGGGCTATTTTTATACCTTTAGGTAACGGTGAGTTGCTTGCATAATTATTACTGGTTACATCGTCATGGCTTGTGCATTTGTCGCATGTCCAGCCATTTACGGAAAATTTTGTTAGCTTGTCTAGTGTAGTAACTTAAGGGCTGAATCATATCATCTCATAAAACCATTACCTGAAACGGAACTTGAAACCTTTGTGCCCATTCCTGATGAGAACAACAATGCCATAGAGAATTTGTCAGGCTCTGCATATGCCATTGAAAATTTGCCAGCGCAATTATACTTAAATGGCCAGCATGTTTTCGACTATCAAGCGTCAACTCTCTACGAAGACTCTGGCATGGAGTGTGTTGAAGATTTGCCCACGGAAATATTCTCAAATGGTCAGTGTGCTTTTGATTCTCAGGCATCAACTCTCTATGAAGGCTGCAGTATGCAAAACTACGTTGAAGAAATGCCTGAATTGAATTTCCAAATGGTCAGTGTTCGGTCGACTCTCAGATCTCAACTATTTTTGAGGATTCAAATATAAACTTTGGCGACAATAATGGAAGTCAGTTGTCTGTTTTCTCAGCCTTCAGCAGGAACTCAATTTCAACTACTTCAAGTCATTCAAGTGCCTCATTTACAGAGTCCACTTTGTTCAAAATACCAAAGCAGGTCGTAAGAGTATCTTATCCTTAGTGTATATTATCTCAAAGAATCTGTTTTGTTTGCAAAGCACCTGAAAGACGTAGGATCCCCAAAGATGCAATTAGAAACGCATGGTATACAAAGAATATATTGATACATCAAGATAATAGGTGTTGTCCATCTCATTATGAAAATCGGTATCATTTCAAAGAAGCTGCGTTAAAATGTATTATTGCCAACAAAGAATACATGGAAATGTCAGGAGTTAAAGTAAAGCGAATGTTTTTAACGTTATTAACCGAGCCCACTTTTAAACCAACTGCCACAGTGTCTTTCGACGAGAATTCACCTTACACAAGTGATGATTATTATCAATTAACTGGCGTGGCAAAAGAATCCTTCGACAAAATGTTCAATTTCATTTCTTCGCATATTCGAAATAGCTCAAACCGGAGCAGTCGAAATGCACTAGGTTTGTTTATGATGAAGCTTAAAACTAATTTATCTCAGGCTGCCTTAGCTATTCTATTTGGCATGAACTCTCAATCCAGAGTTAGCGAAACCTTTGAAAAAGTTAGAGCTGCACTCGAAAAATACTTCGTCCCATACCATTTAGGATACCAGCACATTTCGAGAGAACGGGCTAAAATACATCAATCTTCATTTGTGCACAAACTTTTTGGATTATCTGATACTGCAATATGTGTATTAGCGGACGGAACATATCTTTACATCCAGAAGCCCAGTGATCACAAGATACAACGGCAAACGTTTTCAATGCTTAAGCCTCTTTTAGTCACTTTTCCAAGCGGATATATATTAAGCTGTGAATGGCCCTTCTTTGCAGATGGATCGAATAATGATGCTTCGATTATGAAATGCTTAAACAAACCAGACACTGAATTTTCTGCATATTTTCAAGAGGAAGATGTTTTTATATTAGATCGGGGTTACAGAGATTCTATCAAAGACTTACAAGATAAAGGTTATGTTACATTTATGCCCTGTTTATTAATAAACAGGGCACGAACAGAGAAATTATGAAAAATTTACGTAGTCAACGTAGTTTTTACGTGTCTATCACATAAGCTACTCTAATATTCCGCGGTTTTCACATTACATTCGTACTGGAAAACTACAGTATTGAAAATGACAACAAAGGTGCATAGTTTTTACGCATTTTTGAACATAGCTGTATTTTAATACATTGAAATACGTAGCTCCTACGTAATATTAAAGTGTTTTCAGCTACATCAATTTTAAGTAACATTGTACACGTAACTGCACCGCTGCATTGAGGTAGCTTTAGCCACATCGAATTTTAGTGTCCTATGTAACGCAAAAATTACGTAATTTTTCAAGAATTTTTAAATGTGCTTTAATTGCGAAACTAAAAAATCATGTGAACTACGTAGTTTTTGTGTACTCAACCCTACTTTACAACAATGTGCTCTAAAGTCTATAACAATTACATTATGGTAACGTAATTTAAAACCCAAGCCATTATAAGATTCTTTACGCGCGCATACATCGGGAAGTTGACGGTTGACACGATTTCTCGTTTGCCATTACACTTTGAAGAATTTCATTTGGTCAGAAGCTAATTATCATCGCTGAGCCTGACGATTATTTCAAAATATGGTAAGTATTAGAGCTGGGACCGATTCGATTAAATTGAAATCGAATCGAATCGAATCGATATCAATTCGATTCGATTCGATGTTTTTCCTATCACGGATCGATTCGATTCGATTTCGATTTGGAAAATATAGAAAATTATCGATTCGATTCGATTCGATTTGTCATGTACAGCTGTAGTTAGACTATAAATTGGGCTAATCATCATAAAAAAGTGCAATAATACGGCGCAACTTTTGAAAACGTCGAAATATTTGTTAAATTTTCGATTCGATTCGATTTCGATTTGGGCCCGCCAGGCAAATTATCGATTCGATTCGATTTGGATTGCAAAATTATCGACATAGATTCAAATCGATTCGACTTGGCTTGCTAAGATTATCGATTCGATTCGATTCGAGGCTCGAAAAATGCCGATCGGTCCCAGCTCTAGTAAGTATAACAAAATTTGCTTTACATTCTTCGTAGATAACTGTTAATAGTATTTGATTATTAAATGCTTACTGAAATCTATTATGGCTATAGGTGATTGCAAGGAACCCAATAAGGACAACTCTTTCCTCACCCAAATACTCTTCCTGTTTGTTAAAGGTAATTTAAGAATTATAACCTAAAATATCGTTAATCCATGACTATTGTTTTTATAAATATATACGGAAAACGGAATACTAAAATATAAATACCTAAACATACAAATATCTAAAAATTATTTTTTATTTTTCTAGGATTCCAAATTCAAATTAAGGACCTAAGTCGGCTCAAGAAAATTCAAATTTCTCAGGACATCAAGTTTTATTGTAAGTATATAAGATTTGTATTAGAAATGCATTAATAAAATGTATTATTACAATGTGAAAATCTAATTGTGGTTGTGCATTTATTTATCATTCTGCATAACGTAGTTTAGTAGTAAAAAAGATACATAAAAAATACGTAGTAATAAGTACAAATAAATGCGTACCAATTACGTACTGGAAGGGATGTAAAATCTACAATCCAATTATTACGATAAAAATACGCATAAACTACATAAAAGCACACATCAAAAATACGTAGCTATGCTGTATTTTCCACTACGTGATAATTTCGTAATGATAAAGACAGAATTAATACGTAACTTTTCTTAGGAGAAAAACAATATCCTAAAGCGGACAAGATCTCTGTATTATACACGTTCTAAAACTACGTTAATGTTACGTAGTTTTATTGTTTTGTGGTTTGTTGGGTTGGCAAAAAAACAACCTCAGTTCACCACAATGGAAGCCAACGGGTCACGCAGAGTTACCATTGTCCGATGGAAGAATGAAGTCACCAACGGACTGACTAAAAAGTTTAAAATGGTCGCCGACGTTATCCATGCATCTTACTTACCAAAGATCGGTTCCATTTATCGAATTGTGTGTTCCATTGTAAATGCATTTTCTACTCATACTTGCAGAGATAGTAGTCTTCTACCTCGCCTGCCCTGGAAACTTTGTGAAACTAACGCTTTGTTAATTACATAAAGGCTAAATGCAACGGCAAATAATAGGTTATTGGATAATTACTGGATATT
Source organism: Yoshiicerus persimilis (assembly GCA_020352615.2). NCBI lineage: Eukaryota > Metazoa > Arthropoda > Collembola > Entomobryomorpha > Tomoceridae > Yoshiicerus > Yoshiicerus persimilis. Next base: position 7,248,560 of record CM036940.2, on the reverse strand, counting down.
ACAAATAGTAATGTTACCAGAGTTAGCTATGGCAGCATATATAAATATATGATGTCTGCATAAATATATTATGTCTATATAAGTATATGCATCATGTATAAAGTATATGTTTATGAAAAGCCCTGTACACGCAGTTTCATTGAATGCTTTCCATAGTACTTTTTTGAAATACATCATGATGTGTGTAACTAGGGTTATTGAAATTAGGAATTGTTGATTTTTTGATCAAAAATCTTCAGCCCAGCAATTTTTGTACGGTTACAATGACAATGGGCCCAAATTGCGGAGCATACCAGATAGTATTTTTTACGTATTCAACCATTAGTTCGACAACTGGCTACTGTACTTTACTGTAAAGACATTTTTAGAGTATTCTGTTAATAAGAGCGGATGTTGGTGAATCACACTCTCGCCTGCTATAATTCTCATTGTCTAGTACTACCACACCTAAAGTAAAGATTCGTATTTTATGAAGACTTATCTGTAAACCATTTTTGTAACTCCTCTCTGTCAATGTCAATCCTAACAATTGCCAAATATTAGTCCCCTGCTGAAATGAAATTTGGCCACCCTAAATGAATATCTCCCTTCCTTAAATGAAATAGGCGGCCATTTATCGGGCCCTGATAAATGACAGGCCCTGTAGGGAAAAGGGCCCTGAACCAAAAATTCTCCTTTTCCACTAAAGTTATGCCTTTGCCCCTTTTAATACTTTTAATACTTACTTTTAATACCCATCATGAGTCATGAATATCCTAAACCCTTAGCAGAAAAACTCAATTTTCCATGTAATATTCAATCTTCTCTTTATTAATCCACATTTACCCCGGTAATGGCCATTCTTAAAGGGTAAATATGAATTAATAAAGGGAAAAGTGAATATAATTAAGAGGAAAATGGGTTTTTCTGCCAAGGGTTTGGGCAATTCATGACTTGTGATTATATTCAGAGGAAAACATGAATTAAGGGGGAAATGTGTATTATTGGTTCAGGGAAAAGAAGTAAGTATTTTAAGGGCTATAAATATTTAGCCAAGGAAAAACAAAGAAAAATAAAAACCAAAGATAACACTTTATCATTTATTTCATTCTATTAACGTTAGAGCATAACTATATTGTCTACTCGAAGTTTAAATTGACAATTTTTGATGGCTGCATCATCGCATCATGTTATTGTATTACTGCGACATCATTGGCAATTGTAGTTTAGTCTGTCGGTATTATTTTGACATATTGGTTGCTAAAAGGAGGAAAAATGTTAGTTTTATTATTTTATTCTATTTTACTTCCTCGATGGTGGTCATTTCATGTTGGTATTGGCATTTATGGTGTTGTCTTAAGGGAAACGACATTAAGACAAAAGGTGCATCATATTAGTTTTGCTAATCATAAGCGTATAAATACTTCAGTTAACAGTAGGTGTCTTAATCCAAAATTATCTACAGCAATTATGGAGATCTTAAATATTGCCGTTTATTTATTAGTGATTTTAGGCTGTGTTATACTAAGAAGCAGTGACGCAAAGGAAAACCGAAACAGAACATTTAATTGTGAGGTCACTGTGTTCTCAAGAAAACTAAATTCAACAATTAAATGTGTCGATAGTTTTTCATATTTCGGGCACAAATATGATACAAAATGCATTCCGCACTCAAATAACGTTCCAATGGGTGTTTACTGGGCAAGTAACATTAGTGCAGTGTGGTCCCACAAATTAACTTGTAAATCCGGCGCTCCGTTGTCAAATGAAATATTCTTTCCACAAGGAAATCCTGACATAAATTTCATGAATCTTCGTCACGAAAGAGCTCAATTTGGTTCATCAACGCAAGAATACATTATGACTGTAGTATTCCCAGATAGAAAAGCCAGGGAACAGTCTAGTGATTTTGAGGTTAAATACCAAATATTTAATAAAGAAGATCCGGGATCAGCAATTAATGTCAATCTCGTATGTCTGCCTTACTTGAAAGGTACGATTAAATTATGCTTCTGTAGCCTTTGTATAATTTAGTTATTAAATGCAATATATTTTACTTTCTAATTTTGAAAAGCCAGGTATAAACTGTTATCCAAAGTGAAGCATTTATTTCTATATTTAATAGGAGAACATCCATTTTCAATCCTTGATGTCCATAGACTTAACGAAAACTTTGAGATTATGCTAAGCGGACCAACAAAGATAAAAACAATAGGATGTCTGGAAATGGAAACAAACGACACAGTAAATTTAATTCGGGAGAAAGTGAGTCAAGCGGTATTTCTGTTTTTATGGCACTGCTATTTGGATGTCGATTAATGCAATTTAATTATCAGAAAAGTGAAATTATCATCATTTTAATTCGTAGGCGTATTTATTTGTAACTTATGGAATTTCTGATTAAAATGACAAAAATTGTTTTCAATACGTTACACATTTTCCATAAATAAATGCTTTTCGAATGGTACTGTACATTATGTAAGTTATGGTTCTAAATAATATCGTTATAATTACCTTTTGGTACAGGAAGAAATAAAAATTGACAACCATTGGGGGCCTCGTACTGGTGAGGAATTCTTCAAAATAAATTCAACACTCTTAAAAATTTCAAAGGGAAATTATACTTGTTATTGCAATGCAGCAAAACAAGACGATTGTTGGCGGTTCGATTTACGGAAATACAGTAAGGTTCTAGTTAACGTATTTACTGATTAAGGATCACGGAATTTCTTTTATCAAAATTGACTACCATTTTACGAGTACAAAACTACAAAGTGACGATTTTTAAAACCTTATTAATTCCACCAAGTAACTGTTTTGTTTATGTAAGAATTGGATAAATTAATTCGAGATCGTGGCTAAAGAACTATTATCGATTCTTTTCTCTATTAAATGTGTTTAATGTCTATAAAATATTCAGTTTTGAAAAAGACAGCCGTGGCTCTGTGAAACTTATGCCTCGGATTCCGTCTTGGATGCGATATTAATTTTAGCATCTCTCCCATAATATTTATAGCATCTTTTGGTAATAGCATTTAGCAAATTCCCAAAACAGTGAAATTTTAAGCATTTCACTGTTTACTTTGCAAAAAAATATCAAAAACTGCAAATAATCATTATTTAGACACGATGTCGAAAAATTGCAATTTTAGAAGCCACATTGAAATATTAATTTTTGTTGCTTTTTGCTCACTGCTTCTATGTGCCTTTCATATTTCTTCAGCAAAATTAATAACTAACCCTTCTGTACCCTTGATTACGTTGATATGTACGGTCAATGTCAACAGGGCTGAATAGATCTAATTATTGATTTCCTAAAATTGCGATTTAAAAAAGAACAATTATAATTAAAAATTGAATTCTAATATCTGCAGAAACAAATGTTCCCCAAAGTCAAGATATATATGTGTATCATCCGGAGCACATTTTTGATACAATAACTGATTCCAATAAAGTTTCGTTTGGTTTGGAATGTGTGAATTATTTAAAGAACGTCACGATAGAAGGAGAGCATAAATCTGGTTGTGGAACTACTACCATAAGCTGGAAAAGGTAACATTTAATTTATAGCATACTGCCGTGTACAAAGTACTAGTGATAAAAATGTCGACAATTTTGACAATCATATTTCTTTGTAATATTTAGTACACCTATTTCTGAATCTCCGACCAATATAACCATTACATATTACAAGGATGGAATTTCGTCACCATACTATTTTGCCACTGCTAAAGTGCCTTACTTAAACACATCTGAAAGGACTGCTCTCAAAATTGTAGACGAGAAGAAATGTGATTATGCTGTGCATGAAACCAGTCTTAGGTGTACTGATGGCAACATTACTTTACATAACTGGAATATATATTGGGTTAACGGAAACCTAAACACAGGTACATATTTTTGGCTGCAGTATTCCATTTTTACGTTTATGTTTTCCGAATACATTTATGCCTTTGTTGTACAGATCACTGGGTTTTGCCATTGTCATATTACGATCAAAGATTCCTCTGCAGTTCCTATGATGATGATTTAGAGTTACGACACATGGAATGTGAAACGCCTACAGAATGTCGAGTGTATTCAAAATGCGTAAATACCATCTTTATTATTTGTTTTAAATAGTTTGCAGCACAACAAAACATTCCTGTATATATTTTACTAATTCTCATCTAATAATCATTTTCAGTTAGAAACGGAGGAGGTAGAGGGCAAACGATATCCAAAGGCTGTCTGCGACAAGGAAATACCAATTATAAAAGGGGTTTCTTGCGAATCTCAAAAGTTATTTAACAGAGGAAAATATTGCGCAATAGCGAGGCCTTCTAAAAACGGAATCATGCAATGCTTATCCAGCAGTTTCAATATACTGCAGCCGTACTTTCAAGGATTTGATAATCAATTATGTAAGGTTGAATAGCAACTATTTATTCAACCATATATTAAAAAATAGGAAAAATAAATGCGCCTCAAAAATAATTGGGTTGCCTTAAAAATAACTTTACCTCATGTAGTCATTTAAGAGAATTTGCTTCGTGAATAATAATGTAATCTCATTTAACGAATTAGTAAATTGCTTTATCTCAACGTTATATGTTGTGGTTAAGTTACTTTTGTCGAAGAATAATAATTTAGTGTACATTTTCATTCACTACTGCAGTCTGCAAGGCAAACCTATTAGTTTTGAGGTTTCCTGAAAGACCACCTAATAACGTACTTAAATGCTACATTTCTGTCAGATGTTACAACCGAGCCCCCTTTAGAAGCAATAATGAAACTGACCATTCTTAGTACTGCAAGTGAACTGTACACGAATGGGAAGCAAACTTTGCTTTGTGAAGCACATCAATTCTTTTATGAACATGGAATTCAATGGGCCTTTACAAATCTTAATGGCACTATAATATCGCCTGGTAGGTGAATATACATAAAATAGATTTACTTGTGAAATCATTGCTTCATTTCTGGATATTTCAATTGCTTTAGACTTTCTCCACCATGTACCTGAAAATAATTCAGACTATCGATATCCGAAAAGCACCATTGAAGTATCATTTGCGGAGATTACTGAAGTAGTAATTGTATGTCTCGCTCCTCCAATTGATAAACGAGAGTGGCAAAACAGGTCGACTACCCTGAAATTAAAAAGTACTTTCCGTAGTGAAATAATAAATAAATACAATTCTACTTCTTTAACAATAGCTGGCTTAAAGTGGTCTGGTAGTTAAGACAAAACATTCAAACTTTTTTCATTTTTGTGAAAATAAGAGCCAAATTACAAGACTAATCAGAGTTGACATTCATTTGGATCAAATGTGACTTCAATTTGGCTCTAATTTTTCAAAAATGAAAAAAGCGTACTTTATTTACCTGGCTTTTTACGCAAGAATATAGAGAATAGTATTTACAATTCTTAAGATAATTGTCTTCCAAATAAGAATAAATAACTTTATTGTCCTGCTAGAATCACTTCCTCCTGAATTCCACAGTAAAGACATTGATGTCTATTTTGATGTCAACAAAAAAGATCAAAGCATCACTTGTCATGCTATTGGATTACCACAACCACAAATCCGCTGGATAAAAAGCAACGAGGTTAGTTTTGTTTACAAATATTTTATAAATATAAGGAGACTTTTATACTGTAAAGTTTTTTGTTTTGAGTAGGTTATCGATGATGCATCAAGAATATCAGACAGCGTATTTAAAACGTCTCTGCTGTTTCCGTCTTATAATGAATCATTATCTGGAGAATATATTTGTCAAGCCTCAAATATTGCTGGCAAAAAGACTCTGCTCTTTCAAGTATTCACTGGTAATTCAAATATAATTCGCACAGTTAGTGAAATGCAAATGAAAAATTTTGAAATTTGAAAACTTCTTTCTAGCTTCCGCCCTTTCACTGACGGATATTCTACTTATATCAGGCTTCTGCGTTTTGGTTTTCCTATTCTTGGTATTCTTCGTCATCTATCTCAGAATTTAAAAGGTGCACCACATTTTATTTTTCATTAAAATCTTATAATACCTTTGGGTAAATTTCAACTTAAAAGATTGCAGGTGAAATGGCTACATAAAATTTATTTTTCATCAAGGTTTTGAGTGCAAATAATTGTATAAATCAATTTTATCACAGTGTTACTCTGAGGTAGTTATAATATGTAACTTGTTGGTCGCTCTGAAAAACTAATTTGCATGCTTGACTTTTGTTTAGATGAAAAAGTATCGAGAAATGAAAGACGTCGTTGAATTATTAAATGGAAATGCAGAGAGTGCTGATAATCCTATAGAATTGCCTTTCGACACGAAGTTAGAATTACAGAAACATTCGTTTTATTTAGGTAAAGAAATAATAACTAAAGAAATAGGATAATGAATATATACACTGACTCCTGACATAGAAAAGAATGTATATTTCTTCATTTTTAAATTATTTTATGGGTTTTTGAACAAGACAAAAGGATGTTACTTGGGAAGGGAGAATTCGGAGAAGTTTACAAAGGACGGATTGAAGGATTCGATGGTTTTATTGCATTCAAAACATTATCCCGGAATTGCAGCACTAGCCACGCTAAGGCGTTAGTTGCAGAAATCAAAATGCTAATGTATGTTGGAGAGCATCCTCATTTAGTTGAACTTATTGGGGTCTACAGAAGAGAAATACAGCAAGGTAACTAATATCTAAGCTCATTTTCAGGCTTATTATGTAATATAATACTTCTGCCCTCAGTGGTCATAAATGAGAGTTTGTGACTTACTAATAATTAACCGCAAATATCTTAGGTATTTTGTACATGGCACTGGAGTTCTGTGACTTGGGTTCATTAGAGTCGTATTTGCGAACTTATAAACATCTATTTATGAAGTGTCCGATAATTAGTTCATATATAAACACTGATATTGTTGAAAGGTAAGGGCCAAATAAACGAAACGCTACATTTTTAACAGTATAATTATTTTAATACTTTCACATTATATTCAATGCAATATCTTAAAGATCTGGAAAGGAGGTTGGGGAAGTACATTCCAATTATTCAATGAAAACTTTAATAAAGTGGTGCTATCAAATTGCCAATGCAATGGAATATCTGGGAACAAAAAATGTACGTGTGTTATGATTTTTAAATTTACTCTGACACAAACAACGCAGTATAGCTATAGCATTTTTAATGTATTCAATTAATATCCATATTTTTATGGCCACAGGTAGTCCATTCTGATTTGGCTACAAGAAATGTGCTTCTGACGGCTGAAGCCAATGCCAAGGTCACAGATTTTGGACTAAGCCGGAGGACCTACAACTACACGGAATATGTCAAAACGGCCAAAGACGCTCTGCCGTGGAGATGGTTGGCGTTGGAAAGTCTTCTGACGAATACATTTTCTAGCCAATCAGACGTCTGGGCCTACGGCATTACTCTTTGGGAAATATTTTCTTTTGGAGAAATGCCTTATCCTGGAATGAGTCCTACACCAGACTTTGTGGAACAACTTAAAAATGGACTCAGGAATTATAAACCGAAATATGCATCCCAAGAACTGTAAATTTTCTCACCACTTCTTTCACTAAACATTTCTCCACTTGTAAATTGTTATTAAATAAGCAATGTTGTAAATTAGGTACCACGTGATGCGAGAATGTTGGCATCCGGAGGCAAATAAACGGCCTTCTTTCTCAACCCTCAGAATAATATTTGAAATTGCTTCTTTTCGAAATGAGGCCAACATCGATTGCAAGGTCAGTACTGGAAATTGTTTGTCATATTTCACATTACAATGCACACTAAAGCCTATTGCATACTATTCCTATTCTCATTATCATCATCATTTAAAAGGGGTCTTTCACATAATAAAAATTCCCGGTCTCGTAGTCCCAGTATAATCAAAATTGAAGTAATTCGGGAAATCTTTTAAATTTTTTTTGTGAACGACCCGATTTGAATGTTAGTGATTGGATTAATATTCAGTAAACTTAAACTTAAGTAAAATAGAGTATAAGCATCATAAATTAAAGTTGAGATATTTTTGTGCGTTTTAGATATCAGAAGATTGCAATCTGGAGGAAATCGCTAAGGAACTATCAGCTGCCGTTTATTGCCAGCTAGAAGAACAATGAATACTTGATGAATAATGGCTAATCGCTGTACTCAAAGAGATAGTTACCGCAGTGAAGTATGAAGATAGAATTTAATATTTATATCTATCTATAGTACAATCAATAGTAGACATATACATGCATAGAAAATATACTATATAATACTGTATATAAGAAGAAATTGTAATACATAATAAAGTATATAGAGAAGATATTGTAATGTATAATAGAGTATACAGAGAAAATACAATGTGCAATAAAGTATGCAGAGAATTAAATAAACTGAGTATAAGGCTTACTTAACTGGTAGCAAAGCCAAAGCCCTTATCTTACTATATCTATACTATATCTATTATCTTACTATTGTTGAATGCAAGTAATGAAAACTAGATATTTTTCCCGAATGCACCTATAGTCTTTATTTGTTCGAAATAATCTAAAACCCATTTCCACTTTTACAGTTCAAAATTACGTCTCAGTTTGGAAAGCATCAAAACAAAAATACACAACAGAATACCATTTTCTATGTTTGACATAAAAGCATGCAGACTTTAATGGAGTTGAGCAAAACTCTATTGGTTATAGAAAAATATCACCAATAGTCCCAAATTTTCTATTAAGTGTTAGCCGTGGTACCCTCAAACTCAATATATGGGTTTGTTGTGAACAATGAATTCGATATTTGATATACGATATGATATTCGATATGCATTTACCTATATGCCATTTTTTATCACACTTTACTGCATGGCTTTTCTCCCTTTGCTGAATGAGGTTTTGTGGTTCTCTCGTTTTCCCAAAATAAAAGTGCAAAACTAACGATGTTACAATTCCGGGGATAGCTCTTACTTTGAAATAGAATGCAAAGAATAAACTCACTTTACACCCTAAATGGAAGTCAATAATAATGCATTTAATCTACAGTTGCCGAACAGAATTTATCTTTGTTTTGCTAATTACTATATTTTTTATTTCCTCAAAATCCATATTCTTCGAAGATGATTTCCAATCTCTAAATGTGAATTATTTGCCTTTCGGAATTCCCTTGTGTCACTCATTATAATAAAATAGTGTAGTGTTTATCTGCAATAGTGAGCCCATTGTAAGAGGTAATTAATATCCATGCTAGGTGTGGTGTGATATTTGTATACTTGTGTTGATGAAGAGTAAAGTTCAAAATATTTCATTTTTAGAGATACCAACGCTTACCTTAAGGGGAAAGTGACAATTAGGAAGAGCAATCTTTAACGAAGGTAAGTTGAAATCGGTATTTAGCTTTAGTATTTTGTTGAAATGATAAATGAACTGATATAAAGCTCATTTCTACTATGAAAGTTATAAATTACGTCTCAGTTTGCAAAGCATCAAAAGAAGACTTTGCGGACAACAGAATTCCATTTTCTATTTTTGATCTAAAAGAATGCCGACTTTAATGAAAACGAACAGTGTGATACCAAATAATTTGAAATAATTAAATGCAAATCTCAAAATTAACAAAATTGTATTGTAGAAGTCAGGAGAATTAAGGGACAACGAGACTATGAGGATTAATGACCACATTATTAAACGTTCTGAATCTTTTACACAAAAAATAAAAACTTTTTTTATTGGATATTATTCTAAGCGACGAGAAAATACATTCTTTTGCTTTTTGGGCGTCTTGAGGTTAGATGATAAAATAAGGTGCGGTTGCTCAAGGTTGAATATACCAATTTATTCCTTGCTTATACGTGTCTTATACACTTCGTTCAACTTTGCTGTCACTAATGCATCAAAAGTAATACCAATGTCAAACATCCTTATTTCCATAAAAGCACTAGCATAATAGCATTAGCATTAGCACAAAGTCTAGAAAACAACAATTTTCATATCTTGATTATTAAGCATCGCGAAAATATATCCAGAAAGTATAAACAGCACGCATTTTTCGAAAGACTAAAATTGAATACTATTCGAGTAGAAAAATATAAATAGGAAGAATGACAAGATATCTAAGTACATAAAAGTTGCACTGATTTTCATTTCAGATTGCTTTTCTTTTTCGAAGAATCGGGACACGAGATTTGAGTCTGAAATATTAATACCGAGTTCAGTTCTTGGACAACATTCAAAAGCTCATGCCGAAAACATCCATCAAACACCCATGAAAAGGGTGGGCCATTTGCATGATCTATTGTTTTCATACATTTCAAAAGGAAAGCTTTTGTCATTAATTCAGAATTAGAATCACTGTCTCACAAAGACTTTAGCTTCGTCTCTGCCAAACATAATTCTTTTAATATATAAAATGAAGTCTCATTAAATTTATCAGTATCATAAAAATAAGCAGTAGATTTTTCCTTGTCCGATAAGGATACACAGAATAATAGCCATCAACTTTAGTCACTTTTGCTAAATTTCATGTAATAGAAACTGTTCTGTATTGATTCACGAGTTCAAGGAAAATGTTCATTCTATGTTTGTCCACAGGAGCAACAACTTTAGTTGCGATGTAACTTTCAGACTCAGTTAAAGGAATATTAAATAGAATAATATTAAATAGAACTAAAAAATAGCATTGCATACCGAAGGATTGTCCTTGGGTTGTGGTTTTTGGCGGAGAAGAACCGCAATAGAGGAAAGAATGAAGTTAATAATATTCAAATGTTAGTTTTTGTTTTGTAAATCGAAATATTAGTGCATTGCTTAAAAGACTAGAGATTAGCAATAATAGCCATGTACTCACATCGTTTATGGATATCCAGATAGACAGCGGCTCATCGTGATACGTTTCTTTGCCTACACAGTAGATGAATTTATATTCTCCAGGAAATGCTAAATAGATTACACTTTTCCTATTGTTCTGAAATACGCCTAAGTAACCGTATTAGGGAAATTTCCAGCCACAAGAAGGATTCCAAATACTCTTAATATTTCTTTTGTAATTTAAATAATGAGCCATTAGTTCGACAACTGGCTACTTCAAGGGCTATAAATATTAGCCAAGGAAAAACAAAGAAAAATAAAAGACAAAGGTGACACTTTATCATTTATTTCATTCTATTAACGTTAGAGCATAACTATAATATTGTCCATTCGAAGTTTAAGTTGACAATCTTTGATGGCTGCACCATCGCATCATGTTATTGTATTACTGCTTCAGCATTGGCAATGGTAGTTTAGTCTTTCGGTATTGTTTTGACATATTTGTTGCTAAAAGGAGGAAAAATGTTAGTTTTATTATTTATTCTATTTTACTTCCTCGATGGTGGTCATTCCTTGTGGGTATTGGCATTTATATAATGGGTGTTATCTTAAGGGAAACGACATTAAGACAAAAAGGTGCATCATATTAGTTTTGCTAATCATAAGCTTATAAATACTGCAGTTAACAGTAGCTAGGTGTTTTAATCCAAAATTATCTACAGCAATTATGGAGATTTTAAATATTGCCGTTTATTTATTAGTGATTTTTGGGTGTGTTATACTAAGAAGCACTGACGCAAAGGAAAACAGAAACAGAACATTTAATTGTGAGGCAAGAGTTTTCTCAGAAAAACTAAATTCGACAATTAAATGTGTCGATAGTTTTACTTATTTCGGTGACGAAAATGAAACAAAATGCATTCCGTTCCCAAATAACGTTTCAATGGGTATTTACTTGACAAATAACATTAAAGTGTGGTCCCACAAATTAACTTGTAAATCCGGCGCTCCGTTGTCAAATGAAATATTCTTTGTAGGTGGACATCCTGACATAGATTACATGAATCTTCGTAACGAAAGACAACTTGTTTTCTCAACGCAAGAATACATTATGACTGTACTATTCCCAGATATAAAACCCCAGAAACATGGCGATTTTGTGATTAAATACCAAATATTTAATAAAGAAGATCCTAAATCGGCAATTAATGTCAATGTTGCATTACTGCCTAACTTCAAAGGTAAGAAAAAATTATGCTTCTGTAGCCTCTGTATAATTTAGTTATTAAATGCAATATATTTTACTTTCTAATTTTGAAAAACCAGGTATAAACTGTTATCCAAAGTGAGGCATTTATTTCTATATTTTATAGAGGGAAATCCATTTTCAATCCTTGATGTCTATAGATTTAACGAAAACTTTGACATTTTGCTAAGTGGAGTGACAAAGATGAAAACAATACCATGTCTGGAAATGGAAACAAACGACACAGCTAATCTATTTCGGGAGAAAGTGAGTCAAGCGGTATTTCTGTGATTATGGCATTGCTATTTGGATGTCCATTAATGCAATTTAATTATCAGAAAAGTGAAATTATTATCATTTGAATTCGTAAGCGTATTTATTTGTAACTTATGGAATTTCTCATCAAATTTTAAAATGAATAAAATGGTTTTCAATACGTTACACATTTTCCATAAATAAATGCTCTTCGAAATATACTGTACATTATAAAAGATATGGTTCTAAATAGTATCGTTATAATTACCTTTTGATACAGGAAGAGCTAAAAAATGACAATCGTTGGGGGCCTGGTACTGCTGAGGAATTCTTCAAAATAAATTCAACACTGCTAAAAGTTTCAGAGGGAAATAATACTTGCTATTGCAATGGAACAAGACAAGACGATTGTTGGCGGTTCGATTTACACAAATACAGTAAGGTTCCAGTTAACGTATTTACTGATTAGGGATCACGGAATTTCTTTTATCAAAATTGACTACCATTTTACGTTTCTGAAGGGACCATTTTTAAAACCTTATATTCCACCAAGTACTGTTTCTGTTTATGTAAGCATTGGATATATTAATTCGAGGTCGTGGCTAAAGTACTATTATCGATTCTTTTGTCTATTTTTCAAAATATTCAGTTTTGAAAAAGACAGCCGTGGCTCTGTGAAACTTATGCCTCGGATTCCGTCATGGATACGATATTAATTTTAGCATCTTTCCCATTTTTTTGAGCATTTCACTGTTTACTTTGCAAAAATATATCAAAAACTGCAGATAATCATTCTTTAGCCACGATGTCGAAAAATTGTATTCAAAAAGTTATAACGTGCTTCTGTGAATTAAGTTTTAAAGCCGTAAGCTTTGATCTTGAAAATTGATGGGACAACAGTCTTCAGCTTCATATTTGTAAGATACCCGTAGGCATAGACAAATAAATTAAATAAATTATGTTAATTAAATAAATTTATTTTATACCTTCCGTTTTGATGTCCCTGTACTCCTGATCCTCCGTTATGTAATATTTATATGAGGGCGAGCACTGAGTGTAATAGTAAATGTAGTAAATCACTAAAAATAAAAGATATTTGTATTACATAATAATTATCGGCCTGTTGTTTATTGTCGGGAGTCTTAGGCATCGACAGTCATTTTAGAAGCCACGTGGAAATATTAAATTTTTGTTGCTTTTTGCTCACTGCTTATATGTGCCTTTCATTTTTCTTCAGCAAAAATAATAATAAATTAACTCTTCTGTACCCTTGATTACGTTGATATGTACGGTCAATGTCAACAGGGCTGAATAGATCTAATTATTGATTTCCTAAAATTGCAATTTAAAAAAAAACATTTTAATTAAAAATTGAATTTTAATATCTGTAGAAACAAATGTTCCACAAAACCAAGTTATATATGTGTATCCACCGGAGTACATTTTTGATACAATAACTGCTTGGAGTAAAGTTTCGTTTGATTTGGAATGTATGAATCATTTAAAGAACGTCACAATAGAAGGAGAGCATACTTATACTCTTTACAGAGATGGAGATTTTGTGGATTCAAATAGGTAAGATTTAGTTTTTAGCAATCTACTGCCGTGTAGAAAGTTCTAGCGATAAAGATGTTGACAATTTTGACAATCATATTTCTTTGTAATATTTAGTACACCTATTTCTGAATCTCCGATCAATATAACCATTACATATTACAAGGATGGAATTTGGTCACCATACTATTTTGCCTCTGCTAAACTGCCTTACTTAAACACATCTGAAAGGACTGCTCTCAAACTTGTGGAAAGAAATGACCAAGAGTATACTGAGCATGAAGCCAGTCTTAGGTGTACTGATGGCAACATTACTTTACATACCTTTAATATATATTGGGTAAACGGAAACCTAAGCACAGGTACATATTTTTCTATGTAGTATTGCATTTTGACGGTTATGTTTTCCGAATTCATTTATGCCTTCGTTATACAGTTTTGACTTTGCCATTGTCATATTCCCATCAAAAATTCCTCTGCAGTTCCAATGATGATGATTTAGAGTTACGACGCATGGAATGTGAAACGCCTGCAGAATGTCGAGTGTTTTTAAAATGCGTAAGTACCATCTTTATTGCTTGTTTTAAATAGTTTGTAGCACAATAAAACATTCCTGTATATATCTTATTAATTCTCATCTAATAATCATTTTCAGTTAGAAACGGAGGAGGTGGAGGGCAAACGACATCCAAAGGTGCTCTGCCGCAAGGAAATACCAATTATAAAAGGGATTTCTTGCGGTTCTCAAGGGATATTTAACACAAGACAATATTGCGCAAGAGCGAGACCTTCTAAAAACGGAATCGTGCAATGTTTATCCAGCAGTTTCAATGTACTGCAGCCGTACTTTCAAGGATTTGATAATCAATTATGTAAGGTGGAGCAGAAACTATTTTTACCAGCATATTTTGAAAAAATAGGAAAAATAAATACGGCTCAAAAATAATTGAGTTGCCTTAAAAATAATTTTACCGCAAGTAGTCATTTAAGAGAGTTTGCTTCGTGAATAATAATGTAATCTCAATTAGCGAATTAGTAAATTGCTTTACCTCAACGCATACTGGTTTTTCCTTATTTTAATATTATTTAAAATGTATTAAACTTATGTTAAATGCAATTAAAATTAAGCAATATTAGGGAGGCGCATTATATGTTGCGGTTCAATTTATTTTGTCAAAGAATAGTAATTGAGTGTACATTTTCATTCACTGCTGTAGTGTGTAAGGCAAACCTATTAGTTTTGAGGTTAACTGAAGGACCACCTATAGTAACGTACTTAAATGCTACATTTCTGTCAGATGTTACAAGCGAGCCCCCTTTAGACGCAGTAATAAAATTGAGCATTCTTAGTACTGAAAGTGATCTGTACACGAATTGGAAGCAAACATTGCTTTGTGAAGCACATCAATTTTTGTATGAACATGGAATTCAATGGGATTTTGCAACTCTTAATGGCACCTCAATTTCGCCTGGTAGGTGAATATACATAAAAAAGATTTACTTGTGAAATCATTGCTTCATTTCTGGATATTTTGAATTGCTTTAGATTTTCTACACCATGTAACTGAAAATAATTCAGACTATCGATACCCGAAAAGCACCATTGAAGTATCATTTGCGGAGGTAACTGAAGTAGTAGTTGTATGTCTAGCTCCTCTACTTTCTAAACGAGAGTGGCAAAACACGACGACTATTCTGAAATTAAAAAGTACTTGGCGTTAACAAATAATAAATAAAAACAATCCTACTTCTTTTGCAATGGATGGTTTGAAATGGTCTGGTAGTTAAGGCAAAACATTCAAACTTCGCTTTTTTCATTTTTGAGCAAATAAAGAACCAAATTACAAGACGAGTCAGAGTTGACTTCATTTCTTCGTACTTCGATTGTTTTGTCTTAACTACCAGACCACTTTCGCTGGCTTTCTTAAGAAGGAATACAGAGATGACAGAGAAATGTGTAGTATGTACAATTCTTAAGATAATTGTCTTCCAAATAAGAATAAATAACTTTATTGTTCTGCTAGAGTTACTTCCTCCTGAATTCGACAGTAAAGACACTGATGTGTACTTTGACGTAAGCAAAAAAGATCAAAGCATCACTTGTCATGCTAATGGATTACCACAACCACAAATCCGCTGGATAAAAAGCAACGAGGTTAGTTGTTTTAAAAAATTTTTATAAATATACCTAAGAAAACTTTTATACTGTAATGTTTTTTTTGTTTTGAGTAGGTTATCGATGCATCAAGAATATCAGACAGTGCATTTAAAACCGTTCTGCTGTTTCCATCTTACAATGAATCATTATCTGGAGAATATATTTGTCAAGCCTCCAATATTGCTGGCAATAAGACTCTACGCTTTCAAGTATTCACTGGTAATGCAAATATAATTCGCACATTTAGTGAAATGCAACTGAAGGATTTTGAAACTTTAAAACTGTTTTCTAGCTTCCGCAAACGGTTCCCTTTCATTGTGGCATATTCTACTTATATCAGGCCTCTGTCTGATCTTTCTCCTATTGTTGGTATTCTTCGTCATTTATCTCAGATTTGAAAAGGTGAACCATATTTTATTATTCATCCAATAGGTAAATGTCAATTTAAAAGATTGCAGGAGAAAGCCCTACATATTTAAAGTCCATTTTTCAGCAGAATTTTTGAGTGTAGATATTTGTATTTGTAAAAATCTAATTTCGTCAAAGTTTTACTCTGAGGTAGTCATAAAATGCATCCTGCAGCTTGCTCTGAAAAACTAATTTGCAACAATTTTGTTTAGATGAAGAAGTATCGGGATATGAAGAACATTATCGGATTATTGGATGGAAATACAGAGACTACTGATAATCCTATAGAATTGCCTTTCAACACGAAATTAGAATTAGAGAAACATTCGTTTCATTTGGGTAAAGAAATTATTATGAATAGACGCTTACATAGAAAAGTACATATATGTGTAAGTGCTTTTTAAATCGGTAACATTGCCCGCTTATAAATAAGAATCATTCTGCTAAATTTAGCAGCATTGATACCCGAACGGAAGAATGCAACACAACCGACATTGTAGCCAAAAGTCACGCCAGCATATCCGACAACCCGAGCAGCGCAATCATAATCAATTAAGAGCCTTGTTTGGTTGCATT
Organism: Yoshiicerus persimilis; assembly: GCA_020352615.2. Lineage (NCBI taxonomy): Eukaryota > Metazoa > Arthropoda > Collembola > Entomobryomorpha > Tomoceridae > Yoshiicerus > Yoshiicerus persimilis. Next base: position 7,231,607 of record CM036940.2, on the reverse strand, counting down.
GCCCCCGTCCACAGTAATTAAGAATGTAATATTAAGAAAAAATAGATATAATACAGATTTGTGATATAATACAATATTTTAGAGAAACATATGGTCATATCGATGTAAACCGAGGTATTTTTAGATATGACTGGAGTAATTTAAATAAAAACTACTTTTGCAATAAATAAAGCTATTTAAAAAATAGTGTATGTAAAGCACACAAAAATCATCTTAAATATAATATAAACCAGTATTGTCAAAATATTTTTATGTATTTTTAAAGCACACTGGTGTTTTAAAAATAGCTGATTATATTTGTAAACTACTCTACTTGTATCGAAAACATTCCAGTCATATCTAAATAGAACTCGATTCATATCAATATCAAATTTTTATCTGAATTACAGTAATTATATCATTTTCTATTTATTATTAAATATTCTACGTATATCTAATACTATATTCGATTCTTAATTGTACTCTGCGGGCAATAGGACCTAACAATAACAAGGCTCTTAATTGATTATGATTGCGCTGCTAGGGTTGTCGGATATGCTTGCGTGACTGTTGGCTACAATGTCGGTTGTGTTGCATGCTTCCGTTCGGGTATCAATGCTGCTAAATTTAGCAGAATGATTCTTATTTATAAGCGGGCAATGTTACCGATTTACAAAGCACTTACACATATAGACCTTAAATCAATTAAGTATTCGTTTCTGCATTATTTTATGGGTTTTGAATTAGACAAGGGAATGCTACTTGGAAAGGGAGAATTTGGGGAAGTTTACAAAGGACGGATTGGAGGAGTCGATTGTTCTATTGCATTCAAAACGTTATCCCAGAATTGCAGCATTAGCCACATGAAAGCATTAGTTTCAGAAATCAAAATGCTAATGTATGTTGGAGATCATCCTAATTTAGTTGAACTTATTGGGGTCTACAGAAAAGAAATACAGCAAGGTAAATATTATTTAAGCTCATTTTCCAGATTTATTATTTATATAATATGCACAAAGTTAAAAATTCTAAAAGTGATTGCGACTTACTAATAGTTAACTGGAAATATCTTAGGTATTTTGTACATGGCACTGGAGTTCTGTGACTTGGGGTCATTAGAGTCATATTTGAGATCTTTTAAACATCTATTTATGAAGTGTCCTATAATTAGTTCTTATATAAACACTGACATTGTTGAAAGGTAATATAGTCAAATAAACGAAACGCTACATTCTTTAACTGCACTAATTGTAAAACTTTTACATTATATTCAATGAAATATCTTAAAGAGCGGGACAGGAGGTTGGGGAATCACATTCTATTCATTCAATGAAAACCTTAATAAAGTGGTGCTATCAAATTGCCTATGCAATGGAATATCTGGGAACAAAAAATGTATGTGTATATTACGATTTTTAAACTGTAGCATTAGCTGTATAGCATTAGCTTTTTAATGTTTTCCAATGAATATTCTTATTTTTATGGCCACAGGTAATCCACTCTGATTTGGCTTCTAGAAATGTGCTTCTGACGGCAGAAGCCAATGCGAAGGTAACCGATTTCGGTCTGAGTCGGAGAACTTACAACTACACGGAATACATCAAGAAAGCCAAAGACGCTCTGCCGTGGAGATGGTTGGCATTGGAAAGCCTTCTGACGAATACATTCTCTAGCCAATCAGACGTCTGGGCCTACGGCATTACACTTTGGGAAATATTCTCTTTTGGAGAAATGCCTTATCCTGGAATGGCTCCTTCACTAGAGTTTGTGGAACAACTTAAAAATGGACTCAGGAATTATAAACCGAATTACGCATCCCAAGAGCTGTAAATTTTCTCACCAATTCTTTAACTTGACGTTTTTCCACTTAGCAATTGTTATTAAATAAGCAATGTTGTAAATTAGGTACCACGTGATGCGTGAATGTTGGCATCCGGAGGCAAATAAACGGCCTTCTTTCTCAACCCTCAGAATAATATTTGAAATTGCTTTTTTTCGAAGTGAGACAAACATCGATTGCAAGGTCAGTACATGAAATTGTTTGTCATATTTCACATTACAACGCACACTAAAACCGATTGCATACTATTCCTATATTCATATCATCATCATTTAAAAGGGGTCTTTCACACAATAAAAATTCCCGTTCTCATATAGTGCCCTTCGAAAACCAAAATTCGAGTAATTCAAGGAATTTTGTAAAGTTTTCTTTGTGAACGACTCCATTTGAATGTTATTGATAGGAATAATATTCAGTAAAAGTATTCAGACTTAGAAATAGAGTATAACTATCACAAATTAAAGTTGAGACATTTTTTGTGCGTTTTAGATATCAGAAGATTGTAATCTGGAGGAAATTGCTAAGGAACTATCAGCGGCCGTCTATTGTCAGTTAGAAGATCAATTAATACTTGATGAATAATCGCTGTACTCTAAGGAGACAGTTACCGCAGTCCTATAAGTTAGATGACAAATGAGTAAGAATGTATATGAAGATAGAATTTAATTATTTCTACAGTATCTATATCTATCTTTACTTTAATCTATAGTATACGTCGAAGGTACTCTCAAGCGAGAATTTTTTATGTAGAATTTCAACTTTTTCCGTTCTGGTGAGCAACAGGGTTAGCCGTCTGAATGGAAACACAGCGATTTGTGCCCAGAACAGAAAAAGTTGCAATTATATTTTAATTAAAAAATTCTCAAACGGGAGGACCTGCGTATACATATACTTCTACAGACAATATACTATATAATATTGCATGTATAAAAAGAAAGTGTAATGCATAATAAAGTATAATAATATAGAGAAGATGTAATGTATAATAAAGTATACGTACACTATAGAGTATATAAAGAAAATATAATGTATAATAGAGTGCATAGAGAAAATATAATATAATATATAATATAGTACATAGAGAAAATACAATATATAATAGAGTACATAGAGAAAATATAATATATAATAGAGTACATAGAGAAAATATAATATATAACAGAGTAACAGAAAATATAATCAATAAAAGTCAGCATTACATTTTTATCACCAATTTTATTCATCCCACTTTACCTGGGGCTAGGCTATTAAATGAGCTAAAGCCCTTATCTTACTTTAGGTACCCATTGTATATGGCAAGTAATCACAACTAGGCATATTTCCTGAATGCACTTAATCTTTAATTGTTCGAAATAATATAAAACCCATTTCCATCTTTATAGTTAAAAATTGGTCTCAGTTTGAACACACAGCTTGCACAACAGAATTACATGTAAGTGCTGATTTCTTGGATTCCAGTCTTCATTTTTGGTTTCAGAGGCGAAAAAGAGCCCAGAGCCCTTATAAGTTGCTAAATGAGTTTTTCATTAGTCCATCCAATCTCAACTCCTGAGTAACTATGTAGGTATGCGGTTGTAACCCAATCTAAATGCTGAAATAATGTTTTCCAACAGTGGCAGTAAATACTATAGTAATTGTGGATAGCTGTTTTATAGAGAGTCGAGAATAACTATAGCTTTGCTTGGGGAAACTATATTACTCCTTTTACACGTTATAAAAAATTCCATTTAAAATAGCGTATTTGGACACACAAATTCCATTTAGCAACCTGAGAAAAATTCGTTTACAGAATTGCCTGTACTGTACTGACATTACAAATAAGAGTGTCCCAATTTTTCTATTAAGCGTTAGCCGTGGTACCCTTAAACTCAATATGGGTTTGTTGCAAACACTGAATTCGATATCCACAGGAATTTTAATCACAAAAAATTTATCCTGAAACTTTAATGTCTTCTAGGGTGCATTATGGCTTCACTTCACGCAGAAAGTTATGTTGTACAAATTATCTAACAACGTTCAATAGAAATCTGCACAGAGTTATCCGGGATAACAGAATATTCTTTGCACTTTATGGTTTACAAACTACTCTCTAAAATGTTTGTTCATCTTCGCCATGAACTTTATCGCAGTTCTGTCTATTGAATTATGCTTTTCAACACTTCTTGGACATTCAAAAGTATAAAATATCAATTCACTACTTGGATTTAAATATTCTAGACTATACTCTATACTCTTGTAAAAAATTATAAAATTAAACGTGTATGAAATCTTGATTTGGGATTCATTCATGTGCCATTTACTATTATAATAAAATATGGTTTATATAATTTACGCAATTTTTTGCAAGGATTTACGCTATTGTTATAGGATTTGTTGTTACTTGTTGCTATACTGGACAGTGCATTCATTTAATGTGATTTTTAATTGCTTCCTTTTTAACACTTAAGATATAAGAATCATAAATTTTAAACCGAATTATCACTGGCATATTTAAGATTCCACGTGTCCAATATAAACTTTCCCAAACTCTCCCAGAGTTTGGACATAATTCCCGCTTTTTAGCAATTTTCCCGATTTTCCCAAAGTTCCCAGGTGTCCAAATTATTGGGTTGAGAAGTGGGAAATACAAAAACCATTTTTATGGCTTTGCTACATGTTAAGTAAGCCTTATACGGGGTTTATTTAATAGCCTAGCCCCAGATAAAATGGGAATTTCCAACGAAAAATATTAGAAGTTGTTATTAATTTGGAATAGAGACGATATTTGTTTACGGAGAACTGAAATTTCTGTTTGTGGAAAGAAATTATTGTTATTTAGAAAACATTCGCCATGTACATTTCATAGCAATGGTTCATAGCATTTTAGAAGAATGATGGAATTGGCTTATCGGGTTTCAGAAGAAAGACGACCAATTGTCATTTGGAAAAAAAATACTCTGCGCTCTGCGCATTTAAAAAATCCAATTATTAATTTCCGATGAATTATTCAAGTGTGTTGAAATCCACTTATTTGTTACATTTCAAAATTTCAATAAATTCAATATGAATAGCCATACATAATAAATTGATTTGAAAAAAGTAATCAGTTATCATGGGGTTTTCAACTTTAAAATTTACAGGAGAACACAACTACATAACTGCAGAGATGTTGGAAAAAGTGTTAATAGCTAACTATAATGTAATATTAATATATTGTATGCAAAAATATGGCAGCCTGGAAGTTTTCCCTGAACCATCAAATTAAAACAGATGGAATTTATTCTGAAAAAGGACATTGTTGGCAAAACCTGTTAATAAGGTTTTATACTTCATATGTGAAAATAAACAATATAGGCCAATGTGATTTTTTGATCAATTTTTTATTTGCATTTACAGGGCTTTCATTTCATAGAATTCATGAATCAAATCAACGACTCTGTCCTTAGCTCTTTCGCTGTTTTCAAAGGCGACTGGCAAGAGGGCAAAAATATCCGCGAAAAATTCGTCCGGAGGAAATATTTTAAGTTCTTCATCAGAATTGTTGTTTTTGTCCAGCTTTGGCGACTTTTGCTCTGGTTGCGGAAAGACTCCCAGGTGGAAAGGAGTTGCAAATATAGCGTGAGTCAAGGCACCAAGATTGTTTTCAAAAAACTCTTCATTGAATTTATTTCTAGAAAAATTTGGGGGAATTTGTGCTTCACAGCGTTTCAATTCCAGAACAAAATTGTCGTAGTAAATATCCAGAAGTGTTTTCAAATGTGTTTTCCGAAACTGTGGAGAAGTACTGGTATAGATGAAATAATACAAGTCGTCGTAAATGGAGGAAATGTAGCAGTGCTGAAAATCAACGAATTTTACATCCAAAGGTTGTTTAGAATCCTGCTCCGAATATTTGAAAAGCAAATTGTTGGCCCACAAATCTCCGTGACAAACCACACTAAAATATTTCTTATTTTCTTTGGCAAGCTTCCCTTTTAAAGAAATATGTTCCACGACACTAGAGCAAATATTCCTTACTTTAACCGCAAGATCATTTTCAATTCTGTTTTCGATGATGCTGAGAACATCTAAACACACTTTGTTGTAGCCACGCCATAAAGCATGGGTTGGATCGCTTTCTATTGCATAATAAGGGCGAAGAAACCTTTCTAAATTCTCCCCAGAGAAAAATCCTCTTCCCTGGTTTTCAATTAACTGAAATCCGTTGGCGTGGAACGCACTGATTTTCACTAAAACCATAGAAGTTTCTTCCAAGGAAAGTCCTTCATTGTGTTCAGGCATTTTATAACCTAAAGGACTCAAATCCTCCAATGCGATGAAATCTGTTCGGTCATCGTTGAAACAATCGTACAATTTCGGTATTGGAAGTAAAGATTTGCACAACCTTTCCATTTCGGGAGCAACAACACTGTAAAGTAAGTTTTCTCTCCAAAATTGTTCAAAATATTGCGTGAATGAAAATGCTTTTTCATTTTCGTAGGATATTCCTTTATAAAGGATTTGATAGGTGACTCCACTTTTTGCTTTTACAGAAATACGCCTGATATCTCCGTAAACCCACCTACACAACCACCAGAATTATTAATCACTTCCACAGGTTCCTTAATTAAACCTTCTAGGAAATTTGTGTCAGCTAATCGCAACGTAGCAATGTTTTTCAACATGTTCGCCATGACCAAACTATTCCCAATGAGAATATTTCATATTGGCGTAATTATTATATAATGTTTTATGTATAGCTTTTAGGAAACGAATGCATTGAGGTAATAAAGAGATTATCTGCAGCCGTGAGAAGCTAAGGGGCCATCCACTGCAGGTTTCACACCTCCAGCCACCTCCACCAACTCTTAATATCCCAATGCATTGATCCTACTTACGTGAATCTTAAAGTGTTCTTAATAAATTCCATCGTATACAAAATATTTTACGCATTCTATGTATACTTTGTAAAATAATTTCTTTTTAAGTCAAATAAGATAAACTGAATATTACATTATATATTATTATATTGAAATCTTGTTGATATACATATATAATAGTATTAATAATGTTATTAATTAGAAGTAATTAATGCTTATTTTTGAAAGCCTAAACTCTTGAGTTTATTTACTTTCCGACATATTTAAACTGAAAAGGCGATTTTGTGCCGTAACAAAATTCAGAGATATTTTGTAAGGTGAATTTTTCCCAAGGATATGACTATACATTAATTGGTGGCACAAATATTGCCTTTATCTTATGAGTCGAGAGATATAGAATAATTAAAATACCTTTAGTTATATGTCTGTGTATGACTTTTTACCATTTCTGCGTATGTACCTTGTTATGAATATGAATTGGCTGACATTGAGATCAAAATGACCTGTTGCAATTATTGCAGTGATTTTCTTTAGGATTGAAATTATTGCATACCATAATCTATATGAAAGGTTAAATTGGATGACAATGATCTAATTTACTTAAATGTGGGTCAATTGCTTGATTGAGTAAATTTCTCGATAGCATAGAATCAAGTTAACTACTCAACTGGCCTACATTTGAATTAATTACGTAATTTTCACTTAATGGTACAACGCATTAATCTCCACTATGAACATCTCATGAGTATGCAAATATGGAATATGTTCTGTTGTGTTACAAGAAGTTGACATTCTATGGAAAGAAAAAACATTTCCTAATTTTACTGTACATTCTATCCATTCAAACCAATAAAATTGTTGATATTTTGGAATTTAATGATATTTGGAAATCGTAATATGAAGAATTGCATTATTTATAAAACGCATTATAGTTAATTCATTTGGTAGGATTACCTTTGAATTCGGTATACGAATAATATATGTGAGCGCTTAAAGTAGTATATTACAATTTTGAAAGTTAGAAATTAACATTTACACAAAAATTACATCCAAACTAGCATCACTGGGGTTTTTGCTTCACAAGTAGACTCATATACAATTCAAATGAATTATTATTAGTCTTATATTATTTTGCAAATTAATGTAAAGTTATTGTTTTCGATTGGGGGTAATAAAATGATAAAATTCAGTATTCGTTAATTAACTGATTGCACTCGCTCATTGAAGTAAAATATTATAACTCTGGTCTGGACTGGAGACCAATTAATTAATTGCTACATTACAACGATTCCAAAGCGTTTTAATCTCTTACACTTGTAGTAACAGTCTATTAATTCTCCTGATTTCTACAATATTATTTTGTTAATTTTAAGATTTTATAATTCTATTTAGATATACCAAATGTTAAACTGTTCGCTAATTATTTACAGTTTTCTTTAAATAAATTATACGAAAAATTTTACCGTCAAGAGGCAAGAATTAATTAATTGTAGCACTTCACAACATAACGAAACTTTTCGAAACAATTTTAATGTTTCACATTCCTTGTGAATCTGGTGACCTCTTCGAGTATTTCTGTAGATTCTTCAGAATGATGTACACGGACGTCATTATTTCGAAGATTTTTGTACATTTCCACGAGCAACTTCGGATCTTGTTCCGCAAGTTTTTCCAAAGCTCCATTTTCATTTACCGGAGAAAACATTGGATTAGCTTTGTTGCTATTGATGAAAGCCATAGCCCTGAATTTTAGTTCCGGAGAGTTGTATCTGTCCCCTAGAACCAAAAGATCGATGACGTTTTCAGTGGACATTTGCAAAATTGCTGCCTTGACAGAAGCTGCTTTTAATCCCCCCAATTCGTATTTTTCTGCAATTTTGAGTAATTCCACGAAATCTTCATCAGCACTTGCTACATTTCCTGAGTAGATAAACTCGAGCATTCTTTTGACAGTCTTGCTACTGAAATCTTCAATTATGATAACGTTGGTTGGAAACTTCGGAAAGTCATTTTTGAGCATTGCAGCAAAAACCGGACTGCGACAGGACAAGATATTCTTATGTGCATCCAAAGAACAATCTTCTGCCACAATGGTGACATCTGAAAATTGAGACGACTCGAGCAGCTGACTATAATCTTCGTGTAGTTGATCTCGATATTGCCCCTTAGAAGAGACTTCATTTGTTTCGTCTTTCAGGATCCATAGTTTTATTTGAATGCGTAAAATATCGTCATCCAAAAATCCATTATTGTTATCGAACACCTCAGAATGGGTTGCCAGTGCACTAAAACCCCAATTGAGATATTTTCCTCCAAGTTCCTCAATCCTGTCACTATTGAGTTTATTACATAACTGTTGATTTCTGTTTACCAGGCACATTTTATACTTGGCTTTTATATCCATATAGTTTTCATTCAATTTTTTGCTCATTACTAAATAAACTGCCAAGTGTTTTCCCACTGCGTTGTCTTCTATCCCCTTGGGGTACAGTAATATATACCAGAAACTATTCGGCTGGTCAGTGGACTTCCCAACAAAGGTTGGTGATATCCATTTCTCACCGTCACTTGCTTTTTGGAAAGCCTCTGTAAAACTGGCAATGTTCCACTCAAAAACATTCAAATCTCCTTCTGACTCAATATTGTCCATTTTCCGTTTTCTCGATCCATCAGTCATTTTTGAAATGCCACCAATTTAGGAAATATCTCCGGTGTCTTTACCTACATGAAAATCCATCACAGATTATTGAAATCCAAAATATCGTCGTCCACGGACAATGTTCATAAAGCTCCTCCAAAGTGGTTAACCTTTTCAATACCGGATTAAATTCGTCGTTGGCATCCCATGTAACTATGGAAATTTGTTTTTGCTTGGCCCGCTTTAGGTTCCCAATTTTAAAAGTCTTACTACCAGTAACGGTGTTTTAAAAATACAACTCCTGCCCAATTTAATTTTCATAAAGCACACTTTTTATGCTCCTTTTCAATTATATTATATTATAACTATCCTGATATATATCATGACTGTTTAGTACGTTCACTGAGACCGATGTCATAATTCATTGAATTGGAATTAACTTTATTCATGTCTAAATAGCACATTCATCTATCTGATTCACCAATAAAACAACGAACTCAATCAGGAAACAGTTATAAGAACTGAATTTTGGTAAGTAATAATGGTAAGACATGTTACACTACAAATTTATATTAAAATCCATTGCAGAAAAACAAATTATAAGCTGATAACAATTTAAATAAATTACAGTTAGGACTTTTGCATACATTTGGCTTATTATCGCAAAATATGAGCAGATTATTTATATTAAAAATAACATTTTGAACATTTATGAAATTCTATAACTCTGATAGTAACCTCTTGCTCTAAGTTTAACATTAAGAAATAATACATTAATGTCGTAACTTCACTCAATTGTCTTTAGTTGTAGATTTGATGAAGAAAATCATAAGGCAATTTGATAATGTAGTTTCCAACAAGAGAATACTTTGGTGTCATCAGGAAAACAGCTAGAAAACAGGCACAAAATTATGAATTTACATAAAGATAGTATATGACAGTGACGCATACATGTCAAAGTTTAAAGCTTTCGTACCGAATTTTGACAGAGAAATTTATCGTGAAAACTTTCTTGAGAACTTCTAGCGTTGAAAACACCGAGTTATTTGCAATGCAGTAAAAGAGGTAGTTTTATCGCCTTTCAGCAAGGACTCTTGCTTTCTGCAATATAGTGAAAATTAAATATTCGTTAATCGCATAAATTGCATCATAATTTGCATACTTTTATAAGGGCCCACCTTTCTTACGGGAAGTTTTTTTTGAGTGTGGTATTGCTGGAAGCATGAGTTTTCCCCTCTGATGCAAAGATGCTTTTCGCACGTAATGCATTTATACGCAGTCGTTGCTCTTTTCCCCTTCTTCCAGCAAAGATGGTAATTGTAAAATTTCCCTTGCTTTTCATTAAGCATTGTTTTTGTTGGCATATGTGAAGATTCCGTCAAACGGTTTTCTTGGGGAAAGTGCGATACTCGACCTCGGGGTTTTCGGACAATGGTGTATGTGGCTACTATTTCCCCCATCAAAAGCCGGATGAACTCCTTATAGACCACAGTTGACTGAGGCTGCAATAATTTAAAAATCCGAAAGGAGTTGTATATTGTCATATCCATCAAGTGGAAATACATCTTCTTGTACCACTTCAAGCTTTTTCTTATGGTCTGGTATGGTTTTATTTGTCTATCCATATCATCGAGGCCTCCCATTTTTTGATTGTACAAAAGAACTGTTTGCGGCTTTTTCTTTTCAACACCCGGAATTCTGATAGGTGCATCATTCATTTCATGAAGCAGGAACGTGTTTAAGATTAAAACTTCCCGGTTATCAGCCCACCTTTCAACTAGCATTCCATTGTTACTGCCAAAAAATTCTACATCCCCTTTCTGCAATTTGTTTGAAAATTTGGGCATAAATTTGCGGTTCGATTTGACGGTACCTAAGACGTAAGTTTGTTTGGATCTAAGTGTCGTCGCCAAAGCTGGCCCCATGAACCAATTGTCAATTGTAACAATATGGTCTTTGAAAAAACGGTTTTCAAGTAATGTCAGGGTAGCAGCACCTCCAAATCCAAAGTCTTTTTGAGAATACGTCAATTTTGTGTTTTTTCCCTCATAAGGGATAATGTTTAAAACTGCCTTTGTTTCGCAATCGACGAGAACAAACCATTTTATGCCGAATCTCGCTCTCTTTTTTGGATTATACTGTTTAAAAGATAGACGGCCTTTGAACAGAATTAAAGTCTCATCAACCGTCAAATATTGTCCTGGCGTGATGCATTTGCCAAACTTTTCAGTGATATCTGGAAGCACACGTCCTAATTTTGAGTAACGGTTTTTTGCGCAATCTTTGTTTGTTGCGTTATTCACAAAGTGCAAACTTCTCATTATGTCCTCAAATCTGAAATTAATTGAAAACATTTATCTGTTTAGGGGTAACTAAATAAATGCAATTATTAAGTGCCAAAGTCAACTGTATGTATCAAATAAGCATTGGGATAATTCCTTCAATCTATTTTATAAAATCTGCATTGAAATTTATTGCGCATTTATTGATAGCTTACCGGGTGCGACTCATTGTTTTTCCAAAAAATGGTGTGTAAATGAAAGAATCCGTTGACCAATAGTCCTTTACACTTGGTTTTTTGACCAATCCCGTTGCCATTTTTAGAGTATGAAACAGCCAAAATTCGGGCACAGTCAATGGAGTCCAGGTGGTAAATGATTGTGGTTTTACAAGTTTTACTTGCTCGACGTACCTGTTACTTTCATCAATTATATTTTTAACTAAATCTTCATCGAAGAAATGTTGGAAGATTTGTAGAGGTGTTGAATGAAAATTCAATTGGGTAGCATAGTTGACCGTAGCGTTGTTAAATGTCTTTAATGTGGGAGGTGTCAAATTTACTCCTTTTGTCCATGAAGTTGCTGATGAGTTTACATTTACTGCATCGTTTAGATCATCTTCAATATCAGAAAATTGACTTTCACGTTCTTCTGCATCCAAATCAATTGAAGCTCCTTCCCAATCTGATTCCTCTGCTATAACGAACTCGTTTATTTCGTCTATTTCTAATAGAAATTTCAATATTATGCTTAAAAGTTTACATTAGCAATTTTAGTTGTTTGTCTTTAATATTATATAATTTTTAATTATATTAATTATATAATACTATGTATTATATCATTAATATTATATAATTACCTTCGTCCATTTTTAGATGTGTGCAGGTAAGTTGACAAAGACTGATCAGTAATATCGGAATTCGAAAATTAGTGTCTTTTGCTAGTTTAGCAGATTTTCATTTCACTGTTGTTAAAAACTTTTATATAGGATAGTGGAAAATCATTTTTTAAACGTACCGCCTTGTAATCACATCATGTGATGTGATATGTCTGCTGGGTTTCCAATGGAAATTACATCACATAATGTGATCGGTCTGCAATGCCTGTTGCTATGATTACATCTTTTGATGTAATCGGGCATGCAATGTACTTATTCAATCACATTGTAAGATGTAACCGGTCATGGAAACCTCTTATTATATCACATCATAACGCGTAATTGGTATTGAAAAGGTTAAGAATGTTTTAAAATATCACTCAAATAGTATCAATCCCTATTATTGATACTATTTTACTTTATTTTTCAAAAGCAGTACAAAATAAGCATTTCAACTAACCTTTGGCAAATAAAATCACCAGCAACTTGTCCTTATAAGAGCACTTTTCTTGAAAAATCTTGACATTAACCCAACGAAACAAGTCTTCAAACATCGCTACCAGAAGGACAGATGACTTTTACTATTTACAGCAGACGCGCTATTCTAGATCTGCGGCGGGCTCACTATGCTGTACTCTGTACTACCATAATTACAGTGAGAATTGAGAATGAAACATATTGTATTTGATGCTTTCCACAACAGGAAAAAATTTATTTTTGTATTCCCAAGATATCTAAAAATCCCATGCCATACGCTTACTTTGTGTTCAAAAAAGCAAATCATTCATTAGGAATCGCTGCAAATAATTCTTTCAAAAATACAGGATTTTCAAGAAGCAAAAAAGATTTTAAGTAGCAAAGCTATGATGTTTTGTGATTTTTCATGTGTCATTATAGTAATGGTTTTAATATAATATACTTTGTATAGAAGAATATAATTTAGAAAAAATAAAGTTCGAAATACTTTACATTTAAAACTTTCAAAGTAATGAATTTTTTATTTACTTTTTCTTATAATATGACGAATTGCATTAGTTATGATGAAACGCATAATTATTTTGAAGTCATTTTAATTGGATTACCTTTGAATACTGTATATGAATAATAAAAATAATAATATGTGTGAATGTATACTGTTAAAAAATTATCTAGTAAGGCCATCCTGCTACATTACTCAACTTGCAATTAAAAAATTACAACATTATTAACCCGATACTCCTGTGAGATTTAATTTAATTATGTTGCAGATAAAATGCACAACATCTATAATGCTAAAATTGTCACGTATACTTGCAATGGTATTATTTACAATTTCCGAATGCAATTGATTTGTACATACAATATTATAATTATTAGGAGACCAATTCATTAACTGAATATTTGACTGCATCTTTACATAGAAAATTTTCAATATTTAATCACTTATCTTGCAGTCGCAGTTTGGGGGCCTGGTCTCCTCAAGAATATTTTCATAAAATTCTCCTTAATTCAACAATAAATTTTTTGAGATTTAATTTAATTATTAGAGATAATAAATGTTAAAATTATCCCTGTTCATGAATTACTTACACTTTTTTTTGAAAAGACGTAGTCATTGCATCACAGATCAAAATTTTAGGAGGTGGAAATTCATTAATTTGGCCATGCACATTTACATTAAAGATTTTCCAAAAAATTATAATCATTTAAATCTCAAATTTGTTATACATAGTTATTGTGCTGTCGAGATTGGAGGATCTAATAATGAAATAAATTCAATTAGCAACATATAAGTGTTCTGTGGACTTTTTCACTAGGATATATAAAACTGAAATCCAAAATATCAGCATTTTGTGTCCACATAATTTGTGAATGCTCCCCAGCCTACTCGGTAACAATTTGAGTAATATCAACCTTTTGCAGTGTTTTTCCATAACCAATAGAGTTTTGCTCAACTACTTTAAAGTCTCCATGCTTCTATATCAAACTTAGAAAATGCAATTCTGTTGTGCAATCTTGTTTTGATGCTTTTCAAATTGAGACGTGATTTTCAACTTCAAGTGGAAATGGGTTTTAGATTATTTCGAACAATTAATGACTACGTGCATTCGCGAAATATGACTCTTCAATTCTCTGCATACTTTAATGTACATTGTATTTCCTCTGAACACTCTATTATACATTATATCTTCTATATAGTATATATACTTTATTGTGCATTACATTGTTTATCTTCTATATAAACTACATTATATTTTATAGTATGTTTTCTATGCAAGTATGTGTGTGTACTACAGATTATACTATACATAGATATAGATACTGTAGAAATAATTAAATTCTGTCTTCATATACTCATTCTTACTCATTTGTCATCTAACTTATATGACTACGGTAATGTCTCTTTCGTATACAGCGATTAGTCGTCAAGTATTCGTTGTTCTTCTAATTGGCAATAAACGGCCGATAACAGTTCCTTAGCGATTTCCTCAAGATTACAATCTTCTGATATCTAACACCACAAAAATGTCTCAACTTTAAATTGTGATATCTATACTCAAATTTTTAAATCTATTGAATATTATTTATACCACTAACATTTAAAAGGGGTCCTTCGTTCCTATTACTATCGTATTTTTTTGAAGTGTCGCGTTACCAAGGATCCGGATTGATTGAAATGGAGAAATAATAAAAAAAATGGAAAAATTATTGAAATATTGAAATTATTGAAATGGAGATAATAGTTTGAAAAAATATGCTGCGGAAAGACAAGGACACTTCAAAGAAATACGGCAATACTCGAATTTTGATTTTCGGGTGTCGCGAAGAGAACGGAAATTTTTATTATGTGAAAGACTCCTTTTAAATGATGAGGATATGAATATAGGAATAGTATACAATAGATTTTAGTGTGCATTGTAATGTAAATTATGAAAAACTATTTCTTGTACTGACCTTGCAATCGATGTTTGTCTCATTTCCAGAAAAAGCACTTTCAAATATTATTCTGAGAGTTGAGAAAGACGGCCGCTCATTAGCATCCGGAAGCCAACATTCACGCATCACGTGGTATCTAATTTACAACATTGCTTATTTAATAACAATTTCTAGGTGGAGAAATGCCAATTTAAAGAATTGGGAGAAAATTTACATTTCCTGGGATGCATAATTCGGTTTAATATTCCTGAGTCCATTTTTTAGTTGCTCCACAAAGTCTGCTGTAGGAGTCATTCCAGGATAAGGCATTTCTCCGAAAGAGAATATTTCCCAAAGTGTAATGCCGTAGGCCCAGACGTCTGATTTGCTAGAAAATGTGTTCGTCAGAAGACTTTCCAATGCCAGCCATCTCCACGGCAAAGCATCCTTCGCCGTTTTGACATACTCGGTGTAGTTGTATGTCCTCCGACTCAGACCGAAATCTGTGACCTTCGCATTTGCTTCTGCGGTCAGTAGCACATTTCTCGAAGCCAAATCAGAGTGGATTACCTGTGGCCATAAAAATAATGGGTATTAATTGAATACATTAAAAAGTCTGTAGCTATACTGCATATTTGTCAGTTTACAAATCATAGTACACATACATTTTTTGTTCCCAGATATTCCATTGCATAGGCAATTTGATAGCACCACTTTATTAAGGTTTTCATTGAATGAAGAGAATGTGATTCCACAACCTCCTGTCCCGCTCTTTAAGTTATTTCATTGAATATAATGTAAAAGTATTACCAGTTAAGAATTGTATCGTTTCATTTATTTGTCCCTTACCTTTCAGCAATGTCAGTGTTTATATATGACTTAATTATAGGACACTTCATAAATAGATGTTTAAAAGATCTCAAATACGACTCCAATGAACCCAAGTCACAGAACTCCAGTGCCATGTACAAAACACCTAAGATATTTACAATTAATTATTAGTAAGTCACAAAATCTCATTTCTAATCACGTGATCACTTTCACAATTTTTAACTTTATGCATGTATTATATAAATAATAAGCCTGGACAATGAGCTTAAATAATAGTTACCTTGCTGTATTTCTTTTCTGTAGACCCCAATAAGTTCGACTAAATTAGGATGATCTCCAACATACATTAGCATCTTTATTTCTGAAACTAATGCTTTCATGTGGCTAATGCTGCAATTCTGGGATAACGTTTTGAATGCAATAGAACAATCGACTCCTCCAATCCGTCCTTTGTAAACTTCCCCAAATTCTCCCTTTCCAAGTAGCATTCCCTTGTCTAGTTCCAAACCCATAAAATAATGCAGAAACGAATGCTTAATTGATTTAAGGTCTCTATACGTACTTTTCTATGTGAGTGTCCATTCATAATAATTTCTTTACCCAAATGAAACGAATGTTTCTCTAAATCTAATTTCGTGTCGAAAGGCAATTCTATAGGATTATCAGTAGTCTCTGCATTTCCATCCAATAATCCGATAATGTCCTTCATATCCCGATACTTCTTCATCTAAACAAAATTGTTGCAAATTAGTTTTTCAGTTTTTATGACTACCTCAGAGTAACACTTTGATGAAATTGGATTTTTACAAATACAAATATTTGCACTCAAAAACTTCATTATGATGAAAAATGAACGTTAAATATATAGCGCTTTCTCCTGCAATCTTTTAAATTTGCATTTACTTAATGGATGAATAATAAAATATGGCACACCTTTTGAATTCTGAGATAAATGCCGAAGAATACCAGCAAAAGGAGAATCGTCAGACAGAGACCTGATATAAGTAGAATATGCCACAGTGAAAGGGAACCGTTTGCGGTAGCTAGAAATATTTCAAATGTCAAACATTTTCATTTGCAATTCACTAAATTTGCCAATTGTGTTTCAATTACCAGTAAATACTTGAAAGCGCAGAGACTTATTGCCAGCAATATTTGAGGCTTGACAAATATATTCTCCAGATAGTGATTCATTATAAGACGGAAACAGCAAAACCTTTCGAAATCCGTTGTCTACTATTCTAGATTCATCTTCGATAACCTGTTCCAAAGTTACAGTACAAAAGTTTCCTTATATTTATAAAATATTTGTAAACAAAAGCTAACCTCGTTGTTTCTTGTCCAGCGGATTTGTGGTTGTGGTAATCCAATAGCTTGACAAGTGATACTTTGATATGTTTTGTTTACCTCAAAGTATACATCAGTATTTATACTGTGAACTTCAGGAGGAAGTGGTTCTAGGAGAACAATAATGTTATTTATTCTTATTTGGAAGACAATTGTCTTAAGAGTTGTAAAGACTACACATTTCTGTGTATTCTTTCTTAAGAAAGCCAGCTAAAGTGGTCTGGTAGTTACGACAAAACAATCGAAGTACGCTTTTTTTCATTTTTGCAAAATTAGAGCCAAATTGAAGTCACATTTGAGCCAAATGAATGTCAACTCTGACTCGTCTTGTAATTTGGCTCTTTATTTTCACAAAAATGAAAAATGCCAAGTTTGAATATTTTGCCTTAACTCCCAGACAATTTTAAACCAGCTATTGCAAAAGAAGTAGAATTGTTTTCATTTATAATGACGGCGAGTACTTTTTAACTTAAGTATAGTCGTCGTGTTTTGCCACTCTCGTTTAGAAAGTAGAGGAGCGAGACATACAACTACTACATCAGTGACCTCACCAAACGATACTTCAATAATGCTCTTCGGGTATCGATAATCTGAATTATTTTCAGTTACATGGTGTAGAAAATCTAAATGCAAAATATCCAGAAATGAAGCAATGATTTCACAAGTAAATTTATTTTATGTATATTCACCTACCAGGCGAAATTGAGGTGCCATTAAGATTTGTAAAATCCCATTGAATTCCATGCTCATAAAAGAATTGATGTGCTTCACAAAGCAATATTTGCTTCCAATTCGTGTACAGATCACTTTCAGTACTAAGAATGCTCAGTTTTATTATTGCCTTTAAAGGGGGCTCGGTTGTAACATCTGACAAAAATGTAGCATTTAAGTACGTTTTTAGACGGTCTTTCAGTAAACCTCAAAGTTAATAGGCTTGCCTTAACACTGCAGCAGTGAACGAAAATGTACACTCAATTATTATTCGTCGACAAAATAAATTTAACCGCAACATATAATGCGCCTCCCTAATATTGCTTAATTTTAATTGCATTTAGGATAAGTTTAATACAAAATTTTAAATTACATTAAAAAAGGAAAATCCAGTATGCGTTGAGGTAAAGGCAATTTGCTAATTCGGTAATTGAGATTACATTATTTTTCAGGAAGCAAACTCTCTTAAATGACTACATGAAGTAAAATTATTTTTAAGGCAACCGAATTATTTTTGAGGCGCACTTATTTTTCCTATTTTTTAAAAATAAATAGTTGCTATTCCACCTTACATAATTGATTATCAAATCCTTGAAAGTACGGCTGCAGTACATTGAACCTCCTTGATGAGCATTGCACGATTCCGATTTTAGAAGGCCTCGCTCTTGCGCAATATACTCTTGCGTTATATATCTTTTGAGATTCGCAAGGAACCCCTTTTATAATTAGCATTTCCTTGGGGCAGAACACCTTTGGATGTCGTTTGCCCTCCTTCTCCTCCGTTTCTAACTGAAAATGATTATTAGATGAGAATTAATAAAATATACACAGGAATGTTTTATTGTGCTACAAACTATTTAAAACAAATCATAAAAATGGTAATTACGCATTTTAAAAATGCTCGACATTCTGTAGGCGTTTCGCATTCCATGTATCGTAACTCTAAATCATAATCATCGTAACTGCAGAGGAATCTTTGATCGTTGTATGACAATGGAATACTCCATTCTGTATAACAAACGCATAAATGTATTCGGAAAACATAAACGTAAAAATGGAATACTACAGCCAAAAATATATACCTGTGCTTAGGTTTCCGTTTACCCAATATATATTCCAGTTATGTAAAGTAATGTTGCCATCAGTACACCTAAGAGTGGTTTCATGCACAGCATAATCACATTTCTTCTCGTCTACAATTTTGAGAGCAGTCCTTTCAGATGTGTTTAAGTAAGGCACTTTAGCAGTGGCAAAATAGTATGGTGACCAACTTCCGTCCTTGTAATATGTAATGGTTATATTGATCGGAGATTCAGAAATAGGTGTACTAAATATTACAAAGAAATATGATTGTCAAAATTGTCAACATCTTTATCACTAGAACTTTCTAGACGGCAGAATGGTATAAATTAAATTTAACCTTTTCCACCTTATGGAAGTAGTTCCACAACCAGATTTGTGCTCTCCTGCTATCGTGACGTTCTTTAAATGATTCACACATTCCAAACCAAGCGAAACTTTATTGGAATCAGTTATAGTATCAAAAATGTGCTCCGGATGATACACAAATATTTCTTGTTTTTGTGTAACATTTGTTTCTGCAGATATTAAAATTCAATTTTTCATTATAATTCTTCTGTTCTCAAGTTGAAATTTTAGGAAATCAATAACTAGATCTATTCAGTCCTGTTCACCTGTTGACATCGATTACTCGATCGTACATATTAACAAAATTAACGGTACAAAAGAATTCACTATTAATTTTGCTGAAGAAAAATGAAAGTCACATAGAAGCAGTAAGCAATTAGCATCAACAATTTAATATTTCAACGTGGCTTCTAAAATGACTTTCGATGCCTTAGACTCCCGACAATAAGCAAGAGGCCGATAATTATCATGTCATACAAATATCTTTTATTTGTATGACATGTTGCATTACTGCCGCTTTATCACCCGCTTATTCGTCGAACACGGTCCTCCAATTTTATTCAGTGCAGAATGTTATGAAAGTACAACTGGTTTTGCATAATTGTAGAAAACTTAGGTGACAGAGAAACAAAAAAATACGAAAAGTTGATGCGTTTACAAGTGATAATAATTTATAATGGAAAGTTAGGAATAGCCGCACGTAATTTGTCTATGTCGGGTATCTTACGAATATTAAGATGGAGACTGTTGCCTTTGATCAATTTTCAAAATCAAAGTTTACGAATTTAAAACTTAATTCAGAGCAGCAAGTTATAACTTTTTCCGTATGTAAATGAATAAAACTTTGCGACATCGTGGCTAAAGAATGACTATCTGCAGTTTTTGATAATTTTTTAGCAAAGTAAAAAGTGAAATGCTTAAAAGAATGGGGAAGATTTAAACTATATCATTTCAAAATGCTAAAATTAATATAGTATCTATGATGGAATCTGAAACATACGTTTCACAGAACCAAGGCCGTTTTTCTGACTGAATATTTTGAAAAATATACAAAAAAAATCGCTAATAGTCCTTTAGCCACGATCACAAATTGATTTATCTAATGTTTACATAAACAGAAACAATTACTTGGTGGAATTACAAAGGTTTTAAAAATGGTCACTTTGTACGCGTAAATGGTAGTCAATTTTGATAAAACAAATTCCAGTGATCCTTACTAAATAAATTCGTTAAATAGAAACTCACTGTATTTGTGTAAATCGAACCGCCAACAATCGTCTTGTCTTGTCCCTTTGCAATAGCAAGTATAACTTCCCTTTGAAACTTTTAGCAGTGGTGAATTGATTTTGAAAAATTCCGCAATATTAGAACGCCCCCACTCATCGTCAATTTTTAGCTTTTCCTATATCAAAAGGTAATTATAATATTTTTTAGAACCCCAACTTTTATAATGTACAGTACCATTCGAAGAGCATTTATATGTGGAAAATGTGTAACGTATTGAAAACCACTTTATTCATTTTACACTTTGAGGAGAAATTCCATAAGTCACAAATAAATACGCTTACGAATTCAAATGATGATAATTTCGCTTTTCTGGTAATTAAATTTCATTAATGGACATCTAAATAGCAATGCCATATATACAAAAATACCGCTTGACTCACTTTCTCCCGAAATAAATTAACTGTGCCGTTTGTTTCCATTTCCAGACATGGTATTCTTTTTATCTCGTCCCCTCCGTTTAGGAAAATGTCAAAGTGTTCGTTAAATCTAGAGATATCGATGCTTGACAATACATCTTCTATAAAATATATAAATAAATGCCTCACTTTGGATAAAAGCTTATACCTGGTTTTTCAAAATTAGAAAGTAAAATATATTGTATTTAATAACTAAATTATACAAAGGTTACAGAGGCATAATCTAATCTTACCACTGCAGTCAAGGAATGTGAAGATATTGACATTAATTACTGATTCGGGATCTTCTTTATTAAATATTTTGTATTTAACCGAAATCCCACCCAGAGTTCTACGGGGATCTCTATCTGGGAGTATTACAGTCATAATGTATTCTTGCGTTGGTGAACCAAGTTGAGATTTAACTCTTTCGTTACGAAGGTTAGTGTAATCTATATCAGGAAGTCCACCTAAAAAGAATATTTCATTTGACAACGGAGCGCCGGATTTACAAGTTAATAATTTGCGGGACCCCTCTTCAATAATGCTCCCTGCCAAGCAAATACCCATTGAAACATTATTTGAGTACGGAATGCATTTTGTATTATACTCTTCACCGAAATAAGAAAAAGTAGCGACACATTTAATTGTTGAATTTAGTTTTGTTGAGAACACAGTGGCCTCACAATTAGATGTTCTGTATTCCTTTGCGTCACTGCTTCTTAGTATAACACAACCAAAAATCACTAATAAATAAACGGAAATATTTAAACTCTCCATAATTGCTGTAGATAATTTTGGATTAAAACACCTACTGTTAACTGCAGTATTTATAAGCTTATGATTAACAAAACTAATATGATGCACCTTTTTGTCTTAATGTCGTTTCCCTTAAGACAACACTTATTATTATATAAATGCCAATACCAACATCGAATGACCACCATCGAGGAAGTAAAATAGAATAAAATAATAAAACTAACATTTTTCCTCCTTTTAGCAACCAATATGTCAAAACAATACCGAAAGACTAAACTACCATTGCCAATGCTGTAGACGTAATACAATAACATGATGCGATGATGCAAAAATTGTCAACTTAAACTTCGAGTGGACAATATAGTTATGCTCCAACGTTAATAGAATGAAATAAATGATGTTATCTTTGGCTTTTATTTTATTTTTTTGTTTTTCTTTGGCTAAATATTTATAGCCCTTAAAAATACTTACTCCTTTTCCCTGAACCAATAATACACCTTCCCCCCTTAATTTATGTCTTCCTCTGAATATAATCACAAGTCATGAATTGCCCAAACCCTTGGCAGAAAAACCCATTTTCCTCTTAATTATATTCACTTTTCCCTTTATTAATTCAAATTTACCCTTTAAGAATGGCCATTACCGGGGTAAATGTGGATTATGAAAGGGGAGGTTGAATATTACAGGGAAAATTGAGTTTTCCTGCTAAGAGTTTAGGATATTCATGACTCATGATTATTTAAAAGTTATAAAGGCATAAATTCAGGGGAAAAGGATTATTTTCAGGGTCCGATAAATGACCGCCTTTTTCATTTACTAGGGGATATTCATTTAGGAGGGGCAAATTTCATTTGACCGGGGGACTAATATTTCGCAATTTTTAGGATTAATATCAAAATATCCCACAACATCACAAGTCAAATAGACGCTGGGTTACAAAAAATGGTTTACAGAGAAGTCTTCTTAAAATATGTATCCTTACATTCGATGTGAGAGTACTAGACAATGAGAATTATAGCAGACGAGAGTGTGATTCATCAACATCCGTTCTTATCAACATAGAATACTCAAGAATTGTCTTTACAGTAATGTACAGTAGGCAGTTGTCGAACTAATGGCTCATTACTTAAATTTAGAGAAGAAATATTAAGAATATTGAGAATCCTTCTTTTGGCTGGATATTTCCCCAATGCGGTTACTTAGGCGTATTTCAGAACAACAGGAAAAGTGTTATCTATTTAACATTTCCTGGGGAATACAGATTCATCCATTGTGTAGACAATAACGAATGGCCCATATCTAAATGGATAGACATTTAATGGACTTGAGTATATGGCTATTATTGTTAATCTGTTGTCTTGCAGACAAAGCATTAATATTTAGATTTATGAAACGAAAACTGACATTTGAATCCATTATTAATATTAACTTCATTCTTTCCTCTATTGTGGTTCTTCTCCGCCAAAAACCACAACCCAAGGAAAATTCTTCGGTATGCAATTCTATTTTTTAGTTCTATTTAATATTATTCTATTTAATATTCCTTTAACTGAGTCTGAAAGTTACATCGTAACTGAAGTTGTTGATCCTGCGGACAAACAGAGATTGAACATTTTCCTTGAACTGATTCTAAATAAATACAGAACAGTTTCTATTACATGAAATTTAGCAAAAGTGACCCAAGCTGATGGCTATTATTCTGTGTATCCTTATCGGACAAGGAAAAATCTACTGTCTATTTTTATGATACTGATAAATTTAATGTGACTTCATTTTATATAATAAAAGAATCATGTTTGGCAGAGGCGAAGCTAAAGTCTTTGTTGAAGACAGTGATTCTAATTCTGAATTAATGACAACAGCTTTAGCTTTTGAAATGTATGAAAGCAATAGAGCATGCAAATGGCCCACCCCTTTCATGGGTGTTCGATGGATGTTTTCGGTATGAACTTTTGAATGTTGTCCAAGAACTGAACTCGGTATTAATATTTCAGACTCAGATCTCGTGTCCCGATTCTTCGAAAAAGAAAAGTAATCTGAAATGAAAATCAGTGCAACTTTTTATGTACTTGGATATCTTGTCATTCTTCCTATTTATATTTTTCTACTCGAATAGTATTCAATTTTAGTCTTTCGAAAAATGCGTGCTGTTTATACTTTCTGGATATATTTTCGCGATGCATATTATAATCAGTATATGAAACTTTGTTGTTTGCTTGACTTGTGCTAATGCTAATGCTATTATGCTAATGCTTTTATGAAAATGAGGATGTTTGACATTGGTATTACTTTTGATGCATTAGTGACAGAAAAGTTGTACGAAGTGTATAAGACAAGTATTGGCAAGTAATAAAGTGGTATATTCAACCTTGAGCAACCGCACCTTATTTTTTTATCATCTAACCTCAAGATACCCAAAAAGCAAAAGAATATATTTTCTCGTGGCTTAGAATAATATTCAATAAAAACAAGTTTTCAGGTATTGTCCAAAAGATTCAAAGCGTAATGTGGTCACTAATCCTCTTAGTCTCATAGTCCCTTAATTCTCCTGACTTCAACAATACAATTTTGTTAATTTTGAGATTTGCATTGAATTATTTCTAATTATTGGCTATCATAAATGTTAAACTGTTCGTTTTCATTAAAGTTGCCATTATTTTAGATCAAAAACAGAAATTGGAATTCTGTTGTGCGCAAAGTCTTCTTTTGATGCTTTGTAAACTGAGACGTGCGTAATTTATAACTTTCATGGTGGAAATGGGCTTTATATTATTTCGAAATATGAAAGACAAGGTGCATTCAGGAAATATTGCTAGTTTTGATTGGTTGTCATCAAAACGCACAGCTAGTAAGATAAGGGCTATAGCTTTGCTAGCACTTGGGTAAACCTTGTACCAAAGTTTATTTAGCTCCAGGTAATAAGTGAGATGAATAAAATTTGTGATATAATATTTGTTTGTTTTTATTTATTTCTTGACAATTTCAGAATTTATCTGAAACAGTAAGGACAATATCCGTGAATTTAACATTTCAGTGTTTGGCATTTAAAATAGCAATTTCTTGTACTGAAGCCACTTAACAATATTAACTGCACAAGAGTTTAACAAGATTGAAGCAAGAATTTTGAAGATTTCAGATGCGTCATAAATATTGTCATACTGCAATGTATGCAATTATTGGATCGAAATGGGATTTACTTTGTTCACTTCATGCAATGACTACAAGAGTCGTTTAACTCGTATTTATTGGCCTTTGCTTATAATTCTAGGCGCCATTAGGCATTCCGATGTAATTGTGAGTCAGTCTCCTTACTAGCACTACAAAACCGTAGCTAGCGTCTAACTATTATTCTATGCACACCGTAATTAAAGGATCGTAGGTTCCTTTATGGGAATGCCATATGCGAGTCTGTCCGTCTGATACATAACTGAGAACGCCATATCTATCTACATATCCTTTTGCATTAAATTACCTTTATAAGAAAAAACTGTTTGATTGTACAATAATTGTTCTCCTGTATTTTGAAGATGATTCTTTTGTTACGTCAAGTGGTGAACTAATTTAATTTATTCTGCCAACAAGTAATCGAATTCACAACAAACCCATGTTTAGTTTAAGGGTGCCACGGCTAATGCTTAATAGAAAATTGGGGACACTCCTTTTGGTGACGTCCGTACAATTTCCAATGCTGTAAACAATCTTCTTGCAAGAAGCACGATATTTTTTCATGTATTTCATATCTCCTTGATTCTTCGAAGAAAATTGAGACACAGAATCAGTGATGGCGTTGAAGTTTTCGGAGGCCATATTGGTATTGATCAGGAAGATACACCAAAATACTGACGCTATCGCAGATAAGCAGCAAACTGCCATTGCGGCGATTGTTGGCATTTCTGAGCTGTATTTCCATATTATTACATTCGAGATTATGATGCACCGATTGATGATGAAGTACACCGCCTGGACAGCCACCATCGATATTTCGATGTAGAATTTTATTTGCAGCAGCAACATTCGATGGTACTTCACAAACACCTCAGGCATCCTCAATCCATCATCAGTAAAATATTTCCAACTTCCATATCTAAATTAACAATAGAAGATTTTAGCTTTAAACACATTCAGATGAATATATTCTTTAAATATAGAGTATGCATGCATAGCTAAAAATAAAATAGTCATATTACTTTAGTTCACTCCCGAGAATCTGAATGTATCGATTTATAAACACAAGTGTCATCACCAGAAAGCCGATAATTGCCCAGATCCCAGAGAATATACACCACAATAAAGCAACAGTGAAAACAGCAACTCCGATGTGTCGATATTCTTCTGGAAGTTGTCCATAAGGATATATAGGAAAATCTTGCATTATGGCAAAAAAGCTGGTCACCGCATACGGGTAGAAGCAACTTAAGAAAGCCATGCACTGAACGATTTGCAAATCTCTGGAAGTCAGGTCGACACTGGATTCCATTTTCCAATAACCCTCTGTGGAATATTAATTGTATATGATAAAGTTAATCTTTTAATAATGATGGTTAACAAAAATGATCTACCTATAATATATCCAGCACAATTTCAATCAAAAATAACAATGGGCAAATCAGAGAGCTTTGCAATAAATATTTGTGTACATAAAAAAAGTTTTGGGGAATATTGTTCTCACCTTCAAAGTTTTCTAGTGTGCTTATTGTATTGTTCAAACACATATGGAAGTATCGCCTGCTATTGTCCTAATCACGAATTGTATTGTAAAGTAAGTTCCAGTAATTAGCAACAGCCCAATGGTTATGTAGTGTCTCCAATTATCGTAGGTTGATGCAGACTTTACAAATATTTTATTTGTCTTGCAATAGACAGCTGGAATTGCACCGAAGATATTTCCCATTTTGACAATAAATTGGAGACATTGTAAGGTCTTTACAAGATTTTTACCCTGAAACCCCCTTTTATGGTTGTTGGACTCCATCGTAGTGTAGTTACTAAACTGGGACGGATTTATGCTTCGGAACAGGAACGGAAAAAAGTAATAACGTAAATGGCGAAGAAAGAATTTTAATACGTTGTAGTTGTTATCGCATAATCCGGCAATTACATTTGGCTAACTTAGTTACTTTAAAACTGCATGAAATAAATATTTTTTTTTAAATAAGAGTTTGCTTTTGATCTACGAATACTTCTATGTACTTTGTGTTTATAGTTTTTACTTGACTTGTTCATTCAATTGATTAATTTCAGAAATGTGATTGACAGCGTGCATTGTGGGCGGTTTTATGTTTGAAACCGTACTAATTATTCCCAGTTTGCCAGTTTAGGGTACTGATTCCAATTGACTTAGGGAATACTGACGGGATACTTGTCAGTCGAGCAAATTTTATTTCAGCAGGGGACTAATATTTGGCAATTGTTAGGATTGACATCAAAACGTCCCATATCACAAGGCCAACAGACAGAAGTTCCAAAAAATGGTTTACAGACAAGTCTTCGTAAAATACGTATCTTTCTTTGGATATGAGAATACTAGGCAATGAGAATTATAGCAGACGAGAGTGTGATTCATCAACATCCGTTCTTCCTAACCAAAAATACTCAAGAATTGTCTTTACAGTAATGTACAGTAGCCAGTTGTCGAACTAATGGCTCATTACTTAAATTAACAGATGAAATATTAAGAATATTGACAATCCTTCTTTTGGTTAGATATTTCCCCAATGCGGTTACTTAAGCGTATTTCAGAACAACAGGAAAAGTGTTAAGTATTTAACATTTCATGGGGAATATAGATTCATCCATTGTGTAGGCAATAACACTAAACCCGTATCTAAATGGATAGACATTTAATGGACTTGAGTACATGGCTATTATTAAGTGGACGAAGTCACTTTATGCCATTGTTTTGTCTGTCGGTCTGTCTGTCTGTCTGTGGGCAATCGCTTGTGGTACCCATAACTCATGAACCAATTGAGATAATTCAATGAAATTTTTTTTAATCCAACAAACATTCAAATAGCATCCTTTATTTCAAAGATGACCACTCTGTGACCTTTGACCTTTGAATAAAAAATCAAAAAAGGTTTTTGCTAAAGTCTGTGGTGTCCATAACTCGTCTTACCGCTACCCTTCGTCCACTTTACCAAAGCGCTTGATCGGTTTATTGCTAATCTGTTGTCTTGCAGGCAACGCATTAATATTTAGATTTACGAAACCAAAACTTACATTTGAATCTATTTGTAACTTCATTCTTTCCTCCATTGTGATTCTATTCTGCCAAAAGCCACAACCCAAAGAAAATCCTGCACTATGCAATTCTATGTCTGGTGATTTGCTGTTAAATGTTCCTTTAACTGAGTATGAAACTTACATCACAACTAAAGTTGTTGCAAAACAGTTTCTATTATTAATTTTACAAGAGTGATGGCTATTATTCTGTGCATCCTTATTTCGTGCAGTATGGCATGACGGACGAGGAAAAACCTAGTGCTTATTTTTATAATACTGAGTTTATTTTACAAAATAAAAGATTAATTTCGCAAACACGAAAATGGAGGTAGTGATTCTAATTCTGAATTAATGTTAAAAGCTTTCCCTATTGAAATGTAAGAAAACAATATAGTTTGCAAATGACCCACCCCTTTCATGGGTGTTTGATGGATGTTTTCGGCATGAACTTTTGAACCTTCATCAACCTCACCTTATTATATTATCTAAGCTGAAATTGTTCATACAGCAAAGAATATAAATGTTTTCTTGTCGCCTAGAATAATATTCAATAAAATAAGCTTTCCGTTTTTGTCCAAAAGATTCAAAATGTTTAATAGTGTGGTCATTAATCCTCGTAGTCTCGTAGTCCCTTAATTCTCCTGCATTCTATAATACTATTTTGTTAATTTTGAAGTTTCCCTTTAATTATTTGATGCTACAAATGTTAAACTGTTCGTTTACATTAAAGTCGCCATGCTTTTAGATCAAAAATAGGAAATGGAATTCTGTTACGCGCAGTCTTTTTTGATGTTTTGCAAACTGAGACAAAAGTTATAACTTTCAAGGTGGAATTGGGTTTTATATTATTTCGAAATATGAAAGACAAGGTGCATTCAGGAAATATTGCTAGTTTTGATTGGTTGTCATCAAAACGCACAGCTAGTAAGATAAGGGCTATAGCTTTGCTAGCACTTGGGTAAACCTTGTACCAAAGTTTATTTAGCTCCAGGTAATAAGTGAGATGAATAAAATTTGTGATATAATATTTGTTTGTTTTTATTTATTTCTTGACAATTTCAGAATTTATCTGAAACAGTAAGGACAATATCCGTGAATTTAACATTTCAGTGTTTGGCATTTAAAATAGCAATTTCTTGTACTGAAGCCACTTAACAATATTAACTGCACAAGAGTTTAACAAGATTGAAGCAAGAATTTTGAAGATTTCAGATGCGTCATAAATATTGTCATACTGCAATGTATGCAATTATTGGATCGAAATGGGATTTACTTTGTTCACTTCATGCAATGACTACAAGAGTCGTTTAACTCGTATTTATTGGCCTTTGCTTATAATTCTAGGCGCCATTAGGCATTCCGATGTAATTGTGAGTCAGTCTCCTTACTAGCACTACAAAACCGTAGCTAGCGTCTAACTATTATTCTATGCACACTGTAATTAAAGGATCGTAGGTTCCTTTATGGGAATGCCATATGCGAGTCTGTCCGTCTGATACATAACTGAGAACGCCATATCTATCTACATATCCTTTTGCATTAAATTACCTTTATAAGAAAAAACTGTTTGATTGTACAATAATTGTTCTCCTGTATTTTGAAGATGATTCTTTTGTTACGTCAAGTGGTGAACTAATTTAATTTATTCTGCCAACAAGTAATCGAATTCACAACAAACCCATGTTTAGTTTAAGGGTGCCACGGCTAATGCTTAATAGAAAATTGGGGACACTCCTTTTGGTGACGTCCGTACAATTTCCAATGCTGTAAACAATTTTCTTGCAAGAAGCACGATATTTTTTCATGTATTTCATATCTGCTTGATTCTTCGAAGAAAATTGAGACACAGAATCAGTGATGGCGTTGAAGTTTTCGGAGGCCATATTGGTATTGATCAGGAAGATACACCAAAATACTGACGCTATCGCAGATAAGCAGCAAACTGCCATTGCGGCGATTGTTGGCATTTCTGAGCTGTATTTCCATATTATTACATTCGAGATTATGATGCACCGATTGATGATGAAGTACACCGCCTGGACAGCCACCATCGATATTTCGATGTAGAATTTTATTTGCAGCAGCAACATTCGATGGTACTTCACAAACACCTCAGGCATCCTCAATCCACCATCAGTCAAATATTTCCAACTTCCATATCTAAATTAACAATAGTAGATTTTAGCTTTAAGCACATTCAGATAAATATATTCTTTAAATATAGAGTATGCATGCTTAGCTAAAAATAAAAGTAGTCATATTACTTTAGCTCACTCCCGAGAATCTGAATGTATCGATTTATAAACACAAGTGTCATCAGCAGAAAGCCGATAATTGCCCAGATCCCAGAGAATATCCACCACATTAAAGTAACAGTGAGATCAGCAACTCCGATGTGTCGACATTCTTTTGGAAGTTGTCCATAAGGATATATAGGAAAATCTTGCATTATGGCAAAAAAGCTGGTCACCGCATATGGGTAGAAGCAACTTAAGAAAGCCATGCACTGAACGATTTGCAAATCTCTGGAAGTCAGGTCGACACTGTATTCCATTTTCCAATAACCCTCTGTGGAATATTAATTGTATATGATAAAGTGAATATTTTAATAATGATGGTTAACAAAAATGATCTACCTATAATATATCCAGCACAATTTCAATCAAAAATAACAAAGGGCCAATCAGAGAGCTTTGCAATAAATATTTGTGTACATAAAAAAAGTTTTGGGGAATATTGTTCTCACCTTCAAAGTTTTCTAGTGTGCTTACGGTATTGTTGAATACTAAGAGAAGGCTATCCAGCTTAAAAAATATCAATAATTGTAGAACAATCGATATGAAGGTTGCAGAGTTACAAAGAAAGCAAATGAAATAGTTGATGGAAGTATCGCTTGCTATTGTCCTAATCACGAATTGTATTGTAAAGTAAGTTCCAGTAATTAGCAACAGCCCAATTATCTATTATCAATTACTATTATATCAATTAGTGTCTCCAATTATCGTAGCTTGATGCAGACTTTACAAATATTTTATTTGTCTTGCAATAGACAGCTGGAATTGCCCAGAAGATATTTCCCATTTTGACAATAAATTGGACACATTGTAAGGTCTTTACGAAATTTCTACCCTGAAGCCCTTTTTTATGGGTGTTAGACTCCATCGTATTGTAGTTACTAAACTGGGATGAATATATGCTTCGGAACAGGAACGGAGAAAAGTAATAACGTAAATGGCGAAGAAAGAATTTTAATACGTTAAAGTTTATATAAAATGATAGTTGAAATTGAATTCTTTATTAATACGTAATGGATTAAAGTTGTTTTGCAAGTTGAATAAAGTTAACTGGAACAACGTACAAAGTAAATAGTGGTCTTCCATTACCCTCCAGAATATTCTCTACTGTCTATGTATTCGCTAAAATAAATAGCCCTATGCAATACCACTGTTTAGAATAATAATATTTGTTGAGTTAGTTAGATAAGCTTTGTGAGTTGTTCCGGGAGAGGCTGAACTAAACTATCTTTTAAAGTATAACTCATTTTAACGGAAAAGGCTAACAATTTTTATTATACTTAAAATATTCCCAAGCTTTCGACAACTATGCTATTGTCATCTTCAGGGTATAAGAAATAAGTTATTTTTGGAATATAATATGGTTTAGGTATCTATTGTTTTGTTGATATCATTAATTTTGATTTCAGTGGTAAAAATTAATTGTTGACATAGAGAATGCTTAATTGGAATTTGAATCTATCTTTTCTACTAAGGAAGAAAGTAAAGGAATCCAAATAGGGTTAATGTCCATTCCTTTATCAAGATTCATAGTTTGTTCCGTGTTACGAATGTAAACACTTTCTTTCATTTTTCGACATAATGAATCCTTTTCTCTTGTTATAAGATTTATAGATGAATCTGATATAGAATGTGATGGATTTTCTTCGATATGTAAAGCAACTGCCGAAGTTAAAACTCTTCTATGACGAATGTCAGCTTTATGTTCTTTAAAGCGAGTTAAGTAGTCCCGGCCAGTTTCTCCAATGTAGGTATATGGACAGTTATCACATTTAATCTTGTAAACTCCAGATTGTTCTGATTTAATAGTATCTTTGTAGTTACATAGCAAACTTTGTAGTTTAGGACCAGGTTTAAAACCAAAATCAGTTCTTAGGTTACTTCTCAGAATTTGAGTGATCTTTTTAGTAACATTGCCAATAAACGGGAGTATAATCCTTTTTTTATTATTTCCTTTTTGTTGTTGAATTAAAATTCTCGATTTTTGAATCTTTATCCTTTGGTCAATTAAGTTCGGAGGATAGTTATTTTGAAGTAACACATTTGTAATGTGGGTTAGCTCGTCATCTATGAATTCTTCATCACAAATTCTCAGAGCACGATAAACAAGGCTGTCAATTACTGAAATTTTATGGCACAAAGGGTGATGAGAATTGAAGTTCAGATATTTATCAGACTTCCTAAAATTCATAAAACAGGAATTCCATTTCGTCCTATAGTAGATTTCAGAAATTCAGCGAGCTACAACTCCGCAATATTCCTCAAACCTATTTTAACCAGCTTAATTTCAAAGGATAGCTATTCTGTAAAAAATTCATATGAATTTGTTTCTTGCATTAACAACATCACAATAGAAAATGATGAAAAATTAATTTCTTTTGATGTGGTCTCGCTATTTACAAAAGTACCAATCAAGGAAACTTCCGAATACATCAAATTTCTTCTGAATTCGACTTCTGAATGGAAAGAATTAACACTACTAACTGCAGATGACATTTTGTCTCTTTTAAGTATTTGCGTAGAAGGTACATATTTCATGTGGAGAGAAAAATACTATTTACAACAAGACGGAACAGCAATGGGATCTCCTATTTCTCCTATTTTCAGTGAATTGTTTTTACAATCTTTGGAATCAGAGCTAATTCAAAAGAATAATGACATCTTATTCTGGAAACGATACGTTGATGACTGTTTTGCAATTATAAAGGAAGAAAAACACGAAACAATTTTAGACGATCTAAATAGTTTTCATCCTTCAATCCAATTCACGTACGAACTCGAGGAAAACAATCAGCTATCTTTTTTGGATGTTCTATTGTTTCGGAAGGACAAGAAATTAGGTCACAAGATATTCCGAAAATCAACTCATACTGATAAATATCTGAACTTCAATTCTCATCACCCTTTGTGCCATAAAATTTCAGTAATTGACAGCCTTGTTTATCGTGCTCTGAGAATTTGTGATGAAGAATTCATAGATGACGAGCTAACCCACATTACAAATGTGTTACTTCAAAATAACTATCCTCCGAACTTAATTGACCAAAGGATAAAGATTCAAAAATCGAGAATTTTAATTCAACAACAAAAAGGAAATAATAAAAAAAGGATTATACTCCCGTTTATTGGCAATGTTACTAAAAAGATCACTCAAATTCTGAGAAGTAACCTAAGAACTGATTTTGGTTTTAAACCTGGTCCTAAACTACAAAGTTTGCTATGTAACTACAAAGATACTATTAAATCAGAACAATCTGGAGTTTACAAGATTAAATGTGATAACTGTCCATATACCTACATTGGAGAAACTGGCCGGGACTACTTAACTCGCTTTAAAGAACATAAAGCTGACATTCGTCATAGAAGAGTTTTAACTTCGGCAGTTGCTTTACATATCGAAGAAAATCCATCACATTCTATATCAGATTCATCTATAAATCTTATAACAAGAGAAAAGGATTCATTATGTCGAAAAATGAAAGAAAGTGTTTACATTCGTAACACGGAACAAACTATGAATCTTGATAAAGGAATGGACATTAACCCTATTTGGATTCCTTTACTTTCTTCCTTAGTAGAAAAGATAGATTCAAATTCCAATTAAGCATTCTCTATGTCAACAATTAATTTTTACCACTGAAATCAAAATTAATGATATCAACAAAACAATAGATACCTAAACCATATTATATTCCAAAAATAACTTATTTCTTATACCCTGAAGATGACAATAGCATAGTTGTCGAAAGCTTGGGAATATTTTAAGTATAATAAAAATTGTTAGCCTTTTCCGTTAAAATGAGTTATAATATTATTCAAGGCTGGAAACATGTAAAATTACTATCTTTTAAAGTGTTAGACTCAAATCACAATTTATGAATTTTGGGCCTTCCTTTGTATTGCTTACATAAAGTGCGAAAACCACTTACATTGTAACATGAATTTTTCCTATGCAGTCATAATGCAATAAATCCAACCGTCAACTCAGTAGTAATTAGCCATAAATCAGCTAGAAACAGCTAGTGATCTTTATTATCCAAACACACAGTTTATATACCCAACATAACAATGCCAATAATGAGAACAATAATCATGCATTTGTCACCAGATCAAATAAACAGTAATCATAAACACAAAACACGTTGCTTAACCTAGTATTTATGCTTACATACACAAAATACCTAAACTAGTATTCTCTTTCTAGTTCGAGTTTAGTACAATAATGCTGATACATACTAAATTCTTAACCTAACGTTTTACTTTACGATTTCAATGATACTTTAATAAATATTTATACCAAATATTTCTAATACCCTCCTTATCGTTGAAACTCGTAACCATGTTCCTTGCCCTAATCCTTGAAATCTTCCACCTCCACGATGACGAATCCTTTCCTGAACGAAGTCTCCGTTGATTCCAATGATGCCAGTTTCCAGAATACGATCCTTATCCAGAATATGATCCCCGTCTAGAATACTCCAATTCTCAAAGAACATCGGCTCCATAATATACGCCATGCTGCTGCTATTCTTCAGACTTGTTGGAATTTTTTCAGAAAACCCAAACGTTCCAGTCACCATTATCATTAGCAATGATAACACGATTAACCCTTTGAGTACTACATTTGAAGCAGCCCTCCTCAAAGTATAATCTGTTTCTCCAAAAATCCCATAGGCCGGAATCTTTTTCAAAACTTCTTGATCAAGTACCACAGCAAAAACCTGCTGTTCCCGTACATTGACCCTGATATCTCTTGCTATATTTCCCTCCTCCTTATCTAACTCTTTACTTCCCGTAACAGTTTGATAATGACATATAGCTGTATCAATCTCCTGGTTTTTACCGGCAATAGCTGACAATGCTGCCGCCTCCATCACTGGTCTAAAAACCATAACCTGCATACCATCAGGTTGCATTACCGCTTGCAAAGATCTCCTACCCTCCTTGTTGTAGAAGGTGGTACCCAAGATTGTACTTCTTGTGCTATACCCTTTTTGCAACGCCCTATATACCGAGAGCAAATTTACACCAGTCGGAAGATAAAGAACATCTCGTAACTCTACCACTTCCCAACTGCCAGAAATCCATGCCTGGACTTTCACTGTCCCTTTGCCTGGATATTGAACACAATCTCCCGAAGCAAGCTTTAACCTTTTCGGAGTTTTGAACCATTCAAAATCAGAAAACCAACTCAACTGGCCACAAACATGACTACTCGCCCCACTATCGCAGTACCAGGTAAAATCCTCCTGTACCGTAAAATCCTTGGGAGCCATTTCAAACTTAGTCTTGCCATGTGCCATAAGCGCAATGTCCGCTGTGCCTGCAAAGGAGCGATTACCATCACTCTTGCCTTTTTCTGATTCTTTCTTTTCTTTGAACTGTTGATACGCCTTACAGTTCCTTCGGAAATGACCTTCCTTTTTACAAAAGTAACACGTGACATCTTTTCCTGCACCCTTGGGTTTCCTGCCCACAAATGCTCTGTCACAGCCAACAGACTTTTCCTCCCAGTCTAGTTGTCGGTTCTCCAGAATTTGCAGTTTCTGAACTTATGTAGATACCTTCTTGTCCGCATCAAGGAGTACATCCCAAGCCTGAACAAAACTTTCATACTTTGGGCCCCGCAATTCATGCAAAACTTTGCCCACAATCGCTGGATCATCCAATCCCTTGTACCCTAGGGAAGTCAACTGACCAGCCAATGTCTGGAGTTTATTAACAAGCTCCAACGGTGAATGCTCACCCAAACTCATTCTAAAAAAATCCTGTATCAGATCCTGCTGAGACCACTTAGAAGTCTTTCCATAAGTAGCTTCTATCTTTGTCAGCATATCTGTCGCAGTACCACAGGCAAAAATTTGACCAACAATTTTTTCACTTACGGTACCCACTATAATCGCCATACCAGCGCGATTCGCAACATCCCATGTCTTCTGCTTAGCTGCATCAGTAGTCGGCCTGGTTTCAGTACCGGACGCAACTTCATGCAAACTTGCCGCCCACAACAAATTGTCGAGCGTCATTTTCCATATCGGATACTCATTGGCAGTCTCCAATTTCTTAATCCCCGAAAAATCAACTTTGTAGGAAGATTTTGACATTCTGAACTAATGTCCCGGTTCCTTACAAACCCGAGAAGTCAACTTTCTCAACACCTGAATCTCGTACACCCGAGAAGCACAACTTTTTGGACACCTGAATTTCAAAACCAGAAAAACAGAACTTTTTGGACACCTGGATTTTCACTCCAGAAAAAAACAAACAAGACCTTTCTGAGTCTTCAATTCTCAAACCAGAGAACTTTTTGGACACCTGAATTTCAAGCCAGAAAAACAGACCTGAATTTCAAACCAGAAAAACAGACAAGACCTTTTGAGTCTTCAATTCTCAAACCAGAGAACTCAACCTTTTGGATCCCAAAGGCTTACAGTGTTCCAACTCTATATATGAGTACACAAGCCGAACTGATCCCACAAAGTCTTTTTTCAGACTTTCATAAAACCGAACTCAAAACCGAGCTCCAGAGCCAGAGTAAATCACACCACCGAAATTCAAAATTTCATTAGCAAAATACTCAATAAGTGCCGATAACGTGTAACATGAATTTTTCCTATGCAGTCATAATGCAATAAATCCAACCGTCAACTCAGTAGTAATTAGCCATAAATCAGCTAGAAACAGCTAGTGATCTTTATTATCCAAACACACAGTTTATATACCCAACATAACAATGCCAATAATGAGAACAATAATCATGCATTTGTCACCAGATCAAATAAACAGTAATCATAAACACAAAACACGTTGCTTAACCTAGTATTTATGCTTACATACACAAAATACCTAAACTAGTATTCTCTTTCTAGTTCGAGTTTAGTACAATAATGCTGATACATACTAAATTCTTAACCTAACGTTTTACTTTACGATTTCAATGATACTTTAATAAATATTTATACCAAATATTTCTAATATACATAAATGTCTACTTATATAAAACGATAGTTGAAATGGAATTCTTTATTAAGTGTAATGGAATAAAGCTGTTTTGCCAGTCGAATAAAGTTAACTGGGGTAAAGTACGAAGTAGATTTATATCTATAAGATATCTAATAAATATCTAATAAATGTAAGCTTATAGTATAAGGTGATAGTCGAAATGAAATTCTTTATTAAGTGTAATGGAATAGGTAAAGTAGTTTTGCCAATCTAATAGCGTTGACTGGATCAAAGTACAAAGTAAATAGTGGTCATCCACTGTGATAAGTGTATTAGCTAAAATAAAAAGCATTATAAAATAACACTGTTTAGAATAATATTGTTTAGTTACCTAAAATATTTCCTAAAGGCATCTAATAAAATATTAAATGACTAACAATCATGCTTACATTTTAATTTGCATTTTTGATCTTTCATAAGTAGAAGCCTTTCTATTTCAATGGGAGTATCTAAAGAATTTTATGTCAGTCGTGCTGCCCTCTACATCACAAGGAATTAATTTTAATTATTTACTTCAATACAAGTAAACTCAACAAATCTGCGATAATACCGGTATTGGATCAGTCCGGTAACTAATATTCTATTAGAATTTTAAATATTTCTTATTGATATTTGGATTTTTATTGATTGTAACACGTTGTTATAAATGATAAGTGATTGTTAGCAATCATATTGGTCTACGGAACGATTACCGTAACTATAATTTTGTGACTGAACATTAAATCAATCTACTTTTGTATTTACTCTTATTAGTTCTAAATTTCACAAGTAAAAATGACAAGCGAAACGGAATCTTCATCATCTGGTCGATCTAGGAGTACTAAAAAGAAAAGACGTCATAAGACTTCCCGAAGACTTGACCGATTGGAGCAGTCAGTGAAAAGTCTGACAAAGTTGGTTGAGAAGTTGATTAAATCGAAAGGACGTTCCCGGAGCCGTAGTCCACCAGTGACTAGAAATCGGTCTCCATCAATGAACCGTAGTTCACCTGTAACTGCAAAACGGTCACGTTCTCGCTCACCTATTAATCATAGTAGAGCATCGTCAATCTCTCAAACTAGAGAGAAGCGGAGCCCGGTTCGATCCGTGGCAGATGAAAATGACATCCTTGTTATTGACGCATTGGATGACGATACAAATGGGCTTTTGGGATCTCTTCCCAATACAAAGGACCCTTCAGGTCCAGATTTCCATACAGCTATTGCCCAACGATGGGGAGCAATCGCCCAGAAAGGTCTGGAAAAAGAGGAGCGAGACTTAATACAGAAATCCAACTTAAAACCGGGAAACTATGACTTCTCGGGTAGCATTTTAAATCCTGAATTGCGAAAAGTCATTCCTAATTTCATTCCCGAAAGAGATAGCGATCTGTGTCGTATGCAGAATCATATTGCAGTCACTGGTACTATTCTTGGAAGTGTGATTTCCGGTTTACTTGATAACAGTAAAGACATAGAAAGGAAAGAGTTAATTAAAAGCCTGAGTGAAGCAGGCAGATATCTTATGGGTACTCAGTACTCGTTCTCCATGTATCGCCGAAAACAAGTTCGGGCAAACATAAAAGATTATTCCATGAAGGAAGTCTTGTATAACGCTCCTCTCTATCCTCAATTATTTGGATCAGACTTAAGTGGCCAAGTAAAAGCATCCGAAAGTATTGCTAAAGCAGGCAGAGATTTGGCTAAAAGTACTGGTGCTGGGTCATCAAAGTACTCTACACAAAAGTCTCAAGTTAAGCAGCGAGACATTAAAAAAGATGATCAAAAAACTACTCCTCGTAGTAGTTTAAACTCCAATCGCCCGCTTCAATGGTCCCGCAATCAGAGATACCGAAGCGGGCGTCATCAGTATCGCCAGTGAATATAGACCATCCTCAAGTAAGTCATGCGGGACGTTTGTCTTCATTTTATCAGAGCTGGGTAGAAATTGGAGCTGACAAAACAGTTCTAAAAATAATAAAAGGTTATTCATTACCTTTCATATGTAAACCGAAACAATTGCATCCTCCAGCACAGCAGAAGTTTACCCCAATTGAAAAAATTGAAATTAACAATTCCGTTAATAATCTTTTATTGCTCGGGGCGATTGAAAGCTGTCAATACATTGAGGGACAGTTTATTTCAACAATATTCTTGGTTGATAAACCAGATGGAACTAAAAGGTTTATTTTTAATTTAAAACACCTCAACCGATATTTACGGAACGTACGGTTCAAAATGAAGGATCTTAGAACCGCTCTGAGGATCACTGAACAGCAATATTTTCTGGGTTCTATAGATTTTAAGGATGCTTACTTTCTTATTCCCATTACCAAAAGGCATAGAAAGTACTTACGGTTTATTTGGGAAGATAAGTTGTTTCAGTTTACATGCCTTCCATTTGGATTGTCAACTGCCCCCAGAATCTTTACAAAAATAATGAAACCCGTAATGCGCTATTTACGTGTCAGAAATTATTTATCGGTTATATATTTGGATGATTATTTGGCCATCGGAAAAACATTCGATGACTGCCTAAAAAATATAAACGTTTCTTGTGAGCTTTTTGAAAGTCTCGGTTTTGTTATTAATACAAAAAAGTCAAATTTGACTCCAGCACAAAATATTCGGTTTTTAGGTTTTCAATTCGACACATTATATTGGACTTTATCTTTGCCAGAAAGCAAAGAGAAAAATCTTTTAACCTTTTGCAAAAAGATGATTAAAAAACAGTCGTGTTCTATAAGACTACTTGCTAAATTTATCGGTTCACTTGTGGCTGCCT
Source organism: Yoshiicerus persimilis (assembly GCA_020352615.2). Taxonomy (NCBI): domain Eukaryota; kingdom Metazoa; phylum Arthropoda; class Collembola; order Entomobryomorpha; family Tomoceridae; genus Yoshiicerus; species Yoshiicerus persimilis. The sequence continues at coordinate 7,191,222 of CM036940.2, read as the reverse complement.
CGCCTGCTGTTCCGTATTCTCTTTTATATACAAAGTTGTTAGAACGAAGAAAATACTTATGCTTGAAATACAGCAATAATAATTTTGATGCAAAGGCACGCTTAAGTGATCGTGACAAGGCAGATATAGAATGGTTTCAAAAGATTCCACACGCAGTACTGCAAATAAATTCCGATTTTTATGACGCTGAGCTGTATTCAGATGCTTCTACTACAGGATGGGGGGCATCCTTTGGTGTTCACTCTTGTGGTGGTCAATGGAATTCAATTGAACAAAAGGAACACATTAATTTTCTAGAATTGCTTGCGGCTTATAATGCCTTACTATCTTATACATCAAAATTGCCAAATTGTAGAATTTTAATGCACATTGACAATACAACTGCAATCAGTTGCATTAACAGAATGGGCAGTGTAAAATATAAACATTTGCACTGCATAACAAAAAAGATTTGGCAATTTTGTGAAAAACGAACAATCAGTGTGTTTGCTACTTACATAAGTTCAAAGGACAACTTTATTGCAGATGCAGAATCTCGATCGTTACATATCGAGACTGAATGGGAAATTAATTCTACAGTTTATTCTGATGTTACTAATACACTCGGTATTCCCAAGGTAGACTTGTTTGCCAGTCAATGTAATGCAAAGTGTCCAGACTTTGTATCATGGTCTCCTGATACAAAAGCCTGGAAAGTCGACGCTTTTACTATATGTTGGAAAAACATATACTTCTATGCTTTTCCACCTTTTAGTTTAATACCTCGTGTATTGCAAAAGATCAGAGCTGACAAAGCTCGTGGTATAGTAATAGTACCCAATTGGGAAAACCAACCGTGGTATCCCTTGTACTTTTCAATGTTAGTTAGGCAATGTATTGTCATGAAACCCAAACCTGATTTGCTTTCTTATAAAAATAGGAGCCATCCCATGTCAAATACACTTTCTCTTCTGGCCGGAATTTTGTCAGGGACGGATACATCCATAGGGGATTGAATCTCGAATCTTTGGACATTCTTCTTAACTCAATATCACCGTCATATTGGAAACAATATTACAAAACGTACAAACAGTGGATAACGTATTGTAATGAAAGAAATCAGTCACCGTTCCATGTCTCCATATCGGTTTTGTGTAACTTTGTGACAATCATATTCAACAATAGACTAGGGTATAGCAGTACGAATACTTTGAGATCTGCACTGTCACTAGTACTTTCTTCTATTGAAGGGTATTTAATTGGAAATCATCCAACTATCACTCGTATGTTAAACGGTGTGGCTCGGTTACGACCCCCAATTCCAAAATATGACACTACGTGGGACCCATCAATTGTGCTTAATTATTTAGAAACACTTACTCCTAATGAAGAACTGTCATTAACAAACTTGCCATACAAATGTATAACTTTGTTTGCTTTGGCTACAGCGCATAGAATGCAAACGTTTTCAAAAATTCCTTTGGAAGGAATTCAGGTTAAAGAGAATTGTATAGAGATATTTATAAAAGATCTCGTAAAAACAAGTTGTCCTGGTAAATTGCAACCTAGACTATTTATTCCACAACTGTTGGAGAAACCTGAAATTTGTTTGTTTTTGTGCTTAAAGGTATACTTAGAAAAAACTAAGGCTATTAGACAACCGGACTCCCAATACTTATTTATTGGTCTTGTAAAACCTTACAAAGAATAGGGAGTCAAACTTTAAGTCGATGGGTCAAAACTGTTCTAAGTCGAAGTGGTATTGATACTAGCCAATTTACAGCACACAGTTGTAGGCATGCAGCTACTTCTACTGCATTTAAAAATGGTATGAATTTAGATCAAATTAGAAAGTCTGCTGGTTGGTCTGCCAATTCAAGGGTCTTTAGTAAATTCTACAATCGACCTGTATCTCAGAAGGACTGTTTTACAAAAACCGTTTTTGGATTGTGAAACTTTTAAATAGCTTATTGTTGTAACGAGCAATCATTGCTTTATGAAATAAAATTGCTACAATTAACCTATGTGAATTTACTTTGCAAAATAAAATATAAATAATTCGCAGCTCAGTTTTTTGTTCATATCTTTAAACATCTACTTGTATTGAAGTAATTAATTGAAATTAATTCCTTGTGATGTAGAGGGCAGCACGACTGACATAAAATTATACGATTAATCGAACTTACGTGAATGTTCGATCGTAAATTTATGAAGGAGTGCTGACCGAATACATCACACCCACCCAAAGTTCCCATCCCTAAAAATAACAAAAAACGCTTTAAAAACAATGACTAAAAACAGGGCAAACCCAGCCTATAAGTAGAAGCCTTTCTATTTCAATGGGAGTATCTAAAGAATTATTTATATATTCCGATGTTTCAGCTCGAAAGACAAAAATTGACTAATGTGGTATTCAGAGATGCATTGACATGTTGGTTAAATAAACCCTCTGAATGATTTAACATTATGGTACATATATTATCGGAATAAAGTATTGAGCTCATATACTAAAATATACACATTGGTTTCTTTGTGAATTTCCATTTGCGCCATCCACAAAATAACAATAACGCTATTTAGAAGGAAAAGGGTTCTAAATGTATGATATATTACAAAATTAATTTCTTAATTTGCTTAAACTAGTATTTCCTAATAAAATCAAAATAATGCTCACTACTCAATTTGTTTTACAGACTAGCCATTTTCGGTACTTTCCATAATAAATAAATAAATCAAGACAACTCACATTGCTCGCTACTGATTAGTAATTTCATGGGATTAGCTTTGTTGTCATTGATGAAATCCATAAGTTTGATTTCACTTCCGGAACATTGTAAATATTTCCTAAAATTAAATGTTTACTAGTAAATTATTTCTACTTACTTTGTGATATTTCTAATTATAATAATGTCAAAAGCTGCATTATTCATGAAATGTATTATGGTTAAGTCAATTTAAATGGATTTTCTTTGAATTCGGTAAATGAATAATATATTATGGAAATGCGTAACGCTCAAATATTTACCAACACAGCAAGTATACACTTCTGCTAAACCCATCTTTTGGTTTATGGTTTATTATTCAAATATTCAATAATATTCAATTCATAAACTACAAAATTATGAACACAACACTCTTTTGAGATTTAATTTACTTCTGTTGTAGATAATTAAATGTATATCTGTAATTCTAAATTGTCACTACTTGGAACGGAATTACTTACAATTTCACAATTAATTTGAGCATAGTACATTTAACTTAATTAGCCTATTGATATATTATAATGATGAATAAATTTTCACTGTTCGTTAATCAATTACAGCTTTCTTTAAATGCATTCAATTGGTAGTTGCATATAAAATAAGACAAAGGTAATTTTAGGAGGTATAAAATTAATTGGTCATTTTATAACACATTTACATGAAGCATTTGCAAAAATCTTTAACCATTCAAATCTGTTGTAAATCTAGTGACCTCTTCATTATCTTTATTTAGCACACTTTGGTACATGTCCAAAACAAGCAGAGGATGTTCTTTTGCCAGATTTTCCAAAGCTCCATGCGGATGTCCCCGAGAAAACATTGGATTAGCTTTGTTGCCATTGATGAAAGCCATAGCTCTAGATTTCAATTCCGGAGCGTTATACATATCTCCTATTATCAAAAGTTCGATAGCGTTTTCCACGGATATTTTCAACATCGCTGCCTTAGTGCAAGCGAGTTTTAATTCTCTTAGTTCATATTTCTCTGCAATTTTGAGTAATTCCACGAAATCTTCATCAACACATTCCACATTTCCCGAATAAATAAACTGGAGCATTCCTTTGACAGTCTTAGAACTGAAGTCCTCAATTTTGAGAGTGTTGGTTAGAGACTCTGACATTTCGTTCTGGAACATTGCCGCAAATACTGGACTGCGACATGCCAAGATACCCTTATGTGCTTTCACGGTTACATCTTCTGCCACAATATCCACATCTGAACAAATAGAAGACGCAAGCAATTGGCTGAAATTTTTGTGAAGTTCATCGCACTTTCTTATGGTTGTGGTTGCATTTTCTAGGTCATTCTGGATCCAGACTTTAATTCGGATACGCAGGACATCGTCATCTAAAAATCGGTTTTTGTCATTGAGTAGTTCAGAATGGGTGACCATTAAATATCCCCAACGAAGCTGTTCAGGTCCGTAGGTATCCAAGTCCACAGTCTTCTCCCCATGACTAGATACTTCCTTTTGATTTCCATTCAGCAAAAAAAATTTAGACTTCACTTTTACAACCGGATGATGTTCATTTAACTCTTTGCTCAGTACTAAATATAGGCCCAAGTGCTTTCCACCTAAGCCGTCATCTTTGTCCTTGGGGTACACTTCTATGTGCCAGAAACTATTCGGCAGTTCCACCGATTTCCCAACAAACACTGGTGATGTTATCTTCTCATTCCTCTCATTACCCATTTTTCTGAAACCTTGTGTAAAACTGGCGATGTTCCACTCGAAGATATTCAAATCTCCTTTTGACTCCGCGTGGCCCCTTTTTCGTTTCCTTAATCCATCTGCCATCTTTAATTGCTTCTAATCCAAGCGGATCGAAATCTCCACTGTAAGTACAGACACTCAAGAATTCTACAAAAGACAAATCACAGATTCCAATGTCAGAATCATAAATATTACCAATTTTAACAAACGAAATACGAAATATATATGTTAATTATAACTTTAACTAACCTCGTTAAATACTGCTCCTGTTAATTGTCACTTTCCCCTTTAGGTAATAAACTGCTAAGCTGGTATCTTTAAAAATGAAATATCTTGAACTTTATTCTTTATCAACACAAGTACCCACTCCACATTCAATTCCAGTGCAAACAATACCGCTTACAATAGGCTCACGGCTCACTATTGCAGACATACATCACACTATTTTTTATATTGAATGGCACTTAATTGAAGTAAACACAAATCATGATTTCATAAGTATAATGTTTGAAGCAGAGAAGTTTTTTACATTGTGGTCACAAGACACAACACCAAGAAAATAAACTGAGGTTTCTGCTGAGACTGTAAAATTTATAATACAGTAATATGATAAAATAATAAGGCATTACAAAACGATGTTTTTGAAATTAAAGATATCATTTTACTTTTTTCCTAATGATTTTAACTCATACATATAAAACTCACAATGTTCTTTTGTTCTGCACATTTGTATTATAATTTGCAATATACCAAATTGATATTCTAATAAGTAATTGTAACTGAAAAAATTCAACTGCTAAATAATTTGCGCTAATAATCTGTATTCTGTATATACTTATTATTATTTAAAAACTGTCAGATATGTATTAGCTGTCCAGTAAAATAATCAACTTTCCAACAATGAAAGTCACTATTTACGTTTGCACTTTTCAAAGCTAAAGGTCACCACAAGCAAAACCCACAGAAACTAGATACGGAAAGGGGGAGGGAGTTAAAACAAAATGGGGAGGGTAAAGCGGTCTGTAAAGTCAAAAACCTATTTCTGGAATGCATGAATTCATATTATTACCATAATATTTTAGGCTTCATGCTTACCCTAATTTATTACTAGTTAAAAACCAAGATCAACTGCTTTAAAAATCAAACATAAATGGTTCTACAAACCGCGAGTAAAATCGGCCGCGTAATATTAAAAGACCTGGAGAGCTTCTCCAACTAAATTCGTAGTCCGGCCGTCAGACCAAAAATTCCTTAAAATTTTCTCCCTGATTTGGGAACAGTCAATATGATTTACAAAAGGTGTCTCATTTGTTGCGGAGAGAGTTTTCCCAAGAAAATTGGTACCCAGGAAGCAAACTCAACATCTTTTCCGAGTGCCGAAATCTTCAATGGTCAACAAGGTATAGTCAACATTCGCAAAAACTTTTAATTTCCTGAAATACATATTATTTATTATGTGACACGGATAATATTTTTTTCAGCAGAAGGAAACGATGATGGAAGAGACATTGAGTTGCAAATTCTATTCCTGATACGGAAACTACTGGAGATCCCGGAAGATACGTGTTGTAAACTGCGTGAACATTTTGGAAAAGCGAGTCTGTGGATAGAATGCTGTGATTCCTGTTTGGATTTGGTGGAGAAATGCAAAGCGGCGTTAGAACAAGCAGAATTGTTTCAAAAGCAGTACGAGGAATTGCGGTCCAATATTAAAACCACAATGCTAAAATCCCCCAAGAAACCATTTAGCGCCGAATCGAAATGTGAAGCAATTGTCAGATCCCATCTTATTACACAAGGTAACCTTTCTCTGTTCTCCATAAGTCTTGTGTTGAAATACAAATTGTTTTCAAAGAAGTTTGATTATTTTTCAAAATGATTGACATGAATTCGCTTTTAGAAATTGATAATTTCATCAAGACTACCGTGAGTGAAGCGGACGAAGAATTAATTCCGGATAGACAATCTAACTTTGACCAAAATAACTCGTCAGCGTCTGTAGGATGTCAAGACTCTGAAGACTCCCAGGTCTTAGTTGAATGTGGATCCATCACGCCTGTTCTGATCGACAGGAGCTATGCAGTACAAAGTGAAGAGGAAATCATAATTTCATTTAAAACTGGTGCGTTCCTATTTGTTTCGGTTTTGTTTCTTATTTAAATGTAAGTTGTTTCATTATCTTTTTAAATCTTTTAAATGAATTCCTTTTTAGAAAGTGAAAATTTCATTAACACCCTTGAGAATGAAGAGGATACAGAAATATATCCAAATGGAAATGCCAACTTTGATTCCAATAACTTGGTAGCGCCTTTAGGATCTCAAGACACTGCAGAAGTCTTACCTGGACCAATCACATCTACTCTCTCCGAAGTGAAGAGTGAAGACGGCACCGCTATTTCATTGAATGGTGGGTTTCTATTTTTTACTGCTTGTAAAATAAAAAATCATACGGTCAAAATAAAAAAAACATAATTTCTATTTCATGAGAAGAAACGTTGACAGACCGTTGTTTGAATATATTTTCAGTAAACGATGACATGGATTGCAACTTGGAATCTTCTGATTTTGGAAACAACATTCAATCCGTTAATACATTTGACTGTGAAGAGAACCATTATGAAGCAATTCAATCTTCAGATAAGCCAAGCAAGTCTGCAAACGACAATTTGGAACAATTTATCGTTTTTCCAGAAACAAATGAAAGCTCCTGGGAGAGTAAATTTTTAGCAAACCCTACAGAGGAGGAGGAACCAGGAGAGGTTAGTAAAAAGTGTGACAAGGGTGATGCCGAGAAGAAACACGAATGCCACATATGTTTACAATTGTTCAAATTACCTGAAGAACTAAGAAATCACATGAGCTCTCATTCTAGCACCGAAACTGCGAAAAATATTGTTAAAAAACGTAAAGGAAGCTTCAGAAAACGCCCAACCAAGCTCTTAACAGCAAAGAAACATAAATGTGACATTTGTGGCAAGCCCTTCACAAGGCCCCGCAATTTAAATATCCATAGAAGAATTCACAGTAGTGAAAAACCATTTGAATGCCACATTTGCGGTAAAGGTTTTATTGACGCTTTTTCGTTAAAGGTACATTGCAAGGGGCATTCTGGTGCAAAGCCTTTTGAATGCCCTGTTTGTGGCAAAGCCTTTCTCAGGAAGCCAGACCTAAAGGAGCATCAAACAATGAGTCATAGTCAAAAGAAACCTTTTAAATGTGATGTTTGTGATGCTTCTTTCAAGCTGAAAAAATATCTGTCACGACACTGCAAAATACACGATAAGAAAATATCCTAAAATGGTGAGAGGAAACAGGAAAACTTAGCTTAGTGGCGTTAACAACTTTTCTATGCAATTGTTTAGTATTCCAAAATACTGAAATCTGCAAGAGATATTAAAGGCATTAATAAAATAATACTTTGCAATTTAGTGAGTCTGAGACCCTAGTAAATTCTTAAAATAAAATGTAACTAACAATTGTTTATTTACACTTATCAGATTTTATTGCAATAGGCAATTACTTAGTAGTCCACATTAATAAAATCTGTAACACTTAAAGTTATTCAAATAAAATGTTTTCTTCTGCAAAAACAAAAATTCAATTAATTTAGTTTAGGTCTCAGTTATAGATAATAAGTGTAAAAATTCACCGTTCGATAATTAAACAATTTCTTATTGCATTCGATAATAGCACATTAGCACATAGAATATGATAACTCTGGAGTGGAGACAAATTAATTAATTGCATATTTATACTGCAGCACTTCAAAAGCGTATTAATCGTTTACACTTGCAATTCAAATTCAAATTCAAATTCAATTTTATTAAAGTGTCTGGCAATATCAGCATTACAAGAATGTTGTTCTCCCTACAGTGACACTGTCACCAAGAACACAAATGGGAAATCACATATGATATCCATTTGAGTTCTCAGTTGTCATAAATATCTATTACATTATATATATAAACTAAATTAGAGTTTTCATCGAATTCATACGTAAATTTAGATTAATTTGTAAAGTAAACTTATAGACTAAATAGACTAAATTATTTTATCATAAACACGTACGTTCTTTCCACATTATTTCTTATGAGTTCTTTGACTCCATCAAATTCTTTGATTACATCAAATTCTTACATGTATTTACCTTAAAGCAAACTTTTTGCCTAAGTTATAATACAATGGACATGTATTTGTTCTCCGTTGCTTATGATTCCTTCAATGACATCAAATTCTTCGATTCCATCAAATTCATACATACATTTATTTTGTAGAGAAAGATTATATAACTAAAACTAAGAAACTAAGAATTAAGTAATATTATCATAGACAAAGACTTTCTCTCTATTACTTCTTATGAGTTCTTTAACTTTCTCACAGATACCATCTAACTTAATCGTGCTTAGATCCCAACTTCTAGGTAATTTATTCCAGTAAGAAATAGCAGACCATTTAACAGAATTAAGAATTAATTTTGATCTCGAATTAATCTTACAGGTATCTAATTTTGGTAGAGATTTACTTTCACCTCTATCTTTGAATTTAAACCAATTTTTAAAACCAGTTTTTGCATTCATAATTGACCTAACAATAAACTTAACTGTAAATAATTGTTTCCTTTCTTGAATTGTGTACAAATCAACTCTATCCATAAGTCCTTGTATATCAATGCATTTGAAATTGCATTTAGAATTGGACTTACTCTTTTTGTTTTTACCTTTACTAAACTTCTTTAGAAGAGAAGGATAAAAGTAAGACAGTAAAAATCTGTTTACCTTTTCTTGTATTTTGTTCAAAAGGTTGTTGGACTGAACTGCCCAAACCAGCATGCCAAAATCAGCAATGCTATTAACATAGGAAGATATAAATATCTTTAGAACATTGACTGATATGAGTCTTTTGTGCATATATAATTTGCTCAGGGCTGAACTAGTGCGTTTCTCGACTGACCCAAAATGAGCCTGGAAAGATAATGTTGAATCAAATATTATACCGAGATATTTAAATTGCGAGACCCATTTTATTGCATTATTACCTATAATTATATCAGGCTTTGTAATTTTAGTTGCCTTATGATCGCGGTCTTTGTAGAAAAACATTGCCTCCGTTTTTAATAGGTTTATTGAAAGACTGTTATCGTTTCCCCATTTTAACAAGCTTTCAAGACAACTGTTTATACTATTAACTCCTTCATTAATATCGACACACCCTGTATAAATTACCAGGTCATCTGCATAAAGTAGATACTTTAACCCCGGGGGGATTGAAACCCCTATATCGTTAATAAATGCAGAAAATAATAATGGTTCAAGGCATGACCCAGCTGGAACTCCTGATTTTACAGTATAATATTTAGAGGGTTGATTTCGGCTTCCGTTCTTTAGCCGGAAGATCCTATTATTGAAGTATTCAAGGAGTAGTTGTATCATGTAGGGTTCGACTTCAAAATGGTCGATCAACTTCAAAATTAGCAGATCATTCTGCAAACTAGTAAACGCATTAGAGTAATCTATGAAGACAGCAATAGCTCTTCCATTTGTTAGATCTAGACATTCGTAAAGGTCTTGTGAGAATTGGGTTGTTGCTGTTTCACAAGATTTGTGCTTTCGGAACCCATGTTGGAATTCAGATAAAGAGTCTGATAGCATACTAAGTAGCCGACTATAAATTATGTATTCATATATTTTTGTTAAGAATGTTAACTGAAAGATGGGTCTGTAAGATTTAGAAAGCACTTTCTTTCCTTTCCCCTTGTAGAGGGGAAATACATCTGCTGCTTTGAAACAAGGAGGAATTTTACAACTCACAAAAAATTGAGTAAAAATCAGAAGTAGCGGAATGGCCAAAGTTTCATGAAAGGATTTAAATATCCTTTTAGGAATATGTAGTGGAGAATTGGCACATTTTTTGACACTAGTGATAGCAAAGTCAACCTCATGAAGTGACAGTTCTAACTGTTCATAGTCTGGGTACTGCTTAATGTAATTATTACAGTAACTTTGACATTTATCTAATAGCCCAGGACTATTGATGTCACATTGCGAATTCTCTACAGTGAATTCTTTAGCAAATGTGTCATATATCTTTTCTTGCGATTCTAAGACTTCACCCTCCTCCGTAATTAGTTTAGTTATTTCACTACTACACTTAAATCTAAAATTAGTCAACTCATTCATAACATCCCAAATACTATTGGAGCAGTGGAGAGTAGAGAATTTGCTAGTGAAATACTCACGCTTTTTAGACCTTAACTCACTGTTTATTCTGTTCCTTAGTAATTTAATTTGACTCCAAATGGCTTCGTTTCCTGTTTTCCTAGCTTTTTTAGTGAGTCTATCTCTCTGACTGCATAACTTTTTTATTTCAGTTGTAAACCAAGGAACTCTTTTACCTTTAATTAATTTACATTTTAGGGGTGCATATTTATCTAAGATTTCCAGAATTTTTAATTCAAATACTCTTACTTTTTCGTTGAAATGCACAGAACTGAGAAGTAAATTCCAGTCAGTGTTCTCAATTTCAGATCTCATTAAGTTTTCATCTATTTTACTAAAATTTCTGAAAGATATAGTAAGAGGAGGAACAAAGGTTTTACTACTTTTGCGAATGACATAAGTGAGGTCGTGATCTGACCCTCCAAATGGAAAATGACCACAGTCATTGTATTTTGACTTGTCTGAAACATAGATATGATCAATTAAAGTAGCTGAAATATTAGTCTTTGTTCCTTCTGCAGACTTCACACGTCTCACTGCTGTTCTAGTGGCACCCATCATGCATTGAAAAAAATCAAATTCTTTAATTATAGTATACACATTATACGTAGTTTCATTATGACACAACAGATCTATGTTAAGATCCCCTAATAACAAAATTTCCCCATACATAGCTTTTAAAAATGAACAAAGTTTAAATAATTCATCTAAAAATTGCACCTTTGATACATTTGGAGGATTGTAAATCAGAGCTATTAAGAATGGCTTAATACCTCTATATATCAGTTTGAAAACATTAAATTCAATTAAGTTTGGAGGATGGAAGGGCAATTCTAATTCTGAGAATTGGCAAATTTTATTTATGAAGCAGATGCTTCCTCCTCCCTCTTTAGTTACTCTGTCTGAGCGAAACATGTAATAATTACTTAATTCGAATTTCTCAGACATATCTCTACAGTCATTAAGCTTCGACTCAGTGATACCAAAAAATAATATAGACTTTTCATTGCATAAAAAATCATTCACTTCATCAAATTTTGATTTTAGACCATTAATATTGACATGTATGCAATCGTAGTCCCTTAATTCTCCTGACTTCTACAATGCTAATTTGCTAATTTTGAGATTTACTTTAATTACTACGGATGGATAAGAAATTCTAAATGTTCAGAAAGGAGGTTTTAAGGCCAATCAGTGCTTAATATTAAGCAAAACATAAGGAGACGGAGAATTGAATGTTTGAGTATATATTCAATTGAATATTTACTTGAATTTTTCTAAAACTATTATTTCGTAACATGACATTTCTAATAAAATCGAAATAATGTGCTTTACTCAGTTTATTTTACAGACTAGCCATTTGTAGTACTTTCCATAATAAATATTAAAACTAGACAACTCACATTGTTTACTAGCTAATAGCCATTGAAGTTAAGTTTATGCAAATGCATAGAGGCTTAATATTTAATCCAACTTAATTAGAAGGCAGATAGACACAACGTTTTCATACAATAGCTCGCTACCGATTAATAATTTCATTTTATACATGCTTCTATTAAATACCAAGGTTTAAAAATCAAATTGAAAGGGTTCTATAAACCGCGACTAGAATCGACCGCGTAATATTAAAAGGCATGAAGAGCTTTTCGAACTAAATTTCCTGATCCTGCCGTCAGATCAAAAATTTCTTGAAATTGTTTTACTGATTTCGGAACAGTCAATATGGTACCCAAAAGGTGTCTCATTTGTTGCGGAGCGAGTTTTCCCAAGAAAACTGGTACCCTGGAAGCAAACTCAACATCTTTTCCAAGTGCCGAAAACTGCAATGGTCAACAAGGTATAGTCAACAGTCGCAAAGACTTTTAATTCCTGAAATTCATATTATTTATAATTCGACGTGGGTAATATTTTTTGCAGGAACCGACAATGGGGACACTGAATTGAAAATTCTATTCCTGCTCCGGAAACTACTGGAAATCCCGGAGGAAACGTGTTGTAAACTGCGTGATCATTTTGGAAATGCGAGTATTTGGATAGAATGCTGTGATTCCTGTTTGGATTTGGTGGAGAAATGCAAAGCGGCATTAGAACAAGCAGAATTGTTTCAAAAACAGTACGAAGAATTGCGCTCCAATATTAAAACCACAATGCTAAAATCCCCCAAGAAGCCGTTTAGTGCCGAATCGAAATGTGAGGCAATTGTCAGATCCCATCTTATTACAAAAGGTAACCTTTCTCAGTTCTCTATTAGTCTAGTGTCGAAATACAATTTGTTTAAAAATAGTGCTTGATGATTTTTCTAAATGTCTAAATATTCTAAAATGAATTCCCTTTTAGAAATCGATGATTTCCTCAAGACTACCCTGAGTGAAGCGGACGAAGATTTATTTCCGGATAGAAATTCCAACTTTGATCCAAATAACTTGTCAGCGTCTGTAGGATATCGAGACTCTGAAGACTCGCAAGTCTTAGTTGAATGTGGATCCATCACACCTGTTCTCGTCGACAGTAGCAATGCAGTACGAATCGAAGACGAAATCATAATTTCATTTAAAAATGGTGCGTTCCTGTTTGTTTCGTTTTTGTTTCTTATATAAATTTAAGTTGTTTAATAAGTTTTTTAAATGTTTTAAATAAATCCTTTTTTAGAAATTGAAAATTTCACTAACACCCATGAGACTGAAGAGGATACAGAAATATATCCAAATGGAAATGCCAACTTTGATTCCAATAACTTGTTGGCACCTGTAGGATCTCAAGAAGATGGTAGCATAATTTCATTGAATGGTTGGTGGGTTTCGATTTCTTACTGCTTTTGAAATAAAAAATGATGTGGTCAAAATAAAGAACATAATTTCTATTTGTTGTTTATGTTTGTATTTTCTATGTTCTATGTATGTTCTATTTGTATTACGACAGACCGCTCTTCATATATATTTTCAGAAATCGGTGACATGGATTGTAACTTGGAATCTTCCGAATTTGGAAACAACATTCAATCCGGTAATACATTTGTGCAAGAACAGAGCAACTGCGAAACAATTCCTTTAGAAAATGTAAGCAAGTCTGTAAATCAAAATGGGGACCAATTACCAGTTTCTGAAAAACCAAATAAAAGTTCCCGGGGAGATAAATCCTCACTAAGCACGGCAGAGGAAAAAGGACCAAGGATTAGTGAAAGGGGTGACAAGGGTAATGAGAAAAAACACAAGTGCCAAATATGTTTACAACTATTCAAATTACCTCAAGAACTAAGAAATCACATGAGCTCTCATTCTAGCACCGAAACTGCTAAAAATATTGTTACAAAACGTAAAGCAAACTTAAGAAAACACCCCACCAAGCAAACAGCAGAAAAGAAACTTAAATGTGACATTTGTGACAAGTCCTTTGCAAGGCCCTGCAGTTTAATAATGCATAGAAAAACTCACAATGTTGGAAAACCATTTGAATGCCACATTTGCGGTAAAGATTTTACTGACGCTTCTTCATTAAAGGTACACTACAAGGGGCATTCTGGAGCAAAACCTTTTGAATGTGCTGATTGTGGCAAGGCATTTTTCAGGAAGCCAGACCTAAAGGATCATCAAGCGAAGCATAGTCAATTGTCACCTTTTAAATGTGAAATTTGTGATGCTTCTTTCAAGACGATAAAATATCTGAAACGACACTGCAAAATACACGTTGAGAAAATATCCTAAATGGCGAGAGCAAAAAGGAAAACTTAGGTTAGCGGCTTTAACAACTTTTCTATGGAATTGCTTAGTATTCCAAAATACTGAAATCTGCAGGAGATATTAAAGGCATTAATAAAATAATACTTTGTAATTTACTGAGTCCAAGACCCTATTAAGTTCTTAATAAAAAATGTAACCAAAAATTGTTTATTTACACTTATCAGGTTTTATTCTGTAAAACCAAGCACCATTATGGTTCATTCTTCCATATTTAACCATATTTTCCTTGTTTAACATTTAACATTCTAATTCGTAGCAGCATTTATTTTTATAAGCAGTTGTTTATTAGTTAATTATGTTAAAATGTGTAACAAATAAAGTTATTCAAATAAAATGTTTTATTCTGTAAAAATAGAAATTCAAAACGGAACTCAATGGTACAACATGTGATTTAATTTACTTACAGGTCTCAACAATATATTATTATAATTTTTAAAATCACCGTTCGATAATCAATTTCTAGTTGCATTCGATAATAGTACATAGAATATTATAACTCTGGAGTGGAGACAAATTAATTAATTGCATATTTATATTACAACACTTCAAAAGCGTTTAAATTATGTACACTTGTAATCATGGCCTCTTAATTCTCCTGACTTCTACAATGCTAATTTGCTAATTTTGAGATTTACTTTAATTACTACGGATGGATAACAAATACTAAATGTTCAGAAAGGAGGTTTTAAGGTAAATCAGTGCTTAATATTGCGAAAAAATTAAGGAGACCGAGAATAGGATATACTATAGTTGAATGTTTCTCAATATTTAGCGTATATTGACCTTAAAAATTCTTTTCTATTAATAACAGTGCGGAAATATTCTCCTATTTAGTTAAATTATTCATAATTTACCATTACTTTTGAATAAATGTCTCAATTAATTTTTGTATAATAAATATTACAGCTTTCAGGAGGCTCGAATTAACTGATGTAGCACCTTCATAACGAAATCATAACGAATTGTCGTCCTTTTCTAAACCATATTAATGTTATACATTTGTTGTGAATCTTGTGATCTCTTCAAGTATTTCATTAGTGTCTTCAGAATGATGAACACGGACGTCATTATTTCGAACGTCTTGATACATTTCACAAACCAGCATAGGATGTTCATTCGCAAATTTTTCGAAACCTCTATTTTCATTTTCCCGAGAAAAAATAGGATTTGCTTTGTTGCTATTGATGAAAGCCATGGCCTTAGTCTTTAATTCTGGAACATTGTACATATCCCCTATAATCAAAATTTCGATGGCGTTGTCAGCGGACATTTTCAAAACAGCTGCCTTTATGCAAGCGAGTTTTAATTCTCTTAATTGGTATTTGTCTGCAATTTTGAGTAATTCCATGAAATCCTCATCAACACTTTCCACTTTTCCCGAATAAATAAACTCGAGCATTCCTTTGACTGTCTTGCTACTGAAGTCCTCGATTTTGATAGTGTTGGTCAGAGACTCAGACATTTCGTTCTGGAACATTGCAGCAAAAACTGGACTGCGACAGGCCAAGATACCCTTGTATGCTTTCAAAGTCAAGTTTTCTACCTCAATGGTCACATCTGAAAAGTGAGGTGACCGGAGTAGCTGATTAAAATGTTCGTGAACTTCATCCGAATTCTTCCTTTTGGGTGTGGTTGCATTTGTGTCGTCATTTTGGATCCACAGCTTTATTTGAATTCGTAAAATATTGTCTTCCAAAAAACCCTTGTTGCCATCGAACAAATCATAATGGGTTACCTTATCAAATCCCCAACTATCAAACCCTGTAAACTCAATTGTGCCACTATTACTTTTACTACGTAGTTTCCGTTGATTTCCAATTAAGAGGCACATTTCAAACTTTACTTTTATAACACGATTGCTTTGATTCAATTTGTTGTTCATAACTAAATAAACTGCCAAGTGGTTTCTTCCTGCGTTGTCACCTTTTCCCTTGGGGTACACTTCTATATTCCAGAAACTATTCGGCTGGTGGTTGGATTTCAAGACAAATACTGGCGATTCCATTTTCTCACCATCGATTACCTTTTCGAAAGCTTCTTTAAAATTGGCGATGTTCCATTCAAAAATGTTCACATCTTTTGACCCTGCTTTAACTTTGCTCACTTCCTGATTTCTTAATTCATCCGTCATTTTGAAAGGCCGCTTATCGAAAGGGAAATCTCCCTGGAGTAATTTATCTACGTGAAAAGTCATCAATCACAGATTCAAATGTCAAATATTGTCATCCAAGGATAATAATGTTAATAAAGTTCCTCCAAATATTTTAAAATATTTCTCAAAACTTTTAAAGCCCTGTATGTTTTTATTTCGTTATATTTTTAAAAGCATTACAATGTACGAATTTCAACTAACCTTTGCTGCGTAAAGCCTCCAACAACTTTTCCTTAAAGGTATAAGAGCACTTTTCTTGAAAAATCCTTTGAATTTAATCCAACCCATGTCAAATATCGCTACTAACAGGACTCATAATACTGGCGGCAGACTCGCTATTCTAGATCTGCTGCGAGAACGCAGTATACTGCAATATTATGTTATAGTGAGTGGTGTATTAATGGTACACAAATCAAGAAATATTATAAGTTTACATTGCAACTTTCATAGCAGGAAAATATTACTTTTTATATTATTAGCTAGATGTATAAAAATCCTATGCCTATTATTACTATAAAATGATATAGAACGGGTACTTATTTGAAATCTGGGAAATTTTTTGAAAAATATGGATTTCGAGAAAACAAAAAACACCAATGGTGTGAATCACCAGGACAAGATTATCAAATAGAACCGGAACTTACAAGAAGTATTGACTTAAGGTTCCAAATATTTTGTAATAATAATTACTTTAAAGGATTCCTTTGAAGTCGGTATATGAATAACACATAAAGTGAATGTAATGATGGGATTTATTAATTCTTCAGGGAAAAAAATCCGAAAGCTGGTGACCATTTGGTGATTAAAATTCTATTGATAATACTATGTCGTAATTCTTTCTAATACAATTGTAATACATTCTATATAAATTTTTTCAAAGCAATAAATTTGTTGTTATTTAAGAATTTAATTATTTGAAAATAATCCTAATAATGTGAAGAATTTCATTATTCATAAAACTCATTATAGTTAACTCATCTTTTTAAATGGATTGTGAATTCGGTATATGAATAATAATTATGTGAATGCGTAATGCTAAAATATTTATCAATGTAGCATGTATACACTTCTGGAGTAGAAATTCTATTAATCAATATTGAACTCAAAAGAATACAAACGATTATTAAAACGGTATTATTTTGGGATTTATTTTAAATATATCATGATTAATAATGTCTTCATCTACGTACAATGGTAAATTGACCCTGCTTGTAATGAAGGTATAAGGTTTAGGAAGCAAATTATTTAATTGTATATTTTATTACAGCATTTCATCGAAACTTTTCCGGGTTTAGACATAGATTTACAATTTTTTTAATTAATTACATTTCTTTATTCATTGTAATATCTTTTTTAATTCTAAAAATTTACGAAATAAATAATCATCACTAAATTTCGGTCGTACAATAAGATAACAGAAAATAGATTGTATAATAAACTTTTCTAAATAAAAAGCATTTTTTAATAATGTGTAGAAAAATTTACTTAAATAGCACAAGAAGTATTTTCTTTTGCTAACAAATATAACAATTTCTCATGCAATGTCTAAGCAAATGACCTCTTAAATATATAATTGCAATTCAAAATGGAAGAACAATTTTATTATATAATATGCTTAAAGAGGTTACTGAAAAATATCATTAACCTGAACCATACCAAGTAAAATATATTTCTTGAATATATCAATAGTATTGTATTCATACAGGATTTTCAAATACAACAGAAATCTTGACAGAATACAAACGAGAAACACTTTAGGTGTTACATGATACTTTTATATTATAGAATATTACATAAGTTAAACAATACTCTTATATTAGTACATAGAATAAAGAGTCGAAAAGAATTGAATATGCTTCTATGTAGAGAATAACTAAAAGCCATAAACTTGACCTTTTACTGGAAGGATAAAGTAGAAATGCTTGTACTACAATAAAAGAGAAATTAGGTACTGCACTCGATGCAATAAAGGTGAGACACTTAAGTCTCTATAATATAAGTACCCTACCGATATTCTATCTTGACTTTTGTCAAGAAGAAAATCGAGGTCAAGATAAGGAGACTCAACCGACAGATCCTTCTCGACTCGAAATAGTTTTAGAAAATAATTTTAACATTCAGCCTCACTTTACTCTTCATAAAAATCAGTTCAACTGAAAAAGTTCTCTTCTTGTAATTCTTAAATGTAAGTGATTCTACTTGAAAAATAAAACTCTTCTAAAAAAACTACTCAGTTATTCTTAACAAAATTCATCATGCCCTTTAACAACGAATTCAAGGTATTTTCATAAATCTTTTATCATTTCATATTCTCAAAGATTTTTATAGTTCATTCTTTTATTTGTGAAATTCAGTGTGTTTAGTGTTTTTATCATTATTAAGAAGATTTGAAGATGATCATGTAAATGATCATAAGCAAAGACTGTAGCAGTGAAAAGCTACAGTAAAGGCTAATATTTTTATAGAAGAATATAATAAAGGTGAAAACATAAAGTTTCACACCTAAACAAAAACCTATTATGACATTTGACCAATTCACACAAACAGAACGAAGCAAAGAATCAACATCTACTAAAACAACACAAGAAGAGGAATCTCAGACTTCACATCTCCAAATAATAACCATAGTGAAGCGACACAATTTGCCAGATCCACGACAAAATTCTCAAAAGTATACAGAGCAATACGACCCCACAAATCCTATATTTGACAGAGAACAAACGAAACTTTTACAAAATCATCGAAATCCAATAAAAAACATGCAACCGCAAATGTCTGGCTACATCGACCACTTCAAAAGTTATAATTATTACAAAACAGGACAACACCTTAATAACAACCCGAATCCTAAATATTCTAAAAACCCTAATCCTTATTCTTCCCAACACAAAAACCAATTTACCAAAAATTTCATTCCATATAAACCGACTTGCTCAAACTCACGTGTTACTTCTTCAAAAATAATTAACACTACAGAATTTCCACCACAAAAACAATTGTTATGCTTTTACTATCTATACCATTTATTATTGTTACACTCCGCAAACCTTTTGAGTACCCTTCAAGTCTCTTCAACTCAAAACCTTTTTGTAACCTTCAACTCTTTTCAATTCCACTCTGAACAAGACTTTCTACTTTAGTTTATTGGTTTGTTATTCTTCTCAAAATAAAATGTAACTAGAAAGTAGTAAGGTACCTATATCTGAAACTAAGTAATATCCTTGAAAATTTAGTATTTAAACCCATGTAAAATTAGACCCAAGTATCATTTCTCGGTGATCGCTTGGTTCCTCCAAGTTATTCTCTCTTTGAAACATTTTCACGAAATAAATCTTTGTTTCTTTCCTATAAATTTCGTTGTTCTTAATTCATCACTCACATCGGAAACTCATCTCTCATCATATGTCAAAGGAGCCATCACCAACATAGCTCAAAGGACATAACAAAATCGAACTTCTAAATCATCCCCCAAATAAATCCATCCCGTAACAACAACAACTACCAATTGCAAGAGAACTTTTCCCCTCTCTACCAAAAAATACTATTCCTTCCAATAAACATAAGATTTCTCCTCCTGAAAACCCTTCTCATAATTCTCCTGACCCACCAACTCCTCCATCTCCTCCTTCATCACCACCTACCACCTCTCTCCGACGGTTCCGTAAAATCAGACGATTCTATAACTGCTTCAGCATCATACGTTAAAACCAATCAAAAATACACTGAATTTTCTCGCACTTTAGATAAACCTACAAAACGGAAAAGAAAAACAAAACCTACAGAACAACAATTATTTTAGAACCTTTGATACTATTTCTAAGAATTCATCACAGAATTCTAAGGAAAACACTCAACTCATTGAAAATCCAATACAAAAATCGCCAATAAAAATTCCCAATATACAAACTACAACAGTACAAATGCAATTCAAGATCTTCAAAATCTGCATATTCCACTCCAACCTTTAACTGACGATGACTTACAAATTTTATTACCTGAACCCAAATCACCAATACCCCTGTGGAAGAATTAGGAATAGATAACATTACAGAATAGATAAAAAGCAATTATCTCCTTCACCCACAACCACACCACCAACAATTACCATTCCATCCACTCCAACACCATCACCCGAAAAGGAACAGCAACGAAATCCCTCCTTATCAATCCTACTCTCCGAACACTCAACTTCAACTGTCAATGGATTTAAAGAAAATACAGATATCTTAAGTCTTAACTCCAATTACTCCTCCTATCAGTGATGACGAACCAATACTACCAGAAATGTCTTTGTAAATCGCGTATAACAAAATGCTAACAATAACGTTTCCTTTACTATTAACAAAATTTTCTTTCTTACTTTACTTTCTACATTACCCAATATAATATTAGATAAATATTAATTAATATAGAATAATTCTACAATAATTCTATCTTTCCATACAAAATACAAAATGCACAAAAAGAACAAAACTTTCTAGTATGTAAGTTAAGAATTTAACAAGTAAGATATTTCCAATTTAACCCATTTGGATACTATTTTCTAACCAAATAAATTCTTTCAATCTTGTCTCTAAAAACTCACTCCATCATTTTTCCTGATCTCATCATTCTACAAATGTCAAAGGAGCCACCATAGCTTAAAGGACATCCATAAACCCTATCGTAACATTAGGTATAAATAAATACATTAAAATTAATTCTAAAATCGTAATTACATTTCAAGGGTGACAAATACAACAAATACATCTACGTTGGCTTTGGAATATATCTCAACTGAAATAAGTCCAATAATAATGAGTTCAATGTGGACACTTCAAAAATATATTACCGTAAATAGACTCAATACCTCTGGAAATTGAGTCAATTCTACCGTCATCACAAGTTCTTATATAAAATTACTATAATAACATTTACTAAATACAGCAACAGTTTTGGACACTTAAATATTGTGACTCATTTTAACGAAATTTTAATAGGCTATTAGGTACAATAGAAGTAAGTTTTTTGTTCTTGCATATTTTAGGTGTGGACTTGTATTGTTTGGTTAGTGTTATGTTTTAAACTAATTATTTAATTTTCATAATATAAATATGCAATAAATATATAATGAAAAAAGATATCAATTATTACAGCCGTTGGTGCATCTCGATTCATCAAAATGGACAACTACATTTTGTTTGTATGTTATTCTTTTGTTTTGCCTAGCTGTGGTGTTCATTACCCAAGAACCCACTGAGAAAATTTTATGAAATACTTTTTAATAATTCGAACATTGAAATAGTATTCGTCAGTTCGAAGATGACCACTCTGTGACATTTGACCTGCTAATGAAAAATAAAAGACTTTTGCTAATTACAATGCCCTACGCATTTTTTATTACTATATGTAACCAAAGTGTTACTGAAATCGCTTGACCAGGTTTTGCATCTATTTTAAGAGTTATCTTACGATCTATTGATTTTACTAAATTCTTATCTATTTGATGAAGTTCATCTTAGTATATATGACTAATTACGTGTTATCATTTTGAATAATTTTCTTTTGATTTAAGCCTGATTAAATACATGTAAGTAATATTCAGATACAGTTCTGCGGCTTTCAGTCCGAATTAAATACTTTTCAAAGACCAATTCAGAAAACTTTAAGCCGCATTATTTAACATCCATAAAAAACGACTTAAATTACTTTACTAACAAAGATGAACATGGATACCATTATTTCGATGATTTTGGTACATATCTAAGATCAGTTAATGATGTTCTTCTGCAAACTTCTGCAAGACGATTTTCATTTTCCGGAGAAAACGTTGAATTAGTTTTGTTGCTGTTGATGAAAGCCATAGCCATGAATTTTCACTACGGTGCATTGGATATATCCCTTACAATAGAATGGTTGGTAACGTTTTCAGTAGCAAACGTCAATCCCAAGGGGAATCTTTATTGTGGATCTACATGAAAAGTGATCGCGGGTTACTTTCATAAAGCACTCCAAAACCGGATACGCATTTTTTAAATACATTCTTCAAAACCCATAATAATTTTGTTCTTTCTTTAACAAATAAAAAAATAAAATTAACTAACCTTTGCAAAAAATTTCCCAGTTCTTCCTTTGGTAAAAGATCTGTTCTTCAAATCTTCATTTATTCAGCAAAAGTATTCATGGGGCGCAACCAGGACTGATAAATTACAATGGGGGACTCGGTGGCACTTTAATAAAACACAAAAATTATGGTTTTAAATCTAAAATTATGGTCTTCAATATAGATTTATGGTTAAAAAAATTAGTCTTGAATATAGATTTATGGTTAAAAAGTTACTGTCTTCAATAAATAATTATGGTCTCAAATAAAAAATATGGTTATAAATAATAAATTATGGTTCTTAATTAAAAATTACGGTTTTAAATTAGAAATTACGGGTTTTAATCAAAAATTATGGTTTTTAATCAAAAGATATGGTCTTCAATAAAAATTATGATTTTAAATAAAAATGGTTTTGAATAAAAACTTATGGTCTTCAATAAAAAATTGTGCTTTTAAATAATAAATCATGGTTTTAAATCAAAAATTATGGTTTGAAATCAAAAATTACTGTTTTAAGTCAAAAATCATGGTTTTAAATCAAAAATCATGGTTTTAAATCAAAAATCATGGTTTTAAATCAAAAATCATGGTTTTAAATCAAAAATCATGGTTTTAAATCAAAAATTATCGTTTAGATTAAAAATCATGGTTTTAAATCAAACATTATGGTTTTAAATCAAAAATGGCTTTAAATAAAAAATTATGGTTTAGATTAAAAATCATGGTTTTAATTCAAACATTATGATTTTAAATAAAAAATGGCTTTAAATAAAAAATTATGGTTTAGATTAAAAATCATGGTTTTAAATCAAACATTATGGTTTTAAATCAAAAATGGGGAATAATTGGTTTTTGTATTCTGACCATTGCTGCAGAATTTTCTCTCAAGATAAAGCTGACCAAGTGTAAACCTCTCTCCAGAATTTATATTCAAGATTCTGATACTATATTAAAAATATGTGTATTAATTTGTAAATAATGTTATTAGAAAGCTTACGTTTTTGTCCTACTAAATATGCCCTAGAAATCTTGATAAATTAAATCTCCAGTCTTTTATCATTATGCGCGTATTCCAAAGGACTATATATAATTACCTGTTTTGAGTTTAAAATATTGAACACACACTAAAAACTGAAAATACGATATTGAAGAAACACAATAGATTGTAAGAAGGAAAGCTAAGGTTGAATTCACTCGACGACTCAAGTAGTAATAAGAGCAAAATAACACAAACAACCAACATTCCTTCCGTGGTCGTTGAGAATGTTAGGAGAGAAGAATTATTAGGAGACCTTTTCTGAGAATTGTAAGCAAATATTATAGGAATCGTTTCCACTCAAGACATGAAAGGACGGAATACATTATTTAAGTATACTAACTAAAGAAACACAAAGCATCATAAAGTACCCTTAATTTTCCTAATTAAAACTTTTAATATATCGTTATTGTTTCATATTTCTTACATACATACACTTTGTAAGCTGTCCTGCAAACTTTGGATGTTTTAAGTACCAAGAAAAGTAACACTCAAAAGGCAGCTGACCTTTTTTACTGTGTCTATTACTGTTACTATTTTTAGTACCTAAAGCCTACCCTTAAGCTACTTGTCTAAGATTCGTTAGCAGAGTCAGTCCGACTCAATAAATGAAGGGGCAGTATATACTATTGAGAATTCTTTGTAAGGAAGCCATTATAAAATATTATCCTATTAGTCAAAATTTCTTAGAATATTCCGTGAGTTTAGAAGAAAGGTTATCAATGCTTTACACCTGAACTGATTATTTGAAATTGACATCGGAATAAAATATAAACTAATACAAACCTATGTGCATTGGTTTATTTGTGTATATGCATTTGCGCTTAAAACCATTCTGTTTTTACACACCCATCCAGATATTCACCCAATCTATAAGAAAAGGGCTCTAACTATAGTACAATATTAATATTCAGTTTCTCAAAGTTTACTAAACGTGACGTTTATAATAAGCTCAATTTATGTTCACTACCCCATTTATTTTGCCAACTCGCCATTTTCAGTACTTTTCATAAGAAGTTTAAAAAACAAGACAAATCACATTGTTTGCTAACAATTAAGTCAATGCAAAGCACCCATGTAAATTTATTGTAATATCTAATTTAATTTTAGAAGACAGATAAGTGAGACTCCAATAAGTGACCCTGTTCTGCAATCAAATCAAAAATTCTTTGAAATTCTCTTCTAAAATTTCGGACCAGTTAATATGGTACCCAAAAGGTGTCTCATTTGTTGCGGAGAAAGTTTATCCATGAAAATTGGTACCCAGGATGGAAATGCAGCATTTTTCTCATCTGCCGAAAAATTCAATTGTCAACAAGGTAATCAACCTTCGCAAAAAACTTATAATCCGTGGAATACAATAATATTAATTGACAAGGCAAATATTTTCAGCAGTAGAAGGAATCGATAATGGTGGCACTGAATTGCAAATTGTATTCCTGCTCCGGAAACTTCTAGAAATCCCGGAAGAGACGTGTTGTAAACTACGTGAGCATTTTGGAAAAGCGAGTGTTTGGATAGAATGCTGTGATTCCTGTTTGGATTTGTTGGAGAAATGCAAAGCGGCGTTAGAACAAGCAGAATTGTTTCAAAAGCAGAACGAAAAATTAAGATCCAATATTAAAACCACAATGCTAAAATCCCCGGAGAAACCATTCAGCGCTGAATCGAAATGTGAAGCAAATGCCATAAAAATCCACGACCAACCTTAAGGCTGAGTCTACCCATTTACATTGCAAAATCTAAATTATATATAACTCATTTATTTGACCGAATTTGAGTTAGGTGTGGCTACTTTGAAATTTTCCAACTCCTTACCGATGAGGGACCACAGGACTTCAAAATTTTAAATACCTTAAAATATAGCTTTTATTCCAATTTGAAAAGTTAAAATCACAAAAATTTGTTCGTATCCTTATAACATGGTGAGACAGATAAAACATGATGGTTATTATTGTAATTAAAGATATATTTTCAAAAAACAAAGGCTGTGGTCCCTACATATTTTTGTCCTCTTTTCGAATTTGTAAATCTTGATCCTCCAAAGGTTCAAAAAATCCTCAAATATGGATTTTTGAAAATGACATTGAAAATCGAAGCCAATGAGGGTTATTACTCAATGACTTCGAGGATTTCGGGGAAACCTGAAATGAGTCTTATTTGTACAGAATATGGTGGAATGAGATGAGTAAAGAAATAAAGCATACACAGCTGCTTTTTGTTTACTATTGTTACTAATTGTGGTAGACACACACTTTATGATTATCTTTCATTCAAGGTCATTTCTTCATCACAGAATTTAGAAGACGCTCACTAGGGGTAGACTCAGCCTTAAAGCATATTCCTCACGTTTCTATGTAGTTATGACATTAACGGCATGCGGCAGCGGCAGTTCGGCATCAAAAAATCCTTTACAGCACGTCGACTTTATACTCTGGGAAAATTGGGCACTGGCACTAATAATATGGAGTATTAAAACATGCAATTCCTGTACCGCAATATTTCAAACTCTATAAAGCTAATTTAATCTTCAAAAAATAAATTGCTTATGGTAAATATACATTCCTGTTAATATTTCCACAAATGTCAATACTATAAGGTAACAGGTAAGCATTACACCTTACACCAAGATCTATCTAATTTCGTTAATTATGGAAAATAGCGTCATTTATACACTTTCACTGTTGCTTATTTCTCGTTGCTTTGATTATCTTCAATTTCAAACAGGAAAACTGACTTTTCAAAGGAAATCTGAGAACGAGAACTGACAAATCGTAAGGAAATCTGGGAACTGACGAATCCTAAGGAAATCTGAGAACTGACAAATCGTAAGGAAATCTGGGAACTGACGAATCCAAAGGAAATTGCTTTCCATCGTCTCGAATCAAAACCCCAGTCTAAAATTTAAATCAAACGTCTAATTTTATTGGGGTTAGTGATTTTTTGAAGCCATATTAAAATTAAACTTTTAGTTTAAAGTTCAATTCGGTTCGCTAAAAACATTATTTTGGTTCGATTCGGTTCGTTAAAAAATATTTTTGGGACTGCTTCGGTGCGGTTCGCTAAAAATTTTTTTGAAACTGGTGAGGTTAAGTTTGGTTTTTTAAAAAAAATTTGGGAGCAACTGATTCAATGGAACCCCGGGGGCTGTTCTTTCTTTTCCACAAGGAATGATCCACATCATGCAGAAATTACGGGAATGTACAGACTAACGGCTAATACTGAATCTAAAGGCTAGAGACTAATACTGAATCTGGAGGCTAAAGACCAGGCTAATACTGAATCTAAAGGCTAAAGGCCAGGTTAATACTTAGTCACATGAATGTGAACTCTAATGCTAATACTGAATCAGAGGAGTGTAAATGCTAATACTGGACACTGGATCACGCGGAAATCACTGGAATATAAACACTACACCAGAATTTCAAAGTTTTCATTGGATTAGCAGAAATGGAGTTAAATCAACAGAAAATTGTAAGCCCTATCGTAACGAAAACCTTGAGTTTTAAAGGACTAGATTCAATTAAAAGAGCACCTAAGTTTGCGTCAACTGAAGATGAAGAGCAACTGATTTCCTGTATACTGGCGAAAGAAATAAATGCTCTGAAATTCGAAGATCGCAATAGAAAAATGAGTACGTAATTTTAATTTTATATATTTTTTATCGTATCCGAATGACATCTCACAGGGATTGTATGTTTTGTGGGTGGATTTCGGGGAAAGTTCGTTCGGTGCCTTACCTGGATCAGAAAACTACCCACGGAAATACAATCCCACAGAAAACAATTCGCGGCAGAGAAATTCACCAAAACAGTAAATTATTCCCAGAAAACCATTAAACATAATGGAAAAATTAAAGAAAAACTGCAACTAAGTTAGGAGAGCGGTGCTAATGGTTTTGTGGCGTTTGAAAAAGGGATTTCTGAATTTTTAATTACGTTAGGTTCTGTAAATCATTTAAAAGTGATTTCCAAATGTTTCATTAGATTAGGTTCTGCAAATCATTTAAAAAGTATTTCATCTATATTTTTCATTAAGTCACGATCTGTAAATAAGTTTAAAAAAGTTTTCTAAATGTTTTATTAGTTACTGTATTATGTGTTTTTATCGAGTTAAGTCTGTTCAGTCCCCCCATCGAAATAGTCCCCCCAATGCTATAACTTTGCGGTATCGTAGATTTTTTAACTATTGCTGCGGGCGAATATTCTAACATAAACGTCTAAATGATAGTACAATGAGGACTGATAGTGAAATGTAAAACCTTCTCTTTTTAAAAATCACTTCTCTATTGCAATTCAATTCTCATTTAGTCTATTCTGACGTTATGAAGTGTGTAACGTTGATTGGGGTACTAATAATTTTATCAAGATTACAAAAATGCTTGTTGAATAAATTTGATATTAATGCTTAAATTAAGTTACCCTGTCCAGTTATTTCAGTAAATGCTGCAAATGTAAATACTGACGCTTAGGGAAATTACCTTCGGTGTTGTTTTCTATGAGTTGTTTTCGGTATGCTTTTGTTGAGATGTGATTGCGTTGTTTTCGATGAGTGTTTGTTCATTGTTCGGTGAGAAAATTTCCGTGACTTGACTTGGCGTGGGTGGATCGCTTTTGTATATTTATTAAACCAATTATAGAATTAATCTTTCGATATTCGTATTAGGAATTAGGAAGAGAGAGCTGCAATATTTTTTTCTTTAAATGTTAGGTACTAGTTTACTTTTGAGGAGTCATAAAACATCGACATCCCTGGAGATATGGGAGGAAGACATCGATTCTAAACCAGTGAAAATAATTTTAGGAAACTTACATGACGATCCAGCATGTGTCACGAAATTGGACTACATTAGTATTACTGACTCAAACGTTGAAGGACTTGAGAAAGAAATTAATCTGGTTTACGAACGAATTGGTTATGATGAAAATTTAAGACTGCCACCCGATCTGATGATAAAGTGCTCCCAAAATATTTATTCAAAATGCTCCGACGTTACGCAAAAATTCAACCAAGAGTTCAGCAAGTGCGTTTGGAACATTTACATTATTACGACGATTGTGGCCAACTTAAAATATATCTCGCCAGGCAGACTTTACGAAAGGAATTTATTCTTCAGCTTACTGGCTATCGTGATGAAAATGGTACTCCTTTAGGGTACTTAACAGAGGAGTCAGTAAGTACGGAACCTATCAACTATATTGTCATGAAGGAACTCATGGGTGATTTTATGGCAAGAAATTTATTTTTGAAAATTGGTGAAACCTTGAAGAATTTAAGTGTAACTCACTTACTTTCGTCTGGAATTGTTTATGTACAAAACAAAGAAGCTCCGATGTGCAAACATTTGGACTTTTTGCTGGACACTTTTGGAACGGAGAAAAGTCGACTTATTCCTTTGAAAGCGGAAGACATGATTGTGGAGAACTTTTATCTGGTAGAGGATTCTGATGGAAATGTTTCCCGAGTGCAACTGTTACAGCCAGAGAATTACAAATGTCCTCTTGACTATTCAAATGGAGTTTTCCTAGAATATACTGATAGAGGTGGACAAGGAGTAGCTACTGTATTAGTTGAAAATCTTTATTTAGCTTCGGACTTAAATCCAATTCTTGGCTACCTTCCTCAACAATGTTTCGAAGTGAAATTATTCAAAGTGCCACCAATTCCGTCACCAAAATTATCAATTGCAAAAAGTTTATTCCCTCCAGAGGAACGTTACAGCGCTATCGTTGTTGATGTTGAAGAAGAACAAGGAAATAAGATATTTTGTGTTGAAATTTTTATGAATAAGGAAAATATGGAAGAAATTGATCCACATTTTGAAAGACCGAAGACAGAAGAACAAGTGATTATAAGAAAAAGTGTGAATTGTGAACCAAAATACTGCCCGATGCCTCCTTTGGCTGTCTGTGCATCCATGAACAAAATGAAATGGCAAAACAGTAACAAGACGACATTTACAGATTTTAAACAAATGTCAGGCCAGCCTGTTAAAGTTAGAGTGCGCAGCTCCAGGCGCGATGCTCAACAGCAAACATGGATCAGAGTAAAAATTTTAAAGAATAAATTTAAACCTACTGAGCCTGAGCCAAAGGGTAATGAATTGAACAATTGTGACCAAACTCCGATTTAATGTACACCGTTCGATTTAAATTATACAGTTATCTATTTAAACTTTGACGATGACGATTTTTAACGATGGAAGCTTTAAGTATACCTACCTACAGCTCGATTTAAACTTTAACGATTTAAACTTTAAATATAGCTACAGGTAGTTCGATTTCAACTTTAAGTATACCTCCATGTAGTTCGATTTAAACTTCTTTTCCCCGAATTTATGGCTTTACCCCAGAATATCATGCGTGCAAAAACCCTGAACAGAAAAACTCACTTGCCCCTGAAGTATATTCACATTCCCTTTTATTAATCCACATTTACCTTTTAATAATGGTTATTACCAACAACAAATACTCTCCCTGAATTTCAGGTCAATTTCCCTGAATATAACTTCAATAACAATAGAGTTGATAGTTAGTATTAGTTAGTGTACTTTTTCGTATTGTACTAAATACTAGTTGATTAAATTAAATGTACTTTTGCGTACTGTACTAGGTACTAGTCGATAATTAAATGTACTTTGCCTATTGTATTAAGTACTAGTTGATTAAATTAAATGTACTTTCGCGTACTGCACTAAGTACTAGTTGATCGTTGATAACTAAATGTACTTTTGCTACTGTACTAAGTACTAGTTGATAGTTGATAATTAAATGTACTTTTGTGTACTGTACTAATTACTAGTTGATAATTAAATGTACTTTTGCGTACTGTACTAATTACTAGTTGATAATTAAATGTACTTTTGCGTACTGTACTAATTACTAGTTGATAGTTGATAATTAAATGTACTTTTTGCGTACTGTACTAATTACTAGTTGATAGTTGATAATTAAATGTACTTTTGCGTACTGTACTAATTACTAGTTGATAGTTGATAATTAAATGTACTTTTTGCGTACTGTACTAATTACTAGTTGATAGTTGATAATTAAATGTACTTTTGCGTACTGTACTAAGTACTAGGTGATCAGTAAATGTACTTTTGCGAACTGCACTAGGTGATGATTAAATGTACTTTTGCGTACTAGTTGATAATTAAATGTACTTTTGCGTACTAGTTGATAATTAAATGTACTTTTGCGTACTAGTTGATAATTAAATGTACTTTTGCGTACTAGTTGATAATTAAATGTACTTTTGCGTACTAGTTTATAATTAAATGTACTTTTGCGTACTAGTTGATAATTAAATGTACTTTTGCGTACTAGTTGATAATTAAATGTACTTTTGCGTACTAGTTGATAATTAAATGTACTTTTGCGTACTAGTTGATAATTAAATGTACTTTTGCGTACTAGTTGATAATTAAATGTACTTTTGCGTACTAGTTGATAATTAAATGTACTTTTGCGTACTAGTTGATAATTAAATGTACTTTTGCGTACTAGTTGATAATTAAATGTACTTTTGCGTACTAGTTGATAATTAAATGTACTTTTGCGTACTAGTTGATAATTAAATGTACTTTTGCGTACTAGTTGATAATTAAATGTACTTTTGCGTACTAGTTGATAATTAAATGTACTTTTGCGTACTAGTTGATAATTAAATGTACTTTTGCGTACTAGTTGATAATTAAATGTACTTTTGCGTACTAGTTGATAATTAAATGTACTTTTGCGTACTAGTTGATAATTAAATGTACTTTTGCGTACTAGTTGATAATTAAATGTACTTTTGCGTACTAGTTGATAATTAAATGTACTTTTGCGTACTAGTTGATAATTAAATGTACTTTTGCGTACTAGTTGATAATTAAATGTACTTTTGCGTACTAGTTGATAATTAAATGTACTTTTGCGTACTAGTTGATAATTAAATGTACTTTTGCGTACTAGTTGATAATTAAATGTACTTTTGCGTACTAGTTGATAATTAAATGTACTTTTGCGTACTAGTTGATAATTAAATGTACTTTTGCGTACTAGTTAATAATTAAATGTACTTTTGCGTACTAGTTGATAATTAAATGTACTTTTGCGTACTAGTTGATAATTAAATGTACTTTTGCGTACTAGTTGATAATTGTTGATAATTAAATGTACTTTTGCGTACTAGTTGATAATTAAATGTACTTTTGCGTACTAGTTGATAATTGTTGATAATTAAATGTACTTTTGCGTACTATTTGATAATTGTTGATAGCGTTCTGGTTGATAATTTTTGATAGCGTACTAGTTGATAATTGTTGATAGCGTACTAGTTGATAATTGTTGATAGCGTTCTAGTTGATAATTGTTGAAAGCGTACTAGTTGATAATTGTTGATAGCGTACTAGTTGATAATTGTTGTTAGCGTACTAGTTGATAATTGTTGATAATTAAATGTACTTTTGCCTACTAGTTGATAATTGTTGATAATTAAATCTACTTTGGCGTACTAGTTGATAATAGTTGTTAATTAAATGTACATTTGCGTACTAATTGATAATTAAATGTACTTTTGCGAACTCGCAGGGGTTGTGCTTCGTGGGTTTTCCTTTCGATGAGTGTTCTTTCTGTGCCTTGACGTTAATCAGAAAACTACCCACCGATCGATGAAATACAATCCCGTAGGAAGAAAGAAAATATGTGTGAAGTTGGACAAAATTTTTGTACAAAATTTTTGTACAAAATTTTTGTACAAAAAAATTTTGCCCGCCCGAGGGAACATTTTTAGGAATGTTAATCTAAAGTGAAAATAAAGCATCAGTAATTGCATTTCCACTTAATATAGTTACAATTTGTCAAAATTTAAAAAAAAGCTGATTAAAAAGGCAAACAAAAAATTTGTATGAAATTTCAAATGTTAAAAAACAATTTCCCTAAGCAATAGGAATAATGTGAGATAGCAGAGTTGTAGAATGACCTCTAGAGTACCAACATCAACAATAAAAAAAGTGGTCCTTTTTATACTTTTTGAAAAAAGTTGATTTGAAAACTTATGATTTTTGGAAATATTCCAAGTGTCATAAAAAAGTTTCCCTAAGCGATAGGAATAATGTGAGATAGCAGAGTTGTAGAATGACCTCTAGAGTACCAACATCAACAATAAAAAAAGTGGTCCTTTTTATACTTTTTGAAAACAGTTGATTTGAAGGTCATACAAAAATTTTGTATGAAATTTCAAATGTCACTAATACACTAAATTGTAACTATATTAAGTGGAAATGCAATTACTGATGCTTTATTTTCACTTTAGATTAACATTCCTAAAAATGTTCCCTCGGGCGGGCAAAATTTTTTTGCACATAAAAGAAACTCATGGAAAACTACTCACCGGAAGCATAATAACAGTAAATTCATTGCAGGAAATTTTTAAGCATAATGGGAAAATTAAAGAAAAAGTGCACCTAATAATGTGGGAGAACGGTGATGGTTTTCTGGTGTTGTGGCTAATTTTGTTATTTACTTTATTGATGAATATATCAGTTTGACATGTCAACAAAACTCAATTTTAATTTTTAAAATAAAAATGAAACACTAAAGATGCAAACCTAAATAATTATATATATATTTTTCATTACATGCTACCCGCATTTGAAGAAGTAATTTCTATTTTTCATCAGGCTCCTTAAGCATTTGAAAAAGTGATTTCTTAATTTTTACTTCTGTAAATTCTGTAAATCTTTTAAATGTGATTTCTAAATGCTTCATTAGGCTAGGCTTTGAAAATCATTTAAAAAGTTATTCCTTTAAAAAGTGAAATTCAGAGTATCTAGGCTGTCCACTGTGCCGTAAATTCCGCCTGCCGTAAACAGCTGTAAGTGCCGTAAAAACCACGGCCAACCAAATTTTTACAGCATATTTCCCACTTGCTTATGTAGTTTACGGCATTTACGGCATGCGACATCAAAAAATCATTTACAGTACGTAGAATTTATACTCTAGTGAAGCAGTTAAGCATTAAGAATATTATGGAATATTAAAACCTTGAACTTTTATATAAAAAATTTCAGGACCCATCGGAGACACCTGCACCACCACCTTAAAAAGTAAAGCGAAGCAACGGATCGGAGAAGTGGAAAGCTATTGGCATTTCTAAGTCGACTCCGAGCAAATATCAAGCTCGACTAAATATTTTTTTGGGACTGGTTCGGTTGGGTTCGCTGAAATATTTTTTTGGGACTGGTTCGGTTGGGTTCGCTGAAATATTTTTTTGGGACTGGTTCGGTTGGGTTCGCTGAAATATTTTTTTGGGACTGGTTCGGTTGGGTTCGCTGAAATATTTTTTTGGGACTGGTTCGGTTGGGTTCGCTGAAATATTTTTTTGGGACTGGTTCGGTTGGGTTCGCTGAAATATTTTTTTGGGACTGGTTCGGTTCGCGCAAATATATTTTTGGGACTGGTGCGGTTCGCTCAAATATTTTTTGGGACTGGTTCGGTTCGGTTCGCTCAAATATATTTTTGGGACTGGTTCGGTTGGGTTCTCTCAAATATTTTTTTGGGATTGGTTCGGTTCGGTTCGCTCAAATATTTTTTTGGGACTGGTTCGGTTCGCGCAAATATATTTTTGGGACTGGTGCGGTTCGCTCAAATATTTTTTGGGACTGGTTCGGTTCGGTTCGCTCAAATATATTTTTGGGACTGGTTCGGTTGGGTTCTCTCAAATATTTTTTTGGGATTAGTTCGGTTGGGTTCGCTCAAATATTTTTTTGGGACTGGTTCGGTTCGCTCAAATATATTTTTGGGACTGGTTCGGTTGGGTTCTCTCAAATATTTTTTTGGGATTGGTTCGGTTCGGTTCGCTCAAATATTTTCTTGGGATTGTATCGGTTCGGTTCGCTCAAATATTTTTTTGGCACTGGTTCGGTTCGGTTCGCTCAAATATATTTTTGGGACTGGTTCGGTTCGGTTCGCTCAAATATATTTTTGGGACTGGTTCGGTTGGGTTCTCTCAAATATTTTTTTGGGATTGGTTCGGTTCGGTTCGCTCAAATATTTTTTTGGGATTGTATCGGTTCGGTTCGCTCAAATATTTTTTTGGCACTGGTTCGGTTCGGTTCGCTCAAATATATTTTTGGGACTGGTTCGGTTCGGTTCGCTCAAATATATTTTTGGGACTGGTTCGGTTGGGTTCTCTCAAATATTTTTTTGGGATTGGTTCGGTTCGGTTCGCTCAAATATTTTTTTGGGATTGTATCGGTTCGGTTCGCTCAAATATTTTTTTGGCACTGGGTCGGTTCGGTTCGCTCAAATATATTTTTGGGACTGGTTCGGTTCGGTTCGCTCAAATATATTTTTGGGACTGGTTCGGTTGGGTTCTCTCAAATATTTTTTTGGGATTGGTTCGGTTCGGTTCGCTCAAATATTTTCTTGGGATTGTATCGGTTCGGTTCGCTCAAATATTTTTTTGGCACTGGTTCGGTTCGGTTCGCTCAAATATATTTTTGGGACTGGTTCGGTTGGGTTCTCTCAAATATTTTTTTGGGATTGGTTTGGTTCGGTTCGCTCAAATATTTTTTTGGGATTGTATCGGTTCGGTTCGCTCAAATATTTTTTTGGCACTGGGTCGGTTCGGTTCGCTCAAATATATTTTTGGGACTGGTTCGGTTCGGTTCGCTCAAATATATTTTTGGGACTGGTTCGGTTGGGTTCTCTCAAATATTTTTTTGGGATTGGTTCGGTTCGGTTCGCTCAAATATTTTCTTGGGATTGTATCGGTTCGGTTCGCTCAAATATTTTTTTGGCACTGGTTCGGTTCGGTTCGCTCAAATATATTTTTGGGACTGGTTCGGTTCGGTTCGCTCAAATATATTTATGGGACTGGTTCGGTTGTGTTCTCTCAAATATTTTTTTGGGATTGGTTCGGTGCGGTTCGCTCAAATATTTTTTTGGGATTGTATCGGTTCGGTTCGCTCAAATATTTTTTTGGCACTGGTTCGGTTCGGTTCGTTAAACAATAATCTTTTTGAGCTGGTCGGTTTGCTAAAAAGAATTTTGGAACTGGCCGGAAACTATTTGGTAAAACTAAACTACTAAACTAAACTAAACTACTGGTCGTAGGGTAAAAGTTGCAAGTCTGGTATTAAGTACCAACATTAACATACCGCATAAAATAACTTATCGTTACATATTAACATACACTTGACGTACATTCAGTTGTAGTCAACATGTGAAGGAAACGGTTAATTTTTACGTGATAGTGGATTCAAGAATATGTGAAGCAATAGTTAGATCTATTCTTATTACACAAGGTAATGTTTTTCTGATTTCTTTTAATCCTCACCAATTTTAGTTTTTAAAAAAGTTTGATGATTTTTTATATTCTTGCAATGAATTCTTGTGTAGAAATTGAACATTTCATTAACATACCTGAGGCTGAAGCGGATGCAGAAATAATTCCAGTTGGAAGTGCCAACAATGACCCCAATAGCTTGACAGCGCCTGTGAGATCTAAAGACACCGCAGTGGTCTTAGCTGGATCCATTATCGCACCTGTTCTGTTCGAGAGGATCAATATAGTAAAAAATGAAAACATCATTCCATTTAGTGGTGGGTCCCAAGGTGTCTTTAAGGTTACGTGATGAGTATAGTAGAGGTGGTGAACTTTGGAACCTTCTTTACACTGGGCCTGTAAAATAGGCTACTGGACCTTAAACGAGAAGAATAGTTTCTTTCGTGAACCGCCCTCTAAATTTTTTGCAGTCTGAAAAAAAGTCCCATGACCTATTATAAAGATTTTTGAATCTTCACCGTGGGTTCCTATTTTTTATCGTTTTTTTATTGCACAAGTTAAAAATGAGTAATATTTCACATATATTTTTAGGAAATGACGTGGATTGCAACTTGGAATCTTCCGATTTTGGAAACGACATTGAATCCGATAATACATTTGCCTGTGAAGAGAAGAACTGCGAAACAATTTCTTTAGATAAGCCAAGCAAGTCTGCAAATGACAATTTGGAACAATTTGTCCAATTTGCAAAACCGAATGAAAGTTCCCGTGGGAGTAAATCTTCACTAAACACGACAAAGGAAAAAGGACCAAGGGTTATTAAAAAGGGTGACAAGGGTGAGACCGAGAAGAAGCATGAATGCCACATATGTTTGGAATTGTTCAAATTGCCTCAAGAACTAAGAAATCATATGAGTTCTCATTCTGGCACCGAAACAGATACAAATAGTGCAACAAAAGATAAAGGAAACTTAAGAAAAAACCCCACCAAGCCCACAGCAGTAAATAAGCATAAATGTGACATTTGTGATAAGTCATTCAGACACTTCTACAAATTAAAGATCCATAGAAATATTCACAGCGGCGAAAAACCTTTTGCTTGCGATATTTGCGGTAAAGATTTTATGCAGGCTTTTTCACTGAAGAGACATTACATGGGGCATTCTGGAGAGAGGCCTTTTGAATGTGTCGTTTGTGGAAAGACATTTCTCAGGAAGGTAGACGTAAATAATCATCAAACGACGCATAGTGAAAAGCGACCTTTTAAATGTGATATTTGCGATATTTCTTTCAAGCACAAAAAAAGTCTGATAAAACACACGACGAAGAAACATCCTAAATTGTTCCACTTCTGGTAAACACGTTTATTGTTCAGTAAAAACTGACATCTTTGTAGTTTATTCTTCTATATTTATAACTGACATTCAAATCAAAAATCTTAGCCGTATACAATTTTTTTTTAATTTCAAATGTATTAGAGGTAAGAATTCTCAATTATAGATAACAAAAGTTAAATTAATTGTTGAAATTCACTGTTCGTTATTTAATTAGTTTCTGATTGCATTTGATCACAGTATACAAAACATTTCAACCCTCAGCATCAAATTAAATCAGTTTTTCACCTTTTATTGCACTTTTACATATTACTACGTGAATGTAATCCTAATATTTATGAACTCAGAAAGTATACACTTTTGGTAAGGCAGTTCTGGTTTAGCGTTCAAAGTATTCAATTCAAAAGTTACGAAATTATTAACGTGGTACTCCTTTGGCATTTAATTTAATTATGTAATAGATAATAAGATAATAAAATGTATAACATGTGTAATGTTAAAATTGTCACTTCTTGCTAATGGAATTATTTACAGATTAGTCATTCGATCATAATATATTATAACTTTTAGGAGACAATTTTATTAACTACATATTTGATTGCATCATTATCATTACATACAAACTTATTCAAAACAGTTTTTGCTTAGTTACACTTCGTAGTCTCCACAAAGTTAGTTTCATTAGCTACCACTGAATTCAACATTACAAATTTTATTTCAGATTTTAATTGATTACTACATAGGTAATAAATGGTAAAATTACTATCAGTTAATTATTTTTAACTTTCTTGGAATATATTTGGTCACTTGTATGAAATAATGTTATAATGTTAGGAGGCGGAAATTAATTAATATATCATTGTAGTGAAAATCTGCAACAAAAAAGTAAACTTCTTATCCTTTTAAATCGGTTATAAATTTAGTGACCTCTTGGATTGTTTCGCTGACTTTTCCTGAATGGTGCACATCCACATCATTATTTCGAACATTTTTAAACATTTCAAAAAGCAGCATAGGATGTTCTTTCTTTGACAAAGTTTTCAAAAGCTCCATTCTCATTCCTCTGAGAAAACAGTGGATTAGCTTTGTTGCTGTTGATGAAAGCCATAGCCCTGAATTTCAATTTCGGAGCGTTGTATAAATCTCCTATAATCCAAAGTTCAATAACATTTTCAACGGACATTTTCAAAATCGCCGTCTTAGTACAAGCTAATTTCAATTCTTCCAATTCGTATTTGTCTGCAATTTTCAGTAATTCCGTGAAATCTTTTTCAACACTGTCCACACTTCCCGAATAGATGAACTCTAGCATTCCTTTGACTGTCTTATAACTGAAGTCCTCAATTTTAACAGTGTTTGTTAGAGACTCTGACATTTCGTACTTGAACATTGCAGCGAAGACGGGACTGCGACAGGACAGAATACCTTTATGGGCCTTCAAAGTGGCGTGTTCTGCCACAATGGTCACATTTGAGCATAGAGATGATGCGAGCAATTGACTTAAATCTTTGTGCAGCTGTTCAGTATAAGGTTTTTTGATTTTGGGTGCTGCTGCATTTGTTTCTTCATTCTGGATCCAGACCTTAACTCGAATGCGTAGGACATCATCATCCAAATAATGATTGTTGAGATCAGTCAGCTGGGTAATGGTTGCCATTTTGGAGATCCCCCAACTAACATATTCAGTTCCGTATTCATTCACATTTGCATTTCTTCGAGTTGAGACTGCCTTTTGATTTCTGTCCAGCAGGGAAAATTCTGCCTTTGCTTTTACAACAGGATTGTGGACATTCAGTTCTTTCCTGAAAACTAAATAGAGGGCCAAGTATCTTTGCTTTCCAAACTCTCCATCTTTGACCTTGGACCGCACTAGTATACTCCAAAAACTATTTGGCAGGTCGACGGATTTCCCAACAAAGACTGGAGATGTCCGACCCTGGCAGTCATTTGGTTTTTCGAAAGCTTCTTTAAAATTAGCGATGTCCCACTCAAAAATGTTCAAATCTCCTTTTGACTCCTCGGTGCCCCGTTTCCGTTTTCTTACTTCATCAGCCATGTTTCAAAATCTGCCAATCCACAAGAAAATCTCCCTGAAAAATCATCAAAGATTCAAATGACAGATTTTGACCATTTCCACAGTGAGCCCCCAAAATACACGGTTATGCCGTTTTTAAATGTATTGCCAGAATCCCAAAACAATATTTTTGAAAGATAAACTAACGTTCCCAAAAATAACTTCCCTCGTTTATCAATTTTAGCAAACAAAATACTAAATATAGTAAAGTTAATTTGAATAGACCTGTGCTGTTGACCCGTTCTCTATT
Organism: Yoshiicerus persimilis; assembly: GCA_020352615.2. Classification (NCBI taxonomy): domain Eukaryota; kingdom Metazoa; phylum Arthropoda; class Collembola; order Entomobryomorpha; family Tomoceridae; genus Yoshiicerus; species Yoshiicerus persimilis. The sequence continues at coordinate 7,151,608 of CM036940.2, read as the reverse complement.
ATAAAAATATTAGCAGCACTTTTACGTGTAAAAGTCGTTTTTAATTGGCAACACAACAACCATAATATTTTTATAATGGAAAACAGCACCGATCCATCCAAAGCTGTATGTTAGATACCGATTTCAACTTACTTACCTTTGTCAAAGATTGCTTCTAACTATCCTCTTGAGGTAAGAGTTTGGAACTTTAAAAAATCTTGTGGACTACCTATGTTGAACACATCTAACACCGGTATTCAAATTCCGTACCCAGCCGAACGTTCTTCTCTTACATTATTAGGACATATAGCTGATATACACCATATCTATATACTATAGCACATAGGACCACGCCTGAAGCCGTTTATAATTGGGTTGATTGGCTGGATTGCCTTTTGCTCCTCCTCCTGTTGCTAAGAATTCAACTCTGCAGCAACAATTGACTTGAGTTGAGTTAACAATCAGAGTTGAGTTGCCTTGGATATTGTACTACAATGCTGGCTTCCCTTCCTATCCCTTTCTATCTATCTCTGTGGGTACACACTACAATACAAATCCCATGTGCTTTTTCCAGTCAGCTGTATCAGTGATCTCTTGAAAGTGACACTTTTAAGAGAGTACTGACGCATGTGACTGGAACTGGAGGGCACCGGGAAGAGAGCACTGATAGAATTGACTGTGGGGCACCGGAAAGAGAGTACTGGTAGAGCTGAATGGAGGTCACTGGGAAGAGAGAACTGATAGAGCTGACTGAAGAGCACCGGCGAGAGAGTACTGATTGAGCTTACAGGAGGGCACCGGCAACGAAGAATGATAGGGCTGACTAGAATGGAAAACTGGAGGAAAACGACACTTGGCTACGACATAGCCTACACTTGGTTACGACATAGCCGACATTCGGCTACGACATACCCGACAGTTAGCTACAACATAGCCGACACTTAGCCACACCATACGCGACACTTAACTACGACATAGCCGACACTTAGCTAAGACATAGCCGACACTTAGCTAAGACATAGCCGACACTTAGCTAAGACATAGCCGACACTTAGCTACGACATACCCGACACTTAGCTACCACATAGCCGAAACTTAACGCACCCGACACTTAGCAACAACGCACCCAACACTCAGCCTACCGTACCCGACACTTAGCAACAATGCACCGGACACTTAGCCTACCGTACCCGACCCCGTACATGGAGCCACATGGAGTCAGATGGAGTTGATGGAGTCGGATGGAGTAGATGGAGTAGATGGAGTCACATGGAGTCAGTTGGAGTCACATGGAGTCAGTTGGAGTCAGTTGGAGTCAGTTGGAGTCAGATGGAGTCAGTTGGAGTCAGATGGAGTCAAATGGAGTAGATGGAACTAGATAGCGTAGATGGAGTCAGATGGAGTCAAATGGAGTAGATAGAACTAGATAGCGTAGATGGAGTCAGATGGAGTCAGATGGAGTAGATGGAATAAATGGAATCAAATGGAATATCTAAATACTTAAGCACCAATTCAAATTCTGTGCTGGTTTACAATTCATTCTTTAAATTGGACTAATTAGGAAATGAATATGTCGTTTCACTCCCAGATCTATCCAAAAAATTTATGATTACTAAATGTAATTATTTCAATTTTTTTGATCGCTAAATATGGTTTTTCTAACTTCTTCGGAAGCTTAATTTCCTGTTATTTTCCCGTTCGTAGAACGGGCAATTTACTAGTTATTTTATTATTGTGAATGACGCTTAAGTAAATTAGGAATCCTGTAGAGTTCGACACATTTATAATATTCAATAGTTGAATATGTTTACCACATTTAATAGCTGAATATATTTACCACATTTAATTGCTGACATATATTTGCCATATTTAATTGCTGACATATATTTACCATATTTAATTGCTGATATATATTTACCACATTTAATTGCTGACATATATTTACCACATTTAATTGCTGACATATATTTACCACATTTAATTGCTGACATAAATATATTTACCACATTTAATTGCTGACATATATTTATCATATTTAATTGCTGACATATATTTACCATATTTAATGGTTGACAATATTTACCATATTTAATTACTGACATATATTTACCATTTTAATTGTTGACATATTTAATTACTGACATATATTTACCATTCTGGAGAGAGGCCTTTTGAATGTGAAATTTGTGGCAGGGCATTTCTCAGATTCTCAGGAAGGTAGACGTAAATAATCATCAAACGACGCATAGTGAAAAGCGGCCTTTTAAATGTGATATTTGCGATACTTCTTTCAAGCACAAAAAAAGTCTGATAAAACACCGGAAAACACATGATAAGGAAATATCCTAAATGGCGAGAGATTCTTTTTTATTTAACTGAAATTCAGATCAAATAAAAAATGTATTAGCCGTAAACTATTTTGTTTTATTTAAATTCATTGTAGTAGAGATGCCAATATTGCCAATTAAGGATAACAAGTGTTAAATTAATTGATGAAATCACTGTTAGTGAATTAATTCGTTTCTGAATACATTCGATCATAGTACGTAAAACATTTCAACTCTCAGCAGCAGTTAATTTTTGCATTTTTTGCACCTTTACATATAGAAACTTTTCCAAATAATTATAGTTCTCTCGATGATTTTATTACATCCTGATGAACTATGCATAAACAAGTAAATATTTTTCTAGATAGACAAAGAGGAACCAAGGGTCAGTAAAAGTCACAATTATTCAAACTATCAACTCAACAATCACATAACAACAATTATAAAGAATCCTAAGATGAGAATATATTCTAAATCACAGTTTAGACTAAACACGATAATTCTTAGCAGCTTTCATTTTCATATGCAAAATTACGTAGGACTCTACAATATTAAAATACGAAACATATTAAGTTATTTAAATAAAACGGTGATTTTATTTAATTACAGGTCTCAATTATAGGTAATAGATGTTAAAATGTACTGTTAATTTCTATTTTCATTCGATAATAGTAATACTACACAGAATATGACAACTCTGGAGTGGGGACAAATTAATTAATTGCATATTTACATCATTTACATTTCAAAACCGTTTTTAATTAGTTACACTTGTAATAGTATAGTCCCTTGCTTGATATTTTCATTAGATTCTCTTGATTTCAACAGTTAATTTTGAGGTTTACTTCAATTATTAGAGATAGATAATTTTTGAAAAGATCCATCATGATTATTTCCCGGAGAAAACATTGGATTAGCTTTGTTGCTATTGATGAACGCCATTGCCTTAGACTTCAATTCCGGAACGTTGTACATATCCCCTATAATCAAAATGTCAAAAACATTTTCACCGGACATTTTCAAAACCGCTGCCTTCGTGCAAGCTAATTTTAATTCTCTTAGTTGATATTTCTCTGATATTTTCAGCAATTCCATGAAATCTTCATCAACATTTTCCAAATTTCCCGAGTAGATAAACTGGAGCAAACAAAAACTCCTAAGAACATTATTTACAACTAATATACATATTTTTATTATTCATAATCTTGAAAACAATTTCTGGAGAGAGAATTAGAATTATACTTTGTCAAATTTATATTGTTAAGAAATATTACTGCAGGATTTTGACCTGACAAAAATACATTAACCATTTACTGGCGTAGTGATAACAGAATGAATAGTCTTTTGTTACGAACGCCTAAAATTAAATTTGGATTAAAATTCATATGTGCTTAACTTAAGTGCCATTCATTCATATAGTGTTTTGTTTAAGTGCAATAGGGAACCCAATAATGTAAGAGAAGGGAAAAATATCCGTTTGACTGGGTACAACATTTGAATACCTGTTTTCTTTGTGTTAAATACAGTGCAAAAAGTGTTTTTGAAATACAGGCTCGTACCTCAAGGGGACAGTTGGAAGGAATCCTTAACAAAGGTAAGTTGAAATGTTGAAATCGGTATTTACAATGCTTTTTGTCAAAATAAATGTTTTTGAGAAATGCAGTTTATTGTCTTTTGAAAATATTATGAGATTCTGATATATTCAAATATTTAATTATTCGTTGCTTAATATCTACCATTTGAAATATTGATGATTTTTCAGGGAGATTTCATTTTCCAGCATCATCTAAATCATGACAGATGAAGGAAGAAAACGGAAAAGGCGCGACGAGGATTCGATAGGAGATTTGAACATTTTTGAATGGAACATCGCCCATTTTGAAGATGCTTTCGAAAACTCAAGTGACGGTGGGAGTTGGACATCTCCAGTGTTTGTTGGGAAATCCACCGACCTGCCGAATAGTTTCTGGCGTATCCAAGTGAGGTGCAAGGTCACCGGTGTAGAGTATGCAAAGCAAAAACACTTGGGCCTTTACTTATTTTTCAGCAAAGAATTAAATGTGCACAATCCTATTGTAAGAGTAAATGCACAATTTTCCCTGTTGGACCGAAATCTTATGGAAGCCTACAGTCGAGGGGGTTATTATGTGGATGAATATGGAGCTGAAGACACTAGAATGGGTCACTCTTCAATTGCAACCAATATTGAATAGTAAAATTACACCTATCACTTTTTGGATGACAATATTCTACGTATTCGACTTAAGGTCTGGATCCTGAATGAAGAAACAAATGCTGCCGCATTCAAAAAACCGCATACAAATAAGCTGCACAAGAATTTAAGTCAGTTGTTCCATTCATCTAAATTTTCAGATGTCGAGATTGTGGCACAAGATTTAACTTTTAAAGCTTACAAGGGTATCTTGTCCTGTCGAAGCCCAGTTTTCGCTGCAATGTTCCAGAACGAAATGTCAGAGTCTCTAACTAGTACTATCAAAATTGAGGATTTCAGTGGAAAAACTGTCAAGGGAATGCTCGAGTTTATCTATTCAGAAAATGTGGAAAGTGTTGAGGAAGATTTCATGGAATTGCTCAAAATTGCAGAGAAATACCAACTGGACGAATTGAAAGAGGAGTGCACTAAGGCAGCGATATTGAAATTATCTGTTGAAAACGTTATCGAACTTTTGATTTTGGGGGATATTTACAACGTTCCGGAATTGAAATACAGGGCTATGGCTTTCATCAATAGCAACAAAGCTAATCCAATGTTTTCTTCGGGAAATGAGAATGGAACTTTTGAAAAGTTTGTCAAAGAACATCCATTGTTGGTTTTTGAAATGTATAAAAATGTTCGAAATAGTGATGTGGATGTGCATCAATCAGAAAAATCTAATGAATTCATCGAAGAGGTCACTAGATTTACAACAGATTTAAAAAAAGCCCCTTGATAGAAAAGCATTTATTAATTTTATATTAAGTTTACACTTTTTATGTAAATGTTCACTAAATTGACCAATTAATTTCCGTCCCCTAAATTAAATTTCATAGTACAATGACCCCGTGTATTCCTGGAAAACTGGAAATAATTATCGAATAGTGAAAACCTTTACTTTCATTATTTATATTGTAATTAAATTAAATCTCAAATAATAACATTGTAATACCTTATATATATTGAATTTAGAGGAACCTAGTACAAATTTCTTTGAAGAGACTACGATTGCAAGATGAAGTTGATCAAAACTGTTTCCAATAAGTTTCTATGTAAAAGTACAATCAAAGATACTATTAATAATTTGTCCCCTAAAAGTTATAATATTATGTTCTATGATCTAATGCATTCGCAAATTGTAAATAATTCCAATGCTAGCAGCGACAATTTTAACATTGTAGATTTTATACCTTTTATAATCTCTAATATAATTAAATTTAATCTCAAAAGAGTATCGCGTCAATAATTTTTTGTAATTTTTGAATTGAATATTATTGAACAATAAAATAGACCAGAATGGCTTTACAAGAAGTGTATAATATTTGCATTACATTCACTTAATATATTATTGATATACCGAATTTTAAGGCAATTCTTCTAAGATGAATAATTATTATATAACGTGTTTCTCAAATAATGCAATTTTTACATATTAGAATTATTTCGAAATGACACGTAGCAAGTGGCAAGTAGCAATAAATTAGTTTGAGGAATTAATACAACAAATAATTTGGAACTTTTCCTTAATCGTTGCTTTGCAGAGTGAAATTTGTTTTCCCGAAATCCATATTTTTCAAAGAATTATTTACTGTGATTCCAAATAAATTATTTATCCCTATTAATACAACTTACAGTAATAATAGGGAGAGGATTTCTAGACGTCTAGGGAATACGAAAAGAATTTAAACTTGTGCAGTATAGTGTGTTCTCTTCTCGTGGAATATTGCGTTTCCAGCAATATTAAGATTTATCTGTCCTGCTGGTGGCGATATTTGAAGACTTGTGTTGAATTTCTATATAAGGTTCAAAGTATTTTTCAAGATAAAAGCCATTGCCTATTGGAAACGTTGTTGGAGATTTTATTTAGCTAAGATAGGTTGAAAGCGGGGAACCGAAAAGCAGTTGCTATTTTTAAAAAAAGCAAAAAGCAAACTTACTTTTATAAAAGCTTTAATAAAAAAGCAAAGGGCTGCAGTAGAGTTATGAAAAAGGCAAATGGCCTTTTCGTGCTTTTAGGAGTTCAGAAATAAGTTTACCAGTTTATTATCAGGTAAATCAGTATTTGTAGTCATAAATTAGGAGGTGTGAACTATTTATAGCATTTCCTTTAAATTGGGTTAAATTGCTTTCGGAATATTCAAAGAAATCCAACTTTCATGCTACTTTGGGTAAAGTACTTATGTATATATATTTCTAATAATACATTCTGTCCCTTCATTTCTCGAGTAGTCAGTGGGAGTGGGACTGATTGATATAAAATTTTGTTCACGATTCTCAGAAATGGTCAGTGGTCCTGGAATAGCATTCTCAACGGACAAAGAAGGGCAGTTGCATGTTGTTTCTATTATTCTCTCATTGCTACGTGAGTCTTCGGAACCTTAGCTTTGCGTCTTAAAATCTGCTGTGTTTCTTCAAAATCGTATTTTTCAGTCAGTGTAATATTTTAAACTCAAAATATGTAATTATGTAAACCCTTTGGAATAACGTATAGTAATAAAATACAGGATTTCTAATATATCTAGATTTCTAGCGCCAATTTACTAGAACAAAATAGGTAAGCTCCTCATAACATTATTTGCAAGACTAATATATAGGTACATAGTTTTAAAATATCAGTCATAAAAATATTCTGGAGAGATGTTTATACCTGTCCAACTTTATCTGGGCAAGAAATACTGCAGGAGTGGCCGACTACAAAAAGTAAATATTGATCTGTTATGAAAATATAATTTTTAGTTACAACTATAATTTTCGCGTTTTATTAAAGTGACACCTGGATCATCACTAATTATAATTTATCAGTCCTGACCCTAACTACACCATTTGAATACTTGCGGTGAATAAAAGAAGATTTCAAGCAAGGAGTTCTTATCGAACTAGGAACAATTTTACAAAGGTTAGTTAATTAAATTTTAATTTACATGATAAAATTAAACAGTGCTGAGTGCTGAATATTGAGAAATTATTTAATGGAGTTCGGAGAAATTCGGATGCTCTGCTGTTTGCCGGACAGAGATTTGTACCAACTCTTCAGTTTTCTATTTTAAAGAACAGAGGAATTTATTCTCAATACTATGTTTAGATTTCTTTTAATGTATTTTCAATTCACAATGAGTAACATAAGCCACAGATAAATGAAAACTAAATGAATTTTACACCTCCGAATATTAGAAGAGTTAGTTGTTTATAATAAGCTGTGGTTTTAAGTTATACATTATGGATTGAAAATATATTAAGAAAATCAAAACCTAACATTGATAATAAATTCCTGTATTCTTGCAAATTGAGAAATGGAGAGGGGGTACACTGGTAGGTAAACATCTCTGTCCGGTAAATAGTATAGAGCTTTAAATTATTTCTCAATATTCAATACCGTAGAGTAGTTCTAAAAATTTAGTAGATACTATTTTATTTGTTAAAGACAAAAATAAATGTTTTTCGGATTTTGAATAACGTATTAATTGTAAGCATTCGTATTTACTGTTGAGGTATGTTAACTTTATGAAAATAATTGTGATAACTTTTCACGTAGAAATGAAAATCCCCCTTGGGATTGACATGATTCCAAAAATGCTGTTTGAATTAGGAAAGAAGAAAGGGGACTATGTGGATAATTCCTTTTTTCCCCAGCTGTATTAATATTAATCCTTTTTAACACCATCAGAATCGTAAACACGAATTCTGGAGAGATTTATACATGATCAACTTTATCTTGACAAGAAATACTACAGAAGGGGTTAGAATTCAGAATACAAAATCACATATTTACAAATACCTGTTGTTATGAAGTATGGTTTACTTAATGTCATAATTTTTGTGTTTTATTAAAGTGGTACCCGGTCGCACACTAATATAATTTATCAATCCTGGCTGCGCAACTTGAATATTTGTGATGAATAAAGGAAGATTTCAAGAACTGAGTTCTTTCTTACCGAAGGAAAAACTGAGAACAACTTTACAAAGGTTATTTAATTAAAATTTTATTTGTTAAATAAGGAAACAAAAATATATTATAAAATACTTTCGAACAATATATTTTTTAAATCGTATCCGCTTTTTAGGGGTACTCTATGAAAGTAATCCATGTTGATTTTATGTAGATCCGCAATAAAAATGTCCCTTTACTTGGGATTGACGTGATTCCGAAACTGCTGTTAGAATTTAAGTGTGGAAAGCAATGAAGTCAAAAGGAGATTTAAACATTTTTGAATGGACCATTATGGATTTTACAGAAACTTTCACAAACACTAGTGATGGTGGGAAAATGTGGTGGCCAAGTTTTTGCTGGGAACTAAAAAGATGGCAATGAAGAGGAACAACACTTGAAAGTTATTTTATTATTGAACAAAGAATTGAATGAGCACAATGATGTTGTAAAAACTGTACAGAAATCAACGGTCAAGGGGCAGAAAAGACTGAGGGGATGTTCGGAGCTAAAAAGAATTGTCTGTGGTGCAGAGTCGATGGGGGATAAATCAATTCATGAGAAAAGGTTTCGTGGAATTACTCAAAAAAATTGCAGACAAATACCAAATGGAAGAATTGAAATTCATGGCTATGGCTTTCATCAATAGCAATCCAGTTTTTTCTCCGCAAAATGAGAACCGAGTTTCTGTAAAGCTTGCAGAAGAACACCAGTAACTGATATTAGATATGTTCCAAAATTTTCAAAAGAATTTTGTCCGTGTTCATCAGAATTTTTCAGCAGAATCTAAAGAAGCTATCGTTACTAAGATTACAACAGGTTTTGCGACAACGAGCAAATAAGTTCGTTATGGCTCATTTTTTAAAGTGTTTAATTACTTTTGTCGCCTACTCCCCAAATTTGAGGTTGCCAGGATATTGAATATTGTGACTAGGCCCATTTATTTTACTATTATTATTATTATTACGTTTTGGAGGCAACGCTCCCCTTTGGCTATTGCCAATTGAGGCAAAACATTTTATGACATTTTGCAAATTAGGATATTAAATCTAATATATGGAAGGGAGCTAAACATTGCAATGTAATGTAATGTAATGGCTTTATTGTCAGACTCATATTCAGATTCACTTACATAACTCTGGATTCCAATAGAGGACGGATTTTAAACATTATTATATTAACCCTCAGTATCAACTTCCATCAAGATCTCTGGAGTGTAAGTGTAGTGCACCCCAGAGCGAATCTTATCCCCATACTAGGCATGACGGCATGAGTGGCAACTCAAGAAGTTCCCCAACCCCCGCTTAGAACAAGCTCTTTGGGGATTGCTCTGTAGTGTTACAATACGATTTGGTTTAGGGGATGAATTTTGGTGTGTCCTTTGAATGGTGATGAGAGATGAGTTTCCGATGTGAGTGATGAATTGAGAACAACAACGAATTTTATAGGAAAGAGACAAAGATTTATTTCGTGAAAAATGTTTCAAAGAGAGAATAACTTGGAGGAACCAAGCGATCACCGAGAAGTGATACTTGGGTCTAATTTTACATGGGTTTAAATACTAAATTTTCAAAGATATTACTTAATTTCAGATAGAGGTACTTTGCTACTTTCTAGTTACATTTTATTTTGATGTGTTATGCTTTACCGTTTATTATTATTACACTCAGCAAACCTTTTGAGTACCCTTCAAATCTCTTCAACTCAAACCTTTTTGTAACCTTCAACTCTCTTCAATTCCACTCTGAACAAGACTTTCAACTTTAGTTTATTGGTTTGTTATTCTTCTCAAAATAAAATGTAACTAGAAAGTAGCAAAGTACCTCTATCTGAAATTAAGTAATATCTTTGAAAATTTAGTATTTAAACCCATGTAAAATTAGACCCAAGTATCACTTCTCGGTGATCGCTTGGTTCCTCCAAGTTATTCTCTCATTGAAACATTTTTCACGAAATAAATGTCTCTTTGTCTCTTTCCTATAAAATTCGTTGTTGTTCTCAATTCATCACTCACATCGGAAACTCATCTCTCATCACCATTCAAAGGACACACCAAAATTCATCCCCTAAACCAAATCCTATTGTAACATTTCATGTTATATTCTATGAATTTCTAACTATAATATGCGAAGGTAAGTTTTCATGTTATAGGTATGAATATGAAGGTAAATTTCTAATAATCTTCTTCCAGGTTTTCCGAATCTTCACGTCCCTTTAAGAGGACTTTATATTTATTAAGAGAATCCTCTCGTCCGTTTAACGGGACTTTAGTTTGTTGATTTGGGCAACTGTTGGTTGACAGTCTTTCCCATTTTGTGTGATGGTTATCAATAAACCTAACACAGTCTTGAATTTAAAGATGAACTTAAGCAAATAAGTTTTTTAAAACTAGAATTGAAGCATGAAAAATAAATAATTTAGATATGAAATACCTTATTGTTCGAATTGTGATTCATGATGATGAAGATAAATGAATTTCACTTTCCAATCACTAAGAAAAGTTGGACTTGTATTATTTTAAGAAGTTTATTTATTTTACTGAAGAAAAGGTTTGTTCCTTTCAAGGAGAAGAGTAAAACAAGAATGAATCTTAAAAACTAGGATTTTATTAACTAAAAATCTTTCTCAAGTCGCTCACATCTCTGTCTCCTTCTCGTCCCTTTTCGGATTATACAGGACCTGTCGAAATGACATTTCCTGCTCTGACCCTTAAACATTGTGAGATAAGCGATTTGTTTTTAAGGGTACAATTTATTGTTTTATTGCTCTGGTCAAGCTTCTTGGGATTGGGGTTGGTCAGGATCAAGTGAGAGAAGAGATGCGAGCATTCTTGCTTCTGTTCTTTCTGCATTTCTTATGTAATATTTTTTTAAATATATAACGTAAGTTTTTCTTCTGGAATATAGTGTTAATATAAGTATAGGTGTAACATGTAGGTTGCTGGTTATTTTAGTAAGTCAACTATTTATGCACACAATTTCTATATTCAGTCCATAATTTTGATTCACATTGAAAGCGCTCCCAACGAGATTTATCCAGCCAATTCACACTAAATTGCGATTACATTTTACTAACCCTTTCGTTTCCAATCATCGAAATCTTTACGCAAAACAAGACAGTATATTGAACTTTAGTCTAGTCGTAGAGACCTTAGTCTCTACGACCATTTATTTTTGCATGGTTTGTATTGGAGGTTCTTGAATTTCAGGTCAAATAATAATTTCAGTATAAGTCGCAAAAAAATAAATCAGTAGAATTTGAGAGTCCGTATTGTAAATTGACTTTCTTAAAATTTAGTTGTAAAGATAAAGTAGTTTATTGTTGGCAAAACTTGACCTTCTTGTATTCGGACAATCTACAAGTCGCTTTGATACGACGCTTGTACTGTTTGAGGTCGCTTCAGTGCTCTTTTCCAGCTAACTATGGCAAAAATTGATAGGTGTACAAAATTGTTGAATAATACATATTTTAAGTGCAATAGAATGGCTTTTAAATACTCAGAGTTCAGTGTTCGGAAAAAACCGACTTAGCACACAGCATAGGTCAATGAGAATGATATGTTTATTTAGTCCAGCAACCGCGTTTATAAGTTATGTTTACGAACAGAAGTCATAAGTATTACAAGAATCCAATTTAAGAGTCAAAAGTAGTACGCATAATTTGGTAACTATTTGTAGCATAAGTACATTTTCCTACGAGTTTTATTATGCAAAGCTTTTACCACTTCAATAAAACCTAACTTTCTAATCACTAAGCTATAATTAATGCATTGCCGGCATGTAATCCCATTCCACTCCTGTCAGTCTTCCTGCCGACCGCAATTAGTGTACCTAAATACTTAACCGCATTTCTAATTTTACACTTCTGATTACATTCTTAACAAAATATCTGATGCAGTACTTATATTGTTGTAATAAAACTCCAGGGAATTTATGTTGGCAGTACCTAGCACCAAAAATGTTTGAAGAATACCACTGACTGTTCATCTAGTATTTTTTTAGTTTTTATATAATTCCAATCTTAGTTCCAATCTCAATTAGTTCTCTCAATGCGGTAGGTTGTACGAGTGAACATCATAAATTTAATTTAGTCTGTAAACTAATCCCTTATTACATTGTCACCCGACTTTATTTTTTTGTTCGTTCTGTTAAAAACGACGAAGTGAGTTTTTGAAAATAAAAAATTACTGTCTTTGACAAATAGGCCAAAAATCATAGTATCATAGCATAGCATTATTTTGGTGGTACCACGCGGTAGTGACGCCTCCGGTGAGAAAAGGGGTGAACATCCCTTTACTTTGAACTAGCAACTGAGCTGCAGAAACATAACTATTAACCGCACACTATAGACTATCAGACCGAAAATTTCCTGTTAGCAGCAATTTCTCAACTATAAGCCTTAATTGAATATCCTTCAAATTCTCAACTCTATTTGCATTTTGCCGTACTGAAAATTGTTACACTATTTTAATTTCTATTTCTATCTCTGTAGTTAAGTCATCTATTTAACTTGCTATGATGAGTAAAGTAAAAGCGACAACTTTTACACTTGATTAATTCAACCAAATTAATCTTGAAGGATCAATCTCCATCAAGAGAACGATCTTATGAATTCTCGCCAAAGAAATCATTTGTTGAAATGAATCTCCAACAAGAAATTCATTTAATAAATCTCATCCAAGATTTATTTCTAAATCAAATTAAAAGATGAAAGTTTTACGTATTATTTAATAAATGCAATTTGTTTACAATACCTTGGGATTTTCTTGTTTTCCCATTGTTGTGACTTCAGAGTGGAATTAAACTTTTAAACTGTAAGAGGTTTGCCAATGAAGAAAAAAGTTTTATTTCAGTTTTTCCATTTTGTAACAGTATTCAAGATAAGTCTTTACAGGTCAAAGATTGGGAGCAGAATGATCTTATTTCTAAAATTACTAAATCTACTTTACTCAATTCTGATCTTTGAGTGGGAGTTATAGATTTTCTTCTTGTTTGCTATTTGTTTTACCTAAAACATGGAAAGGTCAGAATAAAACAAGTAGCAAGTATGTCACAGAAGTTTCAGAGGTCAGTTTTATTGCTCTGTTTATCTTTTCCCTTTTCTTTGCTTATAAGCTTATTCTTTTTTATAGTGTATATTAGGGACCTTATATTTCATGTGACAGGAAGTCTATCACTCTCACTATTTTCTATTTCTTACTTATACTAAATACTAATTGCTAACTATATTAAAAATCAACTCGTAACAAAAACGATTTAAATACGATGATTTAAATGACTTAAACTTTCGGTGCTTATTCTGCTCTTCGCTGTCTCGTTTCATTGCTTTCATAAATTGAAACCGAAAATTCTACTTCTGCCAATTCTGCGTTGCTGCATTATAGATTTAATCAATCTTCTTGTCATTTTAGTCCATTCATAATCTTTGTTTACTAGAACAGCTGACCAAAACAATGTAGAAACACTTTTTCTTAAATCTAGAAACGTATTCTTCAGTACTCCGCTGTCCAATTATTTTGTCCAATCATTTTGCAACTGCAGTTGTTCGTGGTAATTACTGATTTCAATATTTACGGTCACTAAAAACTTCCAAACCTTGCGGTGTTGGTTTTGGTGCTCCACTAACAAAATCAAGCAAATTAAAGGATCTCAAATATTAGGCTAATGCTTCGCCAGAAAAATATTGGGTAAATATTATTTTAATTTTTTGAAAAATGAAAAGAAGAACTATTCTAATTAGTTAAATAAAAATGATTTTTATTTATTTTGTGCAATTTGCAAATGTGTTAGAAATAAAGGAAGAATTGAGTAAATTAATTAAGGAACTAAGTAATTAAGAATTAAGTTAGTTATTGAAATCTGTCTTCTACATTTGACATTGTTACGGGTTCTTTTAATTTAGGTTTAGGATTCTTCGGTTTTAGGGTATCAGAAAATTATTACCACTGTTACGATAGGGTTTTGTATATCCTTTGAGGTATGGTGACTCCTTTGGTATTTTTAGGTTTAAAACATGTAGATTGCTCTTTGAGTTTGAAAACTCCTTTAGCATTTATTTCTTAGGGTGATGAGAAGATATGCATATATAGTCTTTTATCCAGAAACACTTGGATACTTTACTACATGCCCAAATTTTAGTCTAAATAACACTTTAGACTCTTTTGGGGTGGTTTCTTAGAAACTTTCGCTCTTTGCCCATCAGTGACGCACCACTGGGGCCTTTAGCTTTTGTGACAATTTACACGGCAACCTTTTTGTTCTACGAATTTAACACTTTACTGGAAAACACACAGAAAACATAATTATCAATTAGTTACATAATAAATAATGTAGATATATTTTTTGGACCTTTATTTTGCAGAATTTTGAAGTTATTTTACGAGTTTATTCCAAGATCTTCATTTCAATAGTAATAGTATACTTTTACAATATACGTTGAACATTTGGAAAATGTTCAGTTGAAGCTTTCAAAATAAAATGTAGAGTGATTTCTAAAAAGTAAAACTAAATCTCTCTGAGATTTTCAGAAGTGTTGGGAGTTGACTGGAATGCAGCGTCGGGTCTCCGTCTGTACTTGAAGCATTTAGACACAGTAGTGTCTAATTAAAGCAGGGCAGATGTACAAGATTGTCACGGGTTTTTGGGTTCAGATTTAGGATTCTTCGGTTTAGGGAAAACGGATAATAATTACCACTTCTGGTATATGGGAAATCAATTTTTAAAGCATCTCTGCTTACGCGAAGGTGATCTCTAACGAAACTTTGTAGAATTTTAATTAAATGGATTATTATTAGTACCTTGTTCATGGTGAATAATATGGTGCTGCACTTTCAAATAAATATAATTTTTTCGTATTTTAGTTATCCAATGATTGAAGTTTTATTTCACATTTTAAGAAAAACTCCTGATGTTAGACCGTCTTTTTCCGCCTGGAGTGTAGAAAACCGTCTCGTCTTCGTTGCAAACCACAGTGTATCCTTGCTTGACCACCAGCATCTGCGAAAGCAAGTTCTCACCTCCCGGTAAATACCACACGTTGGTTAGTGTGATCGGTTCCCATCGGTTGCCGATGTAGGCGTTAAGCTTCACAGTTCCGTACCCAGGGCAGTCTTCCTTGTGCTTTGAAGCTACTTGGATCTTTCTCGGCACTTCGGATTCTTAGTAGGAGTCGGACCAATCTCGAACGCCGCAGATGTGCACGTTTGTTCCGGTGTCACAAATCCAGTCCTCAGTTAACTCGATGTTGTTGTGCGCCACAAAGGATCTCTTAAAGTCCTGTTGCTCCTCCGGTCTTTCATTTGACTCTGGTTTGGCTGAAAACGACCTCTTGGAATCGGATTTTCCCTCAGCTTTCTCATCACGCTTGGGACCTGGATTTCGTTGCTTTCTCGGCTCTGGACACTGAGAGCGCCAATGTTGCTCATTCCCGCAGTTAAAGCAGCCGCTGTTCTTTTTCTCATTTGGATTTCTTTCTTTCCTCGAATTTTCACCTTTCTTCTCAGCCGGAATCAAAGTGTTGCCCACCATTTTACCTTCCGGTTTCTTGAAGTTTTTGGGGTTGAATTTTCTGCTCAGGAACGCTTTTTCTGACACAGCTTTGTTCGCTTTGTACCCGTCATGTCGGCATTCCACCAGCTTCAGTTTTTGGATCAGGGTCCAGGACGGTCTCGTGCTGATAACGCTTACACTCTAAGATTAAGAGTGATGTTAACTCAGTGGTTGTCAAAATTAGAGTATAACTTAATCGAGAATCTTGTAACTTATTTATACAAAATTAACTAACAAGGTATGGTTTTACAATAGATTGCTACAGATAGGAAATTAAACGTTTGTTTCATAACAGAAGATTTCCTAAAACTATTTGACCTACAAAATAAATAAATGCTATAAATGCTATTACATAGACAGAAGGACACGTAAGATCACATTGCTGCTTTCGGTAGGAATGGTCAATTGCATAAGTAATAAATAACACTTCGGAAAGTTACAAAGTACTTTTTAGATTGTACCTTGTCATAAACCACAAATGCCTACTCAAGTCATTCTTCTACATAATATCCGCATATAACACATACCATAGTGCTCACTGCATTCATAATATTATATTACTGTACGATGCATGAAAGATTTAGTCATACAAATACTTTACGTGACGATCATTTGCTGAGTGCAATAAAAGTACCTAACTAACTTATGTATTACTCATAATATAATACAAAGTATGCCTAGCTCAATATTATATTTTAACAATATATATATTTCTTAATTTTCTTTGACCTTATTTTATTTGTGGACATTCGTAAGAGAATACTTTATTATCCTAAAAGTATTTTCTTATTCCTGTCTACGAGTCAAGTTTTATTGCTTCTCTAGGAAAAATGTCTTTTGGGCAAAAGGTCTCTTTCTTCTCTAACAAGAATAAGGTTTTATTTTAAAAGCTTTTTTATAGCCTATTTGCTATTTCTATCTTTAAGATTATATGAGTATAGCGTTAGTGAGTGTAACAGACCAATTGTAATTTTCGTGAAAGCATAATGCAATTTGACTATTCTCTTAAATTCGTTTTTAATATTCTCTATTGTTACGATAGGATTTTATTAAGGGAAGATTTTGATGTGTAGTTTGAGCGGTGGCTCCTTTGATATCTTAGTGTGATTAGATGAGAAACGGGATGAAGTCTTATGGTGTGTGAGTGATGAAAGTCTTGAGAGTAAATGATAACTTTTGACGAATTTTATAGAAAAGAATAAAGATTTATTTGATTTATATTTTAGAAATGAATAACTGAAGCTGAGCTGACCACAGAGTTGTGATGCTCAGTACAGATTTTACCAAAGTATTTATACTAATTTTACAAGGTTGACTTAAGGGTACATTAGATTTTAGGTGTTATGACGGGGGAATATTTTTTTTAAGCGTCGCAACGCGAAGGATATTAGTTTTCTTCTTTTAATACGAAGTATGGGAAATCTTTGGATTTTCAATAGGTGAAATAAAAGTTTTTAGTATCTTCTCTATACTAAAAGTCTCTTCTCATTATGACTAATTTCTTCTTACTCCCGTTATCTTGATTGTATTTTTGACTTACGCCAAATATTATTTATCTTGAATTTTGGATATACAGGAGTAAAGGAAGATTCTTTTCATGATTTTCACTTAACTAAAAAAGAGAATGCAAATTATGTATGTTTCTTTATGAAATTTATGTTTAAACAATATTTACCAATTTCCTTGGCGGATAGTGATTCATGCAGAGCGGCGGCGCCGGCGCGCCGCTGACGCCGAGCCAAAAGTCGACGCCGCCGCCGCCGTTGAAATTTACTGACCGCCATTTTTACGCCGCCGAAGGCTAAGCCTAGCACTTAATACATTGTGCAAACGCCGCCGAAGGCGGCGTTTTCGGCGCGCCGACAATTTTGGCCACGCCGATGACGCCCCCGCCGATCATTTTCAATTTTTAAAACGCCGCCGCCGCTGAATTTTTATCGGCGTCGGACTCTGGATTCATGGTGATTTTTAGTTTGATTTCTTTTACTGGTAATAACAGAGTAATACTTTTATTTTAGTTCACTTATTATTCTTTTACGTTATTTGTAAGAGAGAATATTTCTTGGATGTACTTCAACAGATTGCAGGAAAGAGAGTGAGTTCTAAAAGTAAAGTCTAAAATTAAGAACAAGATTCTCCAGAAATTAGGAACCCAAGAAGTGGGTTGAGTCTCCTCTTTTAGTTACATTATTTTATGTGACAATAGTCAGTGAGAAAGATTGATGGGATTTCCTTATTGTGACTCTTTTTTAATAGGGGTCAAGACTGTATCAATTTGTTTGTAGTTCTGGGACTTAAGTGTCTGGCTTTTGGCCTTTAAACTGAAAGGGTCAGTTTTATTGCCTATAGTTCTATTAAATGAACTATGCATATATGTATAGGGAGATTTCATCTTTTCCACTTCTTTGGTTCTTCTATTTCCTGTTTAATCTTTGTTTACTTTTACTTTTATTTATTATTTATAAAAAATGTAAAATAACTATTTATACATTCTAACATTAGGTACTTGAAAGTGGAAAACATGTTTACAATGCAGAGAGGTTGCTGATAATAAGAGAGAGTAGTTTTACCTTGAACTATAGGAAAGTTGTTACTAAAATAATACAATGAGAAAAATAGAGTTGAACTAGTATAACAGCTTAATAATAATAGGGGCTATAGTATAAAATAGCATAACATCTATTATAGGGGTACTTGGTGTAATGTGATTTTCGCAATCTAACAATGAATGATGTTTTTCTTTCCATATAGTACTTTTCAAAGATATACTAATTTTTTTTACTACTTAGGATTACGTGTACCTATCTTAAGAAATTACGGTAGTTAGTTTGCTTACTGAATCTAATTGTTATTGTCCTATGAACATTTTAGTTCCTTTGACAATACTTTTAAAATACTATTTACATTTTTATTTATCGTGCACAAGTTTTAGGTCTGGATTTGTGAAACTTTACATTTTCACCTTTGATGTATTTTTCCAAATAAATACTGGCCCCTGAATGAATGAATGAATTTATTGAACATAGGACCCGCCAGCTCAATACAGATATCAATCTTTTAAAGTTTAACAAAAGTTATATATAGAAAATAGGTACACTTACAGTCAAATATTATCGGAGTAATTATACCACTGGGAATTTAAGAAAATTATATAAATTAAAATATGTAATAACGTTTTCACTTTCGAAAAGGGTTTTGTATACATTGTCTTCGTTTACTTGGCTAATTACATCTATTTTTAAATATTTATTTCTATTATTAGTGAGATTAACACAGTCACAAATTAAATGGAATACATTATGTCCTTCTGATGACAATGTTTACATATATTATATTCAAGACACATTTTGTTTAAAAGGAGATTCTTATAATTTAGTCTTTGTAACCTACAGCAGCTGTGTGAGTGTTAAACATCGTAATTTTAAGTAATTTATTTTACTTCGAAATGTTTAAATGTAACTATTTAAATTATGGTTTGATTTTAGCAAGTTTTTCTGGCTATTGCTGAAGGAAGCACAGAGCCTTGTACTTAAACCAACTCATCGTTATGTAGTCACAGAAAACGATAAGTCAAAATTCCTTTTCATAAAATAAACTGATAGATAGTAAGTAGTGACTAAGTATTCTAAGTCCTATGTTCTTTATTTATTTTAGAGTTGTTTGTTTTCAGAGCTATCCAAATCCTTCCGGTTTATCAAATAAATTAAGTTTAAGACTTTTTATGCATTAACGAAGGACGAACAGAACCTTGGACTTGTACTTAAATCAACTCGTCATTATATGAATACAGAAACGGCTAACCAAAATTCCCTAATCTAATGTTTTCGTATAAGAAGGAGAAAGAACTCCGACTCCTTCCCTAATCCCATATTTTCGTTTACGAAAGAACTCTAATTGCTACTCCAATCCAATATTTTCGTCTACGAAAGAACTCTAATTGCTACCCCAATCCATTATTTTTTTAAATACTGGCCTTTACTGTACTATTACACTAGTACAATCATTGCCTATGTACATTTGCATGAACATCTTTAATTCTTCTTAGTAAAGATGAAAACAACACTAAAAACACAAAAATTTTCATAAATAAACGATGGAACTATGAGAATATAATATAATAAAGATTTACAAAAATACCTTAAAATCATTGTTGAAAGGCATGATGAAGTGAAAAATAACTGGAGGATTTTTAGAACAGTTTTTATTTTATAAATGTAAAATCACTAACATTTAGGAATTACAGGAAGAGAAGCTTTTTGTTGAACTAATTCTTACGAAGAGTGAAATGAGACTGACTGTTCAAATTTGTTGTCTAAAACTATTTTGAGTTGAGAAGGATCTGAGTCTCTTTATCTTGACCTCGATTTTCTTTTTTACAAAAGTCAGGATCGAATATCGATAGAGTAGTCATTATAGAGACTTAAGTGTTTCACTTTTATTGCATCAAGTGCAGTACCTTTTTCTTTTATTACAGTACAAGCATTTGTACTTTATCCTTTCTGTAAAAGGTCAAGTTTATGGCTTTTGGTTGAAGAGGGACATTTTCAATCTTTCTCACTTCTATTTTATATACTAATATAAAAGTATGGTTTTACTTAATATAATATACTGTAATATAAAAGTATCATGTAACTCTAATGTGATCATAATTGCAAAATTTGGATTTGGGTTGTTAATTACTATACTACTTGGCTGATCGATTGTGACAATTTTTACACGATAGAATATTATTAATTTTGTTCATTTGTAAAATTTCCATAGCTACAGATAAACGATATCAGCCTGATGCTATTGGTAATAAAGGCATTATTTCTTTTCTTAAATACGAATATGCTATTTCTACTTTTTGAATGATGAAATATTTAATAGTAATTATATCAGCTTGTACCTGAAGTGTTAAAAGATGTAACCCTGTCTAACTAAACGTGTGCACCCGTTAGTTACCAGGATCTACATGTGCCTGTTAGTTCAGTGGTGCAGAGTTTACAGCATGCAGCGACAAGAAATATAACAAAATGAAAAGTTTAAAATGAATGAAATGAACAGAGCTAATCTGAATCAATCAAAGTCATCACATTGAAAACTGATCGGGATCTGATGCAGTATTTTATTTTGCTTGCGTTTATATATGCTCTCATAACAATGCACACAATTTCTCAAACTAGTACATTCAATAACAACAATATTATCATGAACCACTTTACAGTTACTTCTAATAATAAACGAGGTCACAATACTTGTTTTCATGCATATACAGCAAAATACCAAAATACACATTTTCATGCTACAATGTTATGCTTACATCTAAATATTATATTCAAGATACTAGAGCATAACCTGAATTTATCTATTCACTAAACGTTGTACTAAATTCTTCTTACACCCTCCTTAACATGAAAATTGGTAAGGGTCTTCAATCATCGTCGCTGCTGCCTCCCCTTCGAAATTCGTTTGAGTGATCCAAGTCCACCTCCTCGATTTCTTGGTCGGCTTCTTCATGATTTCCTTTCTGCTCCTCTGCTTTCCTGTTATGTCCTAGTCGTTTGTTTTTCCACTGGATGCTTCCAATCCTTTTCCGTAGTAGATAGGCCAACATCACACACAAACCCATGAACATCAACATGTACATAGAGATGAAGTGCGTCCCTTGATGCTTATCCCAATGACCAGGGTCCATAGGCTCAAGTATCGGAAACGTTTTATTCAACTCGTCCCAATTTAACTGGGGAGTTAGATGCCATTCCAACTTTTCCACGTACAATGGGTCTTCTTCCTCATTGTAGACCAAGTTCATCACTTCGCCGTGATAGGTCACATTATTCAACGTGAAAGTTGCTGTGAGCGGTAGAGTAAACACTTTACCCGGACATTCCACATGTCTCTTCTCACCTAGAGTGTAGTGCATTCCCGGACAGTATATATAATACTTACTGTTGTACGCTTTTACCTGTACAAAGTCTTTCAAGTCATTTTCTCGACTTTCCATACACTTCTCCGTTTTAAACAGCTTGTCCACCTCTGTCAAGACACTCTGAGATTGGCATCTCCGTGACGGTGAAAATAGCACACGACCGCGGTGTGCAGTTCCCATGTCAATTGCATACACGCAATCTTCATGTGGTGAGACCATCGCATTCTTAGGTCCTATATACGTGATCGCACACGTACGCCCATTTTCTTTTGTAACCAAAGTAAATGGATCGGCGTCCACTATAGTCAAGTTCTGATCGACCACAGGTACCGAGAATCTCATGTACTGAGATTTCCTAGAGCTGTCTGTGTAGCAGTCCCTTGGATCACCGAATTCTACTGGACAGGAATTCCCACAAGGCAGCGTGAAATTGATGAACTCAAAAAACGTATTATCTATCGATTTCCTTCTCCATTTCCTAGACGTCTCTTCCAGGATGCCTTTTCCAACCACTAATCTCGATACGATATACGAAATTAAGTACTGCATTTCAATTGCTTTCTCCGGTGCCGAGTTGACTTCCGCAATTAACTTGTTAACAGACACTGCTAGTTTCTTCATTTCTTGTTGCAGCAAAAGGATGTCCTCGCTATTTATCTTAGCTTTCATTTCCATGTCGTCCAGTGTTCTTTGAATTTCTGCTTGCGATACTTCTACCTGATCTATCCGGTGTACCGTGTACCCACCAAGACCAACTCCTGCACTAGCAAGTGCGGATATCAGAATGATAGCTCCGATCGCAAATATAGCTCTTTTCTCCCTTTCTCGAACTTCCACCGTATCCCGTCTTGGACACATTCTCTCAAGTTCGTCAGAGAAGAGTTTCCTATATTGTTCTTCACACTGTTTCCTCAACTTTATGGTCAGGGCTGCACTGAGTCCATCGAGCGGTATAAGTTTACAAGTAGACATCAGGCTAATAGCCAAATTAATGCTATTAAAACCAATTACAGCCGGTTGCTCAACTTTTCGCCAAATTACAGGGCTTCCTGTCTGAATTTTTTCGCAAAATCCGAACATTACCTGCAACATTATCATGACTAACGTAATCAGGTTCAGGTGTGATTTGTTGACTGCCGATCTCCCATAGCTTGGCTTAGCTTTTTCCAGGGATTTCTCATCGGCTGGCTTTTCAACCAAATTCATCAAAGCCCTTTTTTCCATAAAAGGTACTTTAGGCAAAGCCTTCGTCAAAACATCAGCCACAAGTTCTTGAGTTCCTATATGTCTTAACTCAACTTGTCTTGTGTCCACCAACAACCTCAAGTAGTGCCAACGCACTGCTATGTGCTTGGTTCTGTTATGAAATTCAGGATTTTCCGCCAATCGCATAGCCGACTGACTATCCGTATACACAACAAATGGTTCGTTCCATTTCAAAGCTCCGATGTCACATAAGAGGTTGCGTACCCACGTACCCTCTTTGCAAGCAGTTGCTAGAGCCACATACTCTGACTCAGTCGTAGACTGTGCCACCAACGTCTGTCTCTTACTTCCCCAAGTCAATGGTGAATTACCCACCATAAACAAGGTACCAGAAGTGGACCTACTTGACGTTTTATCACCTGCATAATCTGCATCGGAATAACCGGTTAGTTCCAAATCCAAGCCTTTGGAGTAACCTATTCCCATCTTTTTTGTATGAACTAAGTACCTCAGGATTTGTTTCGCAGCACGCATATGCTTTTCTTCATAACACGTGAAATACCTTGAAAGTTTACCCACTGCAAACGTAATGTCCGGTCTTGTGCATCTGCTAATAAATAGTAACGCCCCAATCAACTCCTGATATGGCAAACTGGGATCATGCCGATCCTGGAGAAGATCTGGACTAAAATCATGACTCGGACTTAGTGGAATATCCGCTTTCCTGCATTCCTCCATCCATCCAGAACTTAATCGCTAAGTCCTTGATGTAACTTTCCTGATGAAGTTGAATCGCTGTGTCCGACTCAAGTACCTCCATTCCAAGAAACTGTGTTACTTTTTCCGTAATAGTGAGTTTGTACTTGTCACCAATGAACTTGATGACATTATCAATCTTGCCCATGCTGTTTCCAACAATCAGACAATCATCGACATATAAGCCAATTAATATCCTTGTTCCCTCCTCATTGTCTCGATAAATGAAAAGACAAGGGTCATAATTCGACTGCCGGAACCCGACGTCAAGGATCGTTTTCCTTATCAGACAATGCCAGTTCCTAGGGCTCTGTTTCAAACCATACAGCCCTTTCTTTAATTGGCAAACAAAGTCACCATTCACCTGGCAACCTTCGGGTTGGAACATATACAATTCCTCTTCGACCTCACTATTGAGAAAAGCCGTGCGCACGTCAATCATCCGCTTTTTCTGCCTCTTCTTTGCAGCATACGCGAAGATTGCCCGTACAGTCTCATATCTTAAGACAGGTGCAAAGGTATCCTTGTAATCAATTCCTGCTGTTTGACCACAGCCCTTGACTACTAACCTTGCTTTGAAGACAATCTCTCCGCCAGAATTGCGCTTCACTTTGAAGATCCAAGAATTCCGAAGAATCTTCTTGCCCTTAGGTCTCTTAACCAAAACCCAAGTGCCATTAGCCACTTGACTCTGAGCTTCCCTTTCGATAGCCTCAGTCCAGTCAAGTTTATCCCATCTATTCATGGCTTCTTTGTATGATTGTGGAACAATAATCTCCCTGTCATCTATGTAAAATTTCTCCATATCAACCACAAGATTAGACAGACCATACCTTACCGGAGGAATTCCCTTGTTTTCCCGTGCAGACCGTCTGGTTACTAAGCCACCTTCTCCCTCAGGAACACTTTTGCTCCTTTGAGAATTGTCCGTCCTAGGATTTTGTTGTGATTCCACCGTGTCATGGAAAACATCGTCTTCATCTGGAAAGTCTTCATCTTGGTTGGGACCGACTTCTTCCTCTGGTACTTCTTCAGCCTCAGCTTCCTCTGCTACTTTTTCGGTTTCACCATCTTCATCAATCAGCGGTCCGAGATTCACCCATTCGTCATCGCTGTCGGTAGCATCTGAATCAGTATCAGAAATAATGTCAACACATTTATTTCTCATCGATTCCAAGCTTTCCTTTGAACCCTCCTTAAACTGCGTGCCAGTTTTTGATTTAAATAGCTTCAGCTGACCCAGTGGCGCTTGTCTCAGAGGAATCAGATCCTCATAGAAATCTACATGACGTGAAGAAAAATACTCCTTCTTCACCGGATCCCACAATTTATACTCTTTTGTGTCAGGAACATTTCCCACCAAGAAACCTTCTCGGGTTCTCGATGTCCAAGCTCCATTTGGATTCAACAGCCTTGCGCTGGCAGCACATTCAAAAATTTTAACATGGGAAAGATTCGGCTTTCTCCCATACACCATCTCGTAGGGTGTTTACAGAGGATTCCCCGAACTCAACAGTCGGTTCAGAATGTAGACTGCGTTGCTTACTGCATCTTGCCAGAATACAGGTGGTAAACCCACTTCTAGCAGCATGGCCCTTGCAATATCCCTTACAGTTCTAACCTCTAGCTCAATTTTCCCATTAGAGTGCGAGCACCCTGCCGGTGTAAACTCATGGATTATCCCTTTGTCAGAGACAAATTTTCGCCAGTTCGCATTAGTGAACTCCGTGCCCCTATCTGATTTAATTCGTTTCACCGGGTGACCAGTCTGAGTTTCAATCAACTTCACCGCAACGATCAGATTGGCAGCTGTTACCTCTCCCAATTTGCTATTTTGGAAGAAAGCAATCCTGAAATTCAAAGTATTATCCTTGATCAGCAAGACATACTTATTTCCTTGGTTGCTCTTTGTAACTGCGTGGACCAGATCTGTATGCAACAGTTCACCTGTAGCGTACTCTCTCTCACGCTGTGATTTATACGGTTTCAGAGGTGCCTTGGCTTTTACACAAATGTCACACTTGTAGCCATCCTCAATCTTATCCGTTTTTCCCAAAAACACTGCTTTCGAATCTACCGACTTCCGTAGGTAATCGAAATTCACATGGCCTAACTTCTCGTGCCATCTACCAGGACCCTGTGGTTTCTTGGAAATCTTAGCATTCAATGCTGTTCCCACCCTAGTCTTTGGTCTGAACAACATTACCTGCATCCCATCAGGTTGTGTTACCGAGCTCAAGCTCTCCAAACCACTCCTGTTAAAGAATGTAGTGCCTTTGTCTTGCTTAAGTATTTTGTGATGGGAAAACAGGTTAGGCCCACCTGGAAAGTACAGAACGTCTCTCAGTTCCACCGACTCCCAATTTCCACAAACATACGCTTCAAGTATAACTGTCCCTTTTCCTGGACATTTTTCCAATTTATTGGACGCAATCTGCAAGCCTCTTGGTGATTCAAATCTATGGTAAGCAGTGAACCAGTCCCGTCTACCGCACAAGTGTACGTTAGTCCCACTGTCACAATACCAAATGAACTTCTCCTTATCGGCCTCGTTTCTGGAACTTGTTACACCAGAATCCCGATTTGAGAAACAATTTCTCACCATCAGAGACATTTCAGCAGATCCGACAAAAGACGGACTATTGCCGCCGTCTTTTTCCTTCGATACTGCACTACTGGATTCTCCGCTAGAACCTTTCTTAAGTTCCTTGCAATCCCTCTTAAAGTGACCGAATTTCCCACAGGAAAAACATTTGACTTTACTAAAGTCCTTGGGATTCCCTTTCTTAGATGTTCCGCTATTACCCTCCGAAGAGTGCGCATCTCTCTTGGAATTCCCTTTTCGGTTCCCTTTAAATTTACCACCTGTTGATTGCTGACCAACAAATGCTGTGCCGCATGCTGATTCTGGCGGCGCCCAATCATCAATCCTTGACTCCAAAGCTTTCAAGCTCTGAATCAAGGTAGGAATCGTCTTGCTGGTTTTAGGCGTTATATCCCAAGTTGCACGGAAACCCTCAAAGTTTTGCCCTTTGAGCTCATGGATCACTTTACCCATGATTGCCTCATCCGTCAAGCTTGTATAACCCAGTGCAGTCAGCTCAGTTCCTATTGACCGCAACTTGTTGACAAGTTCCGATGGAGTATGCTTATCGATACCAGCATTGTAAAACTCCCGAAGCAGTTGTTGCGTGCTCCAAGTAACACACTGTCCAAAAGTAGCTTCCAAGTCTGTCCACATCTTATTGGCCGTTTGCGTGGTCAAAATGTGATTTGAGAGCTTTTTGTCAACAGTCTGCATTATGATGCCCATACCTGCTCTGTTATCGATATCCCATTGTTTCTGTTTGTCAACATCAGTAGCGTGCCTCGCTAAAGTTCCAAACACAACTTCATTAATGCCCGAGGCCCAGAAAATGTTCTTCAAGGTTTCTTTCCATAAGGGATAGTTCTCAGGACCTTCAAGCTTCTCCACGGAGCCATGATCCAACTTAATAACCTTAGGACCCATTTTCAATACCGAAGAACCAGACTACTTCCCGTATCAAGTTCTTCTGTTACTTGTCAAATCTTAAAAATTGACCCAACCCTGTATTTCCAATACACAAGTTGATTGTAGTCTGTGTCAGTCTCCGTGTAACGTTAAACCGGTGTAATTACCACGGTCCCTATGACAACTCCTGACTACCCTCAATATTATCCAATAATATTTGTACACTACCCTTCCGAGTATTACCAGAAATTTTTCCAGCCCTTTTATCACAAAAGTAACTGAGTTAACTGATACTCTGTATATTAGTGTGTACTTCACTTTTATTGCCACCTCTCACGCAACTCAAGAGACACTTTGGTTTTCAGCGTTTTTCCGAAAAAGACACAAACCAAATATCGTGCTGATAACGTAAAAGATGTAACCCTGTCTAACTAAACGTGTGCACCCGTTAGTTACCAGGATCTACATGTGCCTGTTAGTTCAGTGGTGCAGAGTTTACAGCATGCAGCGACAAGAAATATAACAAAATGAAAAGTTTAAAATGAATGAAATGAACAGAGCTAATCTGAATCAATCAAAGTCATCACATTGAAAACTGATCGGGATCTGATGCAGTATTTTATTTTGCTTGCGTTTATATATGCTCTCATAACAATGCACACAATTTCTCAAACTAGTACATTCAATAACAACAATATTATCATGAACCACTTTACAGTTACTTCTAATAATAAACGAGGTCACAATACTTGTTTTCATGCATATACAGCAAAATACCAAAATACCCATTCAATGACAATTTCACTTTACACATTTTCATGCTTCAATGTTATGCTTACATCTAAATATTATATTCAAGATACTAGAGCATAACCTGAATTTATCTATTCACTAAACGTTGAACTAAATTCTTCTTACAAGTGTGATTTCCTTAATGTAATTTTGCTTCAATAATATTTCTAAATGTAGTTAAAGTTACAATTTTGGAGAGTTACAAAATATCATAACTGTTACATTTCTGGATTTAATGGCTTTGGTTTTAATATGAATTGCCAAAATTCCTAATTACATATGCTATTACCTAATTACGACTTTATGTATTATTCATACATAGGTTACCTCTTATTTTTTCAGTCTTGTTTCAGACTATGATTTATACCGACAGAAATGATTTTCCAAATTTTTATATCACCTTCATGATAGAAGAGAAGTTAAATTGCTGCTTCGCTCGAAAAAGTATATTTCAGAAGAACTTTATTTTTCAGAAGAAGAGTAGATAATTCTGCTAGTCTTATTCAGACAAGTAACCCAGTAATAGTAGGACGAGACAACGACATTTCTCTCCTTTTATATTTAGATTGTTTATTGTAAGGTACTTGTTATTCTAAACTACAAGTTTGGGATTTCAAGGATGTAGAACAAAAGGACACGGCTGAAAAAAGATTGTTGTTGTTCTCGATCCTAAAAATATTTAGGTTCTATAAATAAAATAATTTCTCTATTATACTTATATTTTCTAGTCTAGATTTTATAGTATTGTAACATATCTATACCCTTGCAAATCTAACGTCCCCGTTAGTTTTGCATGAGTATGATATTTGAATTATTATACATATGTATAGGCATTCTTAAATGAAAGTATAGGTATTAGAAAAAGTTTGGTAATAAAATAGTTTTTACATTTATGTATTTTGCCTTGAAAATAGTGAAACATTAGAGTAAACTTATTGTAAATTTTTATTTATGTTAGCTTAACATAGTAAAAAGTATAATTATATAGTAAGTAAATTATTTTATACGTTGTAACGCACCATTGGGTTGGTATATAAATTCAGAGTCTTCGCATATTATTATTGGTGTTAATGCTGAATGAATGGAAGATGTTTGTTGTAATTCATTCATTGAAGAAGATGAATAGGTGAAGATGGATAGTGCTCAGTTAATAAAGATGGAGAGTGACGTTTCCGATTTTTTGTTTTCTTGGTTTTTGCCTTGTTGTATTATTTGGAGAAAGGTGCCTTAACTCTGGTTGAATTAGGGGTTGATTTTGTAGATGATGTAATTTGTAGAGAGGGATGTTTGATGATTCTTCAGTAATGTCAATAACTCCTATTGAAGTTGTATTACAGTGAGTAGTTTTAGTTTTGTTTATAGAGGTTGAAGTGGAATTAGGATTTCGTGGTGTTATTTTGTCAAAGGTTTTCAAGAGAAGGTTTGGGTCGGTTGTTTTAGTTTTCTTACTTTGTGGGTTGCTTCGTTTATTATTAGTCGAGGTCGAAGAAATGTTTCCGTTGAATTCAGGGTTGGTTTTATTCATTAGCATAGATATATGTTTTGCTTCAGAATTTGTTTTTATGTCAGACATTACAGCGTTTATAGAATCTGTTGGGGATGGTGGTCCATTTCGTAAGGCATCTTTTGATTTATTGTCGGGAAATGCTTTTAAACTTGTAAAAGGAATAGAGTTTTGTTTATTAGAAATTTCCGTTAGGTCAATTATATTAGTGTCATGTGTTATTTCTTCGGGCGGTTTAGTGATTGTTGAAAGTTTTAATGTAGATGAGATATTTGCTGAAGTAGTAGGTAAGTGAGGTTTATAATGTTGAGGTGTCGTGTAGTATCCTCTTAATGTTGATAAATGTGTAGAGGTAGTTCTTATACGTTCATTTGTTATTCTTTACTATTTTGGACAGCATCTGCAGAACTATGTCACGCAGAGTGAAGTTCGCTTCTTTCTTATTTAACTTAACTGCCATTCTTTTCAGTTTCTTTGCATTAATTAATTTGTATGCTTTTTAGAGCAATGCTTTTAATTAACTAGCTTTGCCATGTTAGGGTTTAAGTTTAATAAACTAGTTTTGGCCTATTAGAGCCTAGCTTTAATTAAGCAACCGTGGCATGTTAAAGCCTAAACTTTAATTAACTAATTATAGCCTATTAGGGCTGACTAATACTAATATGCAAATGCATTCTGAAATTAGTGATTTATTTATTACATACCTTGAGATGTAGTAAGTAAAGATGATTTTACCAAGATTGAGTTATATAAGTTATTTAAAGAACTTTATTTTTATAAGAACGAGTACGGAGAGAAAGATTTACAAGTTGAGATTTTACTTATGAGTATGTCTTATATGTTACAGAGAGATCATGGAAAGTAAGAATTCTACTTTCTATATTCTTTGCTCTCTTGCTCTTGCTTTTTGTTGGGCTTTGTGTGGGTTGTTACAATAGGTTTAGGGGATGAATTTTGGTGTGTCCTTTGAGTGGTGATGAGAGATGAGTTTCCGATGTGAGTGATGAACTGAGAACAACAACGAATTTTATAGGAAAGAGACAAAGATTTATTTCGTGAAAAATGTTTCAATGAGAGAATAACTTGGAGGAACCAAGCGATCACCGAGAAGTGATACTTGGGTCTAATTTTACATGGGTTTAAATACTAAATTTTTAAGGATATTACTTAATTTCAGATAGAGGTACTTTGCTACTTTCTAGTTACATTTTATTTTGAGAAGAATGACAAACCAATAAACTAAAGTAGAGAGTCTTGTTCAGAGTGGAATTGAAGAGAGTTGAAGGTTACAAAAAGGTTTGAGTTGAAGAGATTTGAAGGGTACTCAAAAGGTTTGCTGATTGTAATAATAATAGACGGTAAAGCATAACATGGGTGTCAACTCCCGTTTATGCATATTTTCTGTACATGGAAAGTGTATTGAAATTATTAACATTGTGTCACACTTTCTGCTCTTGATCTTGAGCTTTCTTTAGGGATTTACTCGGGGCATTGATTTTGCTATTGAGTGTATCGGAAGTTTGACTTTTTGTTTCTACCAATTGCTATTTTGTTAGAGCAATTAGGGTAGGGATTTGTTTGTAAGCATGAGCATGAGTTCAAAGTACTGTGCGTACAACAAAGTATTTTTAGACATTGCAAAAGTTTAAAGATATAGCTTATATCTATTATATAGAATATTTCTTATTATTATATAAAATATTGTATTATGTATTATATAATACATGTAACAGTAGTATTGAAATTGTTTTCCAAGTGGTGTATTAAAGGTTGCAGAGAAGTTTTATTAAGAGGGTTTGGGATATTTTGGAATGTGGTCGAAGAATTTATTTTAGGATTAACGTTTGTTGAAGGTTTTGTTGTATTGGTTAAAATTGTATTTAACAGGAAAGGCAAGTATCGACAATTGTTGTTGGACGGTGAGGTTTTCGAGTTTATAGGATGGTAAGGTTCTATAGGTAAAAGAATTTCTCTATTATACTTATAATATTTTCTAGTCTAGATTTTATAGTATTGTAACAATAACAATCATAAACGGATAAGTAATAGTGTAGAGTAGCATAATATAATAACTAATAACATTACATGACATTAGTCACACCAAAAAGAAGTTGATGTCTTCATCATAAACATTTTGAAGAATTACAGACTTTTTTTGTATTTTTATAAATTTTGCTTGGGAAAATAGTGTAGGGTAGAAATAAATTATTTAACTCAATACATTTTGTTACCTTAATGATTAAATCATAATCTCACTTATACAAATTCGTTGTTAACGTTTAAACAATGCAATAATATCATGTCCAAAAATGCATATACATTTCGTCTGCTACATATAAATTAAATTAGTACATATTATCTTCATTGTTTGCTCCTTTGCTTTCAGGATTTTATAAAATTTTAATGAAAAATATACCAAGTGTTGAGTATATTTAAAAATTTGAAAAAATGGATTTACTTTTGACCATTTGGAAACGCGTGGTGGTGAGTTTCCTTCCTACGTATGTGGCTCCAATTGTTATGTCTTTCGAATATTTCATATTCTTTTGACATAATTCAAAACATTAGAGATTTCACTTTAATTTGTCGTGCACACACTGGAAATATAATTATTATTATAATATATTTTTCTGATACTTTTCACCTATACAACTTTATCATATTTTTATAATAAATGTTCCTGATCTTCATGTTCCTGAACAGATAAGTGTTAGTCACAAAACAAATGAAGGGTATGTCACCAAATGAAATTTAAGTCAAGCGGGTACTTCAGGAATTATTGGTGAATGGATCCGTTCTTAAGTGTCAGTTTTTATTGCACTACTTTGTGTTTGCGCACATTACTTTTCTCTTCTGTTAGTTTTTATATTTGAGTATTTAAGATTTTATGCTCTATATTGTTATTCGTGACTTACGATAAAATTTTGTCTGTTCCCATTTTTACTTATTTTCTATTTTGTTCTTTTACTATTATTTTCTTAAATGTTTATACTCTATAAATAATTGACATGTAACAGATATGATATGTACAAAGCTCCGGAATTGAAATCCACGGTTATGGCTTTCATTAACAGTAACAAAGCTAATCCAATGTTTTTCCCAGCAAATGATAATATATTTTTATTTCGAACATTTTGATCCAATTCTAAATTGGATCAAAATGTTCGAAATAAAAATATTGAAGGGGTCACACACTATATAGATTTACAACAGATTTAAATGACTAAATTTTTTGGGAAAGTATTATAATATTTCACATAATGACCACGTGTATTCAAAAAAAACTAAATAATTTTAACATTCATTGTCTACATGCTAATTAAATTAAAACTCAAAATAAAAGTTTTGCAATGTTGAATTCAGAGGAATTGAGACTAGGATTGCAAGAAGTGATAAAAATGTTTTGAATGACTTTATATGTAAAGATACAATAAAAATATGCAATGAATTAAGTGGTCGTCTAAACTTATCACAGAATTGTATGTACTATGAATTAATTCGGAAATTGTAAATAATTCCTTTGCAAGCATTGACAATTTTAACATCATAGATATAATTTTTAAAATTTTTGAATTGAGTATTGTTTATAATAAAACTAGAAAAATATACTTGCAGAATAGATAATTATTTTAGCATTACCCATTTCCGTAATAAATCATTCATATGCCGAATTCAAAGGTATCCATTTATAACTGGACTAACACGTTTCATAAATAATGCAGTTCTTTAAGTAATTATAATTAATCGGAAATATCACGAAGTAAGTAGCAATAACTTATTATTTTGAATACCGTATTTTCGTATTAGATGTAATTATTTTTTTAATACAATGCAGGGGATTATTTAGATATCTAAGGAATACAAAGGAAAATTTTCCTGTCATGACATTATCAGTTTATACTTAAACCTTGGTTTGTGTTTCATCAATAAAATAATAAACAACTCACTATAACAATGTAATGGTGAAGCATAGTGCATTCTCGCAGCAAAGCTTTA
The DNA here is from genome assembly GCA_020352615.2 of Yoshiicerus persimilis. NCBI lineage: Eukaryota > Metazoa > Arthropoda > Collembola > Entomobryomorpha > Tomoceridae > Yoshiicerus > Yoshiicerus persimilis. Next base: position 7,117,957 of record CM036940.2, on the reverse strand, counting down.
AAAACACATGTTGAATAAATTGTAAGGGACTTTTTAAAAAAAGAGCTTTTACCCATAAGGACAATGATGGGGACTTTATTAAGCAAAGGCTAATTGAATTTTGTACTGAATTTTGAATTTCTTCAATAAAGTCTGAATTTATTATAATTTCTTCAATAAAGTCTTAATTTATTATAATTTATTCAATTAAGTCTGAATTTATTATAATTTATTCAATGAAGACTGAATTTTTGAATTTATTCAAAAAAGCCTGAATTATGAAATATCCAAATCTGTTTACCATTTGATGCCATGTTGAGGTTTGTCATAAAAATATCTGAAACATTTCGGCTTTTGACTTTTTGGTAATCGTTGAGTATTATCTAAACCGGGCAGATATCGTAGCCATAGCCCAACACATTAAAAGTAATGCATTGATAATAAATTATTTTACGTAGTACAGAATATTATGCATACAATAGTGTTAATTAAGAGCACTTTAGGTTTCACGTAAGTAGCACTAATGCATTGGGATGTTGAAGAGTTGTTGGAGGTCGCTGGAGGTGTGAAACTGGCATTGGATGCCCCCTTTGCTTCTCACGGCTGCAGATAATCTCTTCGTATCTCAGTGCCCTCCTTTCCTAAAGGTTATAGATAAAACATAATATAATAGTTACGCCAATGTGAAATATTCTCATTGTAAATTGCATAGTCATGGCGAACACATTGAAAAACATTGCTACGTTGCGTTTACGTGACACAAATTTCCTAGAAGGTTTAATTAAGGAACCTGTGGAAGTTATTAACAATTCTGGTGGTTGTGTAGGTGGTTTTTATGGAGATATCAGGCGTATTTCTGTAAAAACAAAAAGTGAAACCATCCATCACATTATTTATAAAGGGTTATCCTACGAAAATGAAAAAGCGTTTTCATTCAACCAATACTTCGAACAATTTGGGAGAGAAAACTTACTTTACAGTGTTATTGCTCCCGAAATGGAAAAGTTATGCAAATCGTCTCTTGCAATTCCGAAACTGTACGATTGTTTCAACGATAACAAAACAGATTTCATCGCATTGGAAGATTTGAGTCCTCTAGGTTATAAAATGCCTGAATACAATGAAGGACTTTCCTTGGAAGAAACTTCTCTGGCTTTAATGAAAATTGGTGCATTCCACGCCAACGGATTTCAATTAATTGAAAACAAGGGACGAGAATTTTTCACTGGGGAGAAATTGGGACGGTTTCTGCGCCCTTTTTATGTAATAGGAAGTGATCCAACCAATTCTTCTTGGCCTACCTTCAGTAAAGTATGCTTAGATGTTTTCAGTATCATCGAAAACAGAATTGAAAATGATCTTGCGGTTAAAGTAAGAAATATTTGCTTCAGCGTCTTGGAACATATCTCCGTAAAACGGAAACTTGCGGAAGAAAAGAAATATTTTAGTGTAGTTTGTCACGGAGATTTGTGGGCCAACAATTTGCTTTTCAAATATTCGGATGAGAATTCTAAACAACCTGTGGATGTAAAATTCGTCGACTTTCAGCACTGCTGCATTTCCACCATTTACGACGACTTGTACTATTTCATCTATACCAGTACAACTCCACAGTTTCGGAAAATGCATTTGAAAACACTTCTGGATATTTACTACGACGGTTTCGTTGAGGAATTGAAACGCTGTGGAGCACAACTTCCACCAGAGTTTTCTAGAAATAAACTCAATGAAGAGTTTTTTGAAAACAATCTTGGTGCCTTGGCTCACGCTATATTTGCAACTCCCTTCCACCTGGGAGTCTTTCCACAACAAGAACCAAAGTCACCAAAGCTGGACAATGACGACAATTCTGAAGAACTAAAACTATTTCGTCCGGATGAATTTTGCTCAGATATTTTTGCCCTCTTGCCAGTCGCCTTTGAAAACAGCGAAAGAGCTAAGGACAGAATCGTTGATTTGATTCATGAATTTCATGAAATGAAAGCTCTGTAAAAGCAAATAAAAAATCGATCAAAAAATAACAATGCGACATATTATTTATTTTCACATATCAAGTATATAACCTTATTTTGCCCTTTTTCAGAATAAATTGCATCTGTTCTAATTTGATTGTCCAGGATAAACTCCAAGGCTATTTGATTTCTAGTGTGAAGTCTCAGGGGCTAACCTTCTACGCTCTAATGCGTGTCCCTAAGGATACAGTAGCCTTGGATAAACTCCTAATCAGTATCAATGGGTTATCACAAGTTTATCATGTTTTTGCATAACTATATTAACATTACATTACTAGAAATCTACCCGTCCTACGGACGGAAAAATAACAATTTCCAGGCAATAATCGGACCTTCATCGTAATAATCAAACTTTCCCCGAAGTCATAAAATTCATAATTTCTTAAAAGCTTTTAAAAATTGAAATCGAAAAGAATCCTGCAGTAGCATATTGGAAAATATTATTATTATTATTATTTAAATAATATATTTAAAAATAATTGAACCTTCTAATTTCCGAGCTAGGATGGTTGTTGCTTAATATAGTGAGATTATATTGTTTGATTTAAATAGAAAGCACAAGTCCAACGCGAGTACTAATGATGCAACAACGTAGGAGAGTACATAAAGTATTACTTTATGAGCCTGAAATGTTGAATCAGGAAAGAAAAGTTCTTTCAGTAGTCGCAATGAAGAATGAACCGTAGCAAAATGCAGTGAGGATCCACCACATGTGTTTACTCCAAACCAAAAATTTTAATGGGCTTTTCGTGACTCGTTGAAGTAAAGTAAAGACCTCTACAAAGACCGGGAAAAATGGTTGACGATATGAATTCGGTCTATTTCAGAAAATGAACAATATTTCTTGCTGCTTTCGTACTTCATCTCCGTTAATATTGTAGTTCAACAAAAATTCTAATTTGATAAATATAAATATGCGTACTTTTATTATGTAAATGTGATTTTGTACAATATTGGTCAAAATTTACTTATAAATTTATTAGTAATTTGTGTTAAAACTCGAGCAAAGGTATTTTATCAGTCCTGAGTAGTGATACTTGAGACGGGATAAATATTTATTAGGCACATGTGTTCATATTCGTGTAAATTATTATTTTTCTTGAGGCAAACAGATTATTACTGAGATGTATTAAATAGAAGCCACTAAAAAGTACCCTCTCAATTGAATTGAATGCCAGTTAAATATGGAAGAATGAACCACAATGGTGCTTTTTTTACAGAATACAATCTGATAAATGTAAATCAACAATTTTTACTTGGTTTAATTCTAAAAATTGAATTAGGTTTCAGGCAAAACACATTTTATGATGGTACTTTATTTCAATACATTTATCTCTATCAGGTTTCAATAAACAATTGCAGATGAAAATCGCTGCGGTTTACGCTATTTTATGTTTGCTTATCGTGTCTTTTGCGGTGGAAATTCAATTGCCTTTTTATCTTGAAAGATGAACCGCAAATATCACATTTAAAGGGCTTCCTTTCACCATGTCTAAGTTGGTGATCCTTTAAGATTGACTTAGTTATAAATGCTTTGCCACAAATATCACATTCAAAAGGCTTTTCTCCAAAATGTCCCCTGTAATGTACATTTAATGAAGAAGTCTTATTAAAACCTTTACCGCAAATGTCACAAACAAAAGGTTTTTCGCCGCTGTGAACTATTCCATGGATCTTCAATCTGTAGAAATCTCTGAAGGACTTGCCACAAATGTCACATTTGGGTTTCTTTTCTCCTGTGGGCTTTCTAGGGCGATTTCTCAATATTTCTTTACGTTTTGTAATAGTGTTTTCTTCGGTTTTAGAATGAGAGCGCAGGTGAGTTCTTAGTTCTTGAGGTAATTTGAATAATTGCAAACATATGTGGCATTCATGTTTCTTCTCATCACCCCTTTTATTTACCCTTGGTTCCTCTTCTTCTGTCGTGTTTACTGAAAATTTATTCCCCCGAGGACTTCCATTTGGTTTTGAAGAAACGGTAAATTGATCTAAATTGTCATTTGCAGATTTGCTTAGATTATCTAAAGAAATTGTTTCGCCATTGTTCTTTTCACAGACAGACGTATTACCGGATCGAATTCCGCTTCCAAAATCGGAAGATTCCAAGTTGGAGTCCATTTCGTCATTTTCTGAAAATAAATTCGAAACATTGCCTATTTTGAAATTTGTGCATAAAATGTACTGTAGAATATAGGAACCCACCACTAAATGAAATTGCGATGTCGTCTTCATTCTTTACTGCATTGATTCTCTCGAAGAGCACAGGGGCGACAGATCCAATTAAGGCTTGGGTGTCTTGAGATCTTGAAGGTGCTGCAAAGATATTTGGGCCAAAGTTGGCATTTCCATCTGAGAAATTTTCTTCGTCCGTCTCAGTTACAGTTGCGTTAATGAAATTATCAATTTCTAAAAGAGAATGCGCTTTAAGTAAGCAATGTGAACAAAGTTTTTAAAAAAAAAACAAAACCGAGATATGTAAGTAAAAACATTTTATAATTGGGTCCTGCTACCTCAGATGCCAATGTTTGCAAATTTTCTGCCCTTCGCAACGATCTTTTTAGTACATATTTAAAATATCATGGACTTTTTGTATTTAAGTTTTCGGTACATATGCATATCTTGGTCCTTTAAATTAGTCACGACTCATGTTTCTTGGGGGATTTTAGCATTGTGGTTTTAATATTGGAGCGCAATTCCTCGTACTGCTTTTGAAACAATTCTGCTTGTTCTAACGCCGCTTTGCATTTCTCCACCAAATCCAAACAGGAATCACAGCATTCTATCCAAACACTCGCTTTTCCAAAATGTTCACTCAGAAGACAACACGTGGATTCCGGGATCTCCAGCAGTTTCCGTAGCAGGAATATAAGTTTAACTTCAGTTTCCCCATTATCGCCTTTTTCTGCTGCAGAAAAGTTTACCCATGTCACATAATATATATTCCATGAACTAAAAGTTTCTGCTAAGGTTTATTACTATTACCTTGTTGACAAGTAAAATTTTCGGCACTTGGAAAAGATGTTGAGTTTCCTTTCTGAGTAACAGTTTTTTTGGGAAAACTCTCTCCGCAACAAATGAGACACCTTTTGGATACCATGTTGACCGTTCCGAAATGTTAGAAGATAGTTTCAAAGACTTTTTGTTCCGATTGGCAAGACAGTTGGTTAGACAAATATCAACCTCTTTAGGTCTTTTAATACTGCGCGGGCGATTTTATTGGCGGGTTTTAGATGCATTTGAATGTGAACTTTAAAAGCATTGTAACTCAAGAACGTTTGAATTTTTCGTTCAAAGTTTCAGTGGGTCTTTATTTTGCCAAACTTATGGTACTGTTGTACCCTTTCAAAGATGAGCCATTTTTGCCTTAATATTTTCGAATAAAAAAATCTAAATATTCAAAAATTACATGACATTACATGGGAATGGGGTTGAGATGTTTTTTTTGCTTTTTTGTTTTGCTCTCGCTACCTTGCTATAAGCGTTTTACATTGATATGACGTGATTACATAATGTGATTGGTATCTAACTCTATTTAAATTAATTCTTTAACAATAATATAAATGCAATTAGTAGTGGGGATCGCCTAAATAAAGTAGGCTGGAAATACTTGTTTTCAAAAGACACAGACTTTGGGGTATCGTTTGGGGTGTCATTCTTCGTATTTAGAGAGATTATGCCTTTTAGACGCATTTAACCAAAAGAAGTGAAATGTCTGAAATGCAAGAAGTGTATGTACTTGCTGAATTGATAAACATTCTAACATTACACATTCCAATAAAATAATTACATTATACCGAATTCACATAATCCATTTATGATGACTTCTACAATGAGTTTTATGAATAATGCAATTCTTCACATTAGTAGGATTAATTAGAAATATTAAATTATTAAATAGCTATTTTATTGCCTTGAAGGAATTTATATAGAATTGTACACTAAAAATGGGAAATGTAATTTGGTTATTTTTATCAAACTTATTTGTTTCCTGACCGGATATGCAAAATATAAAGATGAATAAAACGGAGAACACTTTCTTTTTACAAGTAGAAAATTATACGGAAATAAACCTAACCTCTATTTACTATTCTGAGCTGTGTTTAGTTCAACGCAACCGTAAACATCTACAGAGAGAGTCACTAGAAAGTATCCATGGCGCTTACAGTGTATAAGGAAATTCATGTGTATTTAAATTGCTCGCTTTTGGGTTGACGCGGGAAATCAAAACCAGCACAGACGTACACAGCATGATATTTACTTATACATAGTAAGACCTATGGATTCTATCAGGTGACTCTCTCTGTACAATAACATAGTGTGGTGTATATCATCTGCAATAGTAAGCCTATTATAAGAGATCCTGCCAGGCAGGAACAATAAGATTTGAATCCTTGTTTTGTGTGTGGAATTAAGTTATGATATTTTAAAATTGAGTTAAGATATTTTTCGATATCCCAACGCTTACCTCAAGGGGACAGTTGGAAACAGCTTCTAACAAAAGTAAGTTGAAATCGGTAATTAGAGTTTTGTTTGTGAAAATAATTAAAAAATAAAACAGAGGATGTAATTTTTGTAAGATGGAGTTTATCTTTTGGAAATAATTTACAATTTTCAGCAATATATTTAAAAGTCATACCTAATTTGGGAGTACACGATGAAACAGTCGTTGTCCCGTCGTCCGATATGTTACATTTGAATTTATGACGAATTTTCATGCAGGTATAGTATAAATTCCTTTTGGATTATCATCATTTCAAAATGACAGATGAAGTAAGAAAACGGAAAAGGGGCACGGAGGAGTCAAATGGAGATTTGAATATTTTTGAATGGAATATTGCCAATTTTACTCAAGCTTTCAAAAACATAAGTGGCGATGAGAGCATAAAATCACCAGTCTTTGTTGGGAAATCCGTTGATCTGCCGAATAGTTTCTGGGAAATAGAAGTCTACCCCAAGGACGAACATGAAAACGCAGAGGGAAAGCACTTGGGCCTTTACCTTTACCTATCATTGATCAAGGAATTAAATCACTGCAATCCTGTTGTCAAAGTCATGTCTGAATATTTCCTGTTGGATAGAAATCAAAAGGAAGTAGCTAGTCGTAAGGAGGAGGCCGTGGATGAATTCGGAGCTGAAACTGAGGTCATGGGGTTTGCTAGAATGGCCAGCCATTCTGATTTGTTCAATGGCAAAAAAAGTTTTTTGGATGACGACATGTTACGTATTCGAATTAAGGTCTGGATCCAAAATGACGATGAAAATGGAACCACGCCCAAAAGGCAGGATTGTGATGAACTTCACAAAAGTTTCAGTAAATTGCTTGCGTCACCTAAATTTTCCGATGTCGAGATTGTGGCAGAAGACTTGACATTGAAGGCACATAAGGATATATTGTCCTGTCGCAGTCCAGTCTTTGAAGTCATGTTCCAGAACAAAATGTCAGAGTCTCTCACTAACACTGTTAAAATTGAGGAATTCAGTAGTAAGACTGTTAAAGGAATGCTCGAGTTTATTTATTCAGGAAGTGTGGACAGTGTTGAGGAAGATTTCATGGAATTGCTCAAAATTGCTGAGAAATACGAATTGGGAGAATTAAAATTAGCTTGCACGAAGGCAGCGATTTTGCAAATATCCGTTGAAAACGCCATTGAACTTTTAATTTTGGGGGATATGTATAACGCTAAGGAATTAAAATTTCGGGCCATGGCTTTCATTCACAGCAACAAAGCTAATCCCCTGGTTTCTGTGGGAAATGAAGCTTTTCACAAACTTGCCAAAGAACATCCCATGTTACTTTTGGAACTGTATCAAAATCTTCGAAATAACGATGTAGATGTGCATCAATCAGGAATTTCTAAAGAAACAATCGAAGAGGTAACTAGATTTACAACAAATGACTAAAAGTTGAAAAATGTTTATACCAATGTGCAATAATAATCATCAATTCATCAATTAAATAATTTCTGCTTCTGAAGTTATATTATATACACATTGTTTTTGGCCAAGCGTGTTCAAAAAAATTGTAAATAATTAACCAACAGTGAACAAATTTACATCTCGAATATTTAAATTAAATCTCAATTGATTGTTGAATTAAGAAGAATTTAATGAAAATAATTTTGAAGAGACTACCAAATTACTGCCAGTATAAGTGATTGCTCGAAAAGTTATGATGTAAAAATATGCAATTAATTAATTTGCCTTCTAAAATCAAACTATATTTATTTAAGAGCAGTAATAAATAACAAACATTATTATTTACTATTACTATATGTTACGTAGTATGCATTATAATTCAGAAAGAAATGTTTCGAAATTTTCGATGTGAATGTGCTGAAATTAATTATTTATTAATTCTTGTTTCCTGCAAGTTGTAATATTTTATATTTTATATACAATTTATTAATCTAACATTTATTCAAAGAACTGTAAATAATTAACAAACACTTTAATATTTGGTATCTCCAATAATGAAATTAACAAAATATTACTGTAGAAGTCAGGAGAATTAGGAGACTACGATTACAAGAGTAAGTTCATTAAATAGCTTTTGAAATTTTTCAATGTAAATATACAATTAATTGATTTTTATCCAGATCAGAGTTATAATATTATGTGTATCATATCATGATATTATTACCGAATGCAATCAAATACTCATTACTCAATAGTGAATTTTAGCATCTATTATTTATAATTGAGATCTGTAATAAAATTAAATCTCAGTGGTATCAACTGCTAGTTCTAATTTGAACTCAACTTGTTTTGATCATACTATTCCGATGGAAAAGTCATAAACATTTCATATTGTATATTAATTTTCTTTAGATTTCTTATCTAAACATCTTAAGACTTCATAAACATATATTTTCAACGTTATGCTGCATCTTGAGACAAATTCCATAGAAGGTCCATTTTGTCTTGACAAAAATATTGTAAGCATTGAAAGCTTACCCCTCCCACGCAAAGACACCAGCTACCGCTCTCTATAGTCTGAAGAAGACGGTTGCAGCCTTGCTGCAACAGTCTTCCTCAGGCGGTTTCCCGCCAGCCAATGGCAGTCGTCTACAACGACTCCTGGTGATGTGGCACTCTGCATGCCGGAAAATCCAAGACCCGCCGGCTTCTTCTCCAGCAGCAAGAGCCAGAGCCAAAGGTCCCTTCCCAATTCCCCACTATTGAATTCTCAACTTTCGTCTTGCTAACACAGCAAGCTTTCCGCTCACTCGAGCTCTACACGTTCCGTGTCCCTTATTTTGTAAAATAAGTTTAGTTTTCGGTCTTTTCGGACCCTCTTTCATTTACTACACAGTTATTCTTCACACCTGTACATTCCACACAGGTATTCTATTATTTCAAGTAATAAATCCTATCTTTTTCTGAGTCAAACAAAATAACTCTGCAGTGATTTCCATCGCTTCGCATACAATTCACAATTGTCGTTGTCGTTAGTGTTTTCACACACAGTTAACATTTAAAGTGGCATAAATCGTACACAACAATAGTTAAGTGAATAAAACACAATACAGTGACAATCAAGTCACTCAGCAAATCTTAAAGTGAATGATAAATCAGCTGTTAGTGCTTACACAATCTGGTGACGATAAAGTCACACTCGGCATAATAATAATCTGTCTTTAAGTGAACACAGGCAACTCTTTCCACTACTACCGTGAATCTTGCCAGGCCAGGGTGAGTGGGGTGGTCCTATTTGGATAACTCTCTGTGTTGTAGGTACGTATACGTAAGTATACGTAATATAATGTGAGTCCGTGTTACGTAATAGTTACGTAACTGTGGGAAGAGTAGAGAGTCCCCTGACTGCTTAGATAGGAGATACGATGTTGTCGAATGAGTGTGTGATGGAAGTGAAAGGGTTAAAACTTCTCCTCCTTCCTTTTGGACCGTTACTCCTCGATATCGTTGGAAAAGTCTGTGAACGAAAGGGTTATGCTGTATCTTCAGTCGGAGATTGCAACACACACTATTGTTCACGGTAGTAGTGGAAAGAGTTGCCTGTGTTCACTTAAAGACAGATTATTATTATGCCGAGTGTGACTTTATCGTCACCAGATTGTGTAAGCACTAACAGCTGATTTATCATTCACTTTAAGAGTTGCTGAGTGACTTGATTGTCACTGTATTGTGTTTTATTCACTTAACTATTGTTGTGTACGATTTATGCCACTTTAAATGTTAACTGTGTGTGAAAACACTAACGACAATTGTGAATTGTATGCGAAGCGATTTTTCTGAGTCAAACAAAATAACTCTGCAGTGATTCCCATCGCTTCGCATACAATTCACAATTGTCGTTGTCGTTAGTGTTTTCACACACAGTTAACATTTAAAGTGGCATAAATCGTACACAACAATAGTTAAGTGAAATACACATTAGAAAACGCCCGTACCGTTATTCTTTTGCCGAACGCCAAGAAATCAATCGTCAAGTTGCCGAACAACTCGAAAAAGGAGTTATTAAACCTTCAAATTCCCCATGGTCCAGCCCTGTAGTCCTCGTCAAGAAACATGACGGAGGCGTGCGCTTCTGCGTTGACTACCGCGCCATAAACGCAACTACGCGATTTGATAACTATCCACTTCTACGAAATGACGACGCTCTAGATAGGTTTGCCGAAGCGAAGCGTTTCTCACACTGTGACTGCGCAGACGCTTACAATCAGGTCTTTCTCGACCCTGAATCTCAAGAAAAGAGCGCGTTTATCACAGCCGACGGCTTATACGAATATGAAAGAATGAGTTTTGGACTCTGCGGAGCCGCTCAAACTTTTCAACGTCTCATGGACACTGTATTAGGCAACCTCAAATGGACAGTTGCTCTAGCCTACCTTGACGACATTATTGTCCATAGCAAAGACTTCGATTCCCACCTTCAACATCTTGAAGCAGTTTTTATCGCACTTCAGAATGCACGCTTGAAACTACGTCCTGAAAAATGTAACCTCGCTTGTTCATCTTTGAAATTCCTTGGACACATTATTTCAGCAGATGGAATCTCTCCTGACCCCGACAAATGCCGTGCCGTTAGAGAGTTTCCCACTCCCACAACTGTTACTAAAATCCGATCTTTCGTACATCTTTGCGGATACTACCGTAGATTCATTCCCAATTATTCAAAGCTTTGCCGACCCCTTAACAAACTAACTTGTAAGAATGCGAAATTCGAATGGAACGAAGAACACGAACAATCCTTCCAAAAGCTTAAGGACATTCTGACTTCTCCATTAGTAATGGCTTATCCAAAAGACAATGTCCCAACGAAAATCTTTACTGACGCCTCCAGAGAAGGACTTGGCGCCACTCTCGAACAGAAACAAGATGACGGACAATGGAAAGTCGTAGCCTACGCTTCTCGTAGTTTAAAGAAAGCTGAAGTTAACTACCCTATTCCCCATCTGGAATGTCTAGGAATACTTTACGCTGTTGAAACTTTTTGCCCGTACATCTACGGCAGACACTTCACTGTAGTAACCGATCATTGCTCCCTCTGCAGCTTAATGAAAAACAAAGAGCCAAACGGTCGCTTAGCTAGTTTTGCGCTCCGGTTACAACCTTACAACTTCGATATTGAATACAAAAGCGGGAAGAAACACTGTAACGCAGATGGTTTATCCAGGAATCCCGTAGACAAACCCACAGAAGGTCCCGAACCCCTAGATTTCTCCGAATTACTGTTCACTCTTTCAGTCAATCTAGGAGAAGAATTCGCTCAACTCCAACGTGACGATCCCAAATTAAAAGCCATCATTGACGCTCTAGAATTATACAATGCCGATCCCACTGATCAACTAGATCCCCGATTTGCCGTTTATTCCCTTAACGCTGGTATCCTCCAAAGAGCTAGTTTTGAGGAAAACGCTAGATTATGGCTTTTAGTAGTTCCCGCAGGACTAAGGAAAGCTATCTTAGAAGAGACACACGAAAAAGATGTAGAACACTCAGGATTCCTAAAGACTTGGAAAGTAATACGTGCTAGGTATTACTGGCCCCAAATGTATCGACATACTAGACGATTTATCTTAGGTTGTCAACAATGTCAATTTTACAACCGTCGTACTACACCTACTCCTGGTCCATTACAGCCTGATCCTCCTCCCTATCAACCGTTTGAACGAATATGGATAGATTTCATTGGCCCTTTTAAGATTACAAAAAACCGTAACTTATACGCATTCGTAGCCGTCGATCACTCCACTCGTTACGTAGAAATTGTTGCTACGAAAACAAGCGAAGCCAAATGCGCTATCAAAGCATTAGAATCTTCTATCATTTATAATCACTCTATATCCAGCAAAATAGTTTGCGATCAGGGTACCCAATTCACCTCCAAACTATTCACAGACTATTGCAATAAACTTCACATCGTACTTGCTCCTTCGACGCCTTACAATCATACGACTAACGGTATTGCCGAACGACATAATGATACCATTAAACGCATCGTAGGAAAATTCGTAAACACCCATCATAACGACTGGGACATGTATATGCACAAAGCCAAACACTACATCAACGTGTCGACCCATGCCGAAACTGGGTACAGTCCAGCCTACTTATTAAAAAGCTTCGAACCGCGTTTGAACTGCGATACGTTAGTACCCGATATGCAACGTTATGACTACGATGAAGAAAGTGACGAACCCATAGCTCGACGCACACGCGTTGAACTAGCGAGACAAGAAGCACGCGCTCGTACTATCAAGTTTCAACAACTTCGAAAAATCGAATGGGACTCTAAGCATCCGCCCAAAGAATATTTCCCAGGCGATAAAGTACTACTTCTAAACTTAGCTCGTATTCTCGGTCTCACTACTAAATTTCTCGCACGCTAGAAAGGCCCCTTCGAAATAGTACAAAAGTCAGGCCCTATCAATTATCAGATTCGAGACATTCGAAAGAACGCTAAAGGCTATCTACGAGATGAAAACGTCAGACACCTCAAACCTTATTTCGAGGAATGGGAGTCTGAATACGAAGACGAAGTAGATTTCGAACATGAATGGGACAGACACGATATCGCACACGATTTACTTACGCGAATTGACGATCCCACCAATTCCCAAGCTTCTTCAATCGACTCCGTAGACATGGAAGCCAACAATTCTACTAATATCAGAATTAACCCTAATCCAACTTATTGCTCTGCAGCATCCATTACTTTGACGCCCCAAGCAGCATCCACGATATCTGACGAACGTTACATGTCTGCGCATATTGATTATCAGTCTAATCAGCATGATACTTCGCACAATTCCGTATTGCCGAACCAAATTGACGAAAGCATGTTTCCCAACCAATCGTCAACGTCAAGTAATTCAAATAAATCTCACACTTCTCACAAATCAGAGAATCAAGAACCGATACCACAATTCTCTACTCCGAACGCACCCTCCCGAAGATTGTCGCTACCACGTGCCGTTACCCCTGTACAGTGTGATCTGCCTGAAGATCCACCTGTCGTAATTCCACCTGAACAATCTCCACAGGAAACTGCACCACGCAGAACTACTAGAACACACAAACCACCACAGCGGTTTGAACATGAAGAGTATGGTACGCATCCCAGATCTAATTCTGCTTCTTCGAGAGGTAGCTCTAGAGGAAGAGCAGCTCCAAAAGCTACCACTACAACCAAATCAGCTTCTAAACCGTCAAAGTCTCGTGGAACTACGCGAAAATCCTTTCCCTCTGCGTCCAGAGGAACGACTAGGAAATCCACCACAAAAACCCACAGCGTAACTGCACAACCTACGGTTTCAGAAGACGAAGAAGAACGCCTTCAACAACTGCGAGGCAGTTCACAATATTCTAGTTCAAGTGACTCCGATTCACAACGTAAACCAAAACCATTTTGGACACAACAGAACAACGTTCCCCTTGTCGATTCCCTACAACGACTTCGCTACCCATTCGGGAAGATCTCGATGTACATTACAAACCGAGCCCCCAAATCAGCGATAAGTCCAAAATTCTTGAAGCAACTTAAAACTTTGCGTTACGACGTAACTGCTAAGAACTTTACACTACCTGTTGCATACAACTTATCATGGTTTGGAACTCCATCGTTTGAAACTCACGTATTGGTTTCATCATACGTTCGCTTGGCATTTCCAGTGGATAACACACCACTACATGGACAATTTCTGATAATAAAAAGCTTACCATATGACCTCGTCATTGGGGAAGACTTAATCAAAACCTACAACATCTCCATTGATCCACGAAACGAAAAAATTAAAGTCAGAATTGCCAAACATTTCTCTCGCCGAGTATCAATTCCAACCTCTGAAAGCGAAGACTCGGATTATGCATGATTTCATTGACGCTTGCATGATTGTCGAACATCGAATTCAAACTCTATCTTGTCGAAACCGCACGGTCGAAGCATACGCTCATTTCTTTGTTCACTTAATCATGAATGGCATTTCTCTTTATTCCACATTCAACAGCACCATGGACGACCTTATTGATCTGGAAGAAGGCTGCAGTCTGATGTCTCTCGAGGGAGACGCTCCACCGCTAACGGCGGAAGAAGAATTTCGATTACTGGAGGAGGACTGTGATTCCCTTACAAACTTTGTTGTCGAACACTCCGAACCCATGTTTGTCGATCCTCCTAACTCAATTGTCGTTCCCCAGCCTCAGTGCCCTATTTCAATTGATATTGCCGAACCCATGATCGTAGACTTAATTACTGTTGACGTTCCACGTATTGAATTGCCACCCCACCTTAAATTGGCCAAACCTAGTGGAAAACCAAAATTGAACTTGATCATTTGTACTCCAATGAAACGTCCTAAGTTCACGAAACCTGGCTGAACGAAACCTGAAGAATTTTTTGAAATCAATCTTGGTGCCTTGGCTCACGCTATATTTGCAACTCCCTTTCCACTTGGGAGTCTTTTTACAACAAGAACCAAAGTCAACATCGCGGGATGATGAAAACAATTGTGAAGAACTTAAAATATTTCCTCCGGACGAATTTTGCTCGGATATTTTTGCCCTATTGCCAGTCGCCTTTGAAAACAGCGAAAGAGCTAAGAACAGAATCGTTGATTTGATTCATGAATTTTATGAAATGAAAGCCTTGTAAGCGCAGATAACAAACCGATCAAAAAATCATCTATTTTCACATATCAAGTATAAAACCTTATTAACAGATTCAAGTGCAATTATTTAATTTGTTTCTAAACCTTATGCCATCGTATCTACTATGAGCATTCCGAAACTGTAAATAATTAAATAATATAATTAAATTCCACAATCCTTTGTATTCTTTTGAGTTGAATATTGATTAATATGATTAATAAACCGAAATGGCTTCTCCAGTGGTGATATACTTGCTGAATTGATAAATATAATAATTCCCATAAATTATTTGTATACCGAATTCACACAATCCATTTATGATGACTACAATGAGTATTATGAATAATGCAATTCTTCATTTTAGTAGGATTAATTAGAAGTATTAAAAAAAGTTTAAAAAAATTAAATTCCTAAAAAACACTTTTATTGCCTTGAGAGAATTTATATAGAATTGTCCACTAAAAATAGGAAATGTAATTTGGTTATTTTTACCAAACTTATTTGCAAGGGTGGCCAAAATACTTTGTCGGAATACAAAATACAAAATACAAAATACTATTTCTATTTTGTATTTTCTGAAAGTTCGAGAGGAGTATTTTGTATTTTGTATTTTGACTAATTTGTCAAAAGTATTTTGTATTTTGTATTTTGTATTTTCACTAATTTTGGAAAGTATTTTGTATTTTGTATTTTGTATTTTGAATAAATAAGTGTCTGCTCCGAATAGTGAAAATACTTGAGGAAATACAAAATACTTTGTCTGCAGGAAAACGTGCATGCGCATGCTTTGCGTTTGGATACCGTTCCAGAGTGTATTCTTACTAAGACTCGGGCAACTTTAGTCTCAACTACCAAGCAGAGATATCTGAAATTTGATTACTCTTCCACTACTTTATACTGAAATTTCCTTTAGTCGTAAACTCAGTGACCCAAATTTTGAGAAATTGACTCTTCTGAAAATCAATAACTACTAATGTATTGCTAGAAATTCGTTGATGCGGCTTTTAAACTTGAGTTATTAAATTAAGTAGCTAATATTAACTTAAATTGTAATATTAAATTAAATTGTAGTATTACATTAAATTATGATTGTAAATCGGCAGTTAAAGTGGAAATGAAGAATTGAAAAAATTGCAGTGTTTTGTATTTTATCAAGTATTTTGATTAAATACTTTGTATTTTCTGGAAGTTCGAGCAAAGTATTTTGTATTTTGTATTTTGACTAATTTGTCAAAGTATTTTGTATTTTGTATTTTGACTAAATTTGTCAAAAGTATTTTGTATTTTGTATTTTGACTAATTTGTCAAAAGTATTTTGTATTTTGTATTTTGTATTTTCACAAATTTTGAAAAGTATTTTGTATTTTGTATTTTCACTAATTTTGAAAAGTATTTTGTATTTTGTATTTTGTATTTTCGAATTGAAGTATTTTGGCCAACCCTGCTTATTTGTTTCCTGACCGGAGATACAAAATAGAAAGATGAATAAAACGGAGAACATTTTCTTTTTACAAGTAGAAAATTATACGGAAATAAACCTCGATTTACTATGGTGCTGAGCTGTGTGTAGTTCAACTCAACCGTGAACAACTACAGAGAGAGTCACTAGAAAGTATCCATGGCGCTTACAGTGTATAAGGAAATACATGTGTATTTAAATTGCCAGCTTTTGGGTTGACACGGGAAATGAAAACCAACACACATACACAGCATGATATTTCCTAATACCAGGGTTGGCCAAAATACTTCAATTCGAAAATACAAAATACAAAATACTTTTCAAAATTAGTGAAAATACAAAATACAAAATACTTTTGACAAATTAGTCAAAATACAAAATACAAAATACTTTTGACAAATTTAGTCAAAATACAAAATACAAAATACTTTGACAAATTAGTCAAAATACAAAATACAAAATACTTTGCTCAAACTTCCAGAAAATACAAAGTATTTAATCAAAATACTGCAATTTTTTCAATTCTTTATTTCCACTTTAACTGCCGATTTACTATCATAATTTAATGTAATAATTTAATTTAATTTGATATTACAATTTAATTTAATATTAGCTACTTAATTTAATAACTCAAGTTTAAAAGCCGCTTCAACGAATTTCTAGCAATAACTTAGTAGTTATTGATTTTCAAAAGAGTCAATTTCTCAAAATTTGGGTCACTGAGTTTACGCCTAATGAAATTTAAGTATAAAGTAGTGGAAGAGTAATCAAATTTCAGATATCTCTGCTTGGTAGTTGAGACTAAAGTTGCCCGAGTCTTAGTAAGAATACCCTCTGAAACGATATCCAAACGCAAAGCGTGCGCATGCACGTTTTCCTGCAGACAAAGTATTTTGTATTTCCTCAAGTATTTTCACTATCAAAATACTTTCCATAATTAGTGAAAATACAAAATACAAAATACAAAATACTTTTGACAAATTAGTCAAAATACAAAATACAAAATACTCCGCTCGAACTTTCAGAAAATACAAAATACAAGTAGTATTTTGTATTTTGTATTTTGTATTTTGTATTCCGACAAAGTATTTTGGCCACCCCTGCCTAATACATAGTAAGACTACTATGGATACTATCTAGTGACTCTCTCTGTATAATAATAATAACAGTGTGGTGTATATCATCTGCAATCGTAAGCCTAATATAAGAGATCCTGCCCAGCAGGAGCAGGAGCAGTAATATTTGAATCATTGTGTTGAGTGTGGAATTAATAAAGTTATGATATTTTCAAGCTGGAGTTAAGATATTCTTAAATATCCCTACGCTTACCTCAAGGGGAGAGTTTGAAATAGCTTCTAACAAAGGTAAGTAAAAATCGGTATTTAGTGTTTTGTTTGTGAAAATTATTAAAAAATAAAACAAAGGATGTAATTTTAGTTATATATATATGTAGGTATATACAGGGTCAGCCAGAATAGTGTTAACAAAGTCTAGGAGCTCTAGCAGCTAAACGGGGGCTGCTACCAAAAAATGATTTACATCGTTGAAAAGAGGAGAAAATTTGCAACACAATCGGATACTATAATGTCTGTATCCATATTGTCCTCACGTAGCCAAAAATCGATACGTTGGAGTGGCATTTCCCATGTTAAATTATCAATTTCACATTTCGAAAATCATAAAGTTACTTTCCAAAGCAATGCCCACTGCAGGGCCCCCGAAAATCAATTCAAAATCAAATCTGGAAAGAATGGAAACTGAATTTGACAGGAATTTCAGATTTTACATTTCTAAAGCACACACTGCACTGAAGCTCGGCTTTGCATCCATAAGCCGACGACTGAAGGCGCTAACGCTGAAGCCCTACCGTTCGGTAAGGAGGTGTAAGATTTATAACCTCCGGGGTATTTTAAACGTGTTAGCCAGTTAGTTTTCCAGAAACTTATGGAAAATTTTTCGGGTTTATGCTAGCAGTGATGACCATTTTGTCGGTCAGTTGTGAAAATGATAATTTAACATGGGAAATGCCACTCCAACATATCGATTTTTTGCTGCATGATGACAATATGGGTACAGATATTACGGTATCTGGGTTTATTGCAAATTTTCTCCTCTTTTCAACGGTGTAAGCCATTTTTCGGTAGCCGCCCCCGTTTAGCTGCTAGAGCTCCTAGACTTTGTTAACACTATTCTGGCTGACCCTGTATATTGTCCTTCTAGATTTGCAGCATTTCAAAATGACAGATTTAATAAGGAAACGGAAAAGGGGCACGACGGAGTCAAATGGAGATTTGAATATTTTTGAGTGGAACATTGCCAAATTTACACAAGCTTTCAAAAACATAAGTGGCGAAGAGAGCATAAAATCACCAGTTTTTGTTGGGAAATCTGTTGTTCTGCCGAGTAGTTTCTGGAAAATAAAAGTCTACCCCAATGACAACGATGACGACGCAGAGGGAAAGTACTTGGGCCTTTATTTGTCATTGGTCAAGGAATTAAATCGTCACAACCCTGTTGTAAAAGTCATGTCTGAATATTTCCTGTTGGATAGAAATCAAAAAGAAGTTGCCAGTCATAAGGCGGAGACTGTGGATGAATTTAGAGTTAAAACTTGTACCTGGGGAATTTCTACAATGGTCAGCCATTCTGAATTGTTCAATAACAAAAAACGTTTTCTGGATGACGACATGTTACGTATTCGAATTAAGGTCAGGATCCAAAATGACAATGAAAATGCAACCACATCCAAAAGGAAGAATTCGGATGAACTTCACAAAAGTTTCAGTAAATTGCTTGCGTCACCTAAATTTTCCGATGTCACCATTGAAGTCGAAAACTTAACATTGAAGGCACATAAGGATATATTGTCCTGTCGCAGTCCAGTCTTTGAAGTTATGTTCCAGAATGAAATGTCAGAGTCTATCACCAGCATTGTTAAAATCGAGGAATTCAGTAGTAAGACTGTTAAAAGAATGCTCCAGTTTATTTATTCAGGAAGTGTGGACAGTGTTGATGAAGATTTCATGGAATTACTGAAAATTGCAGAGAAATACCAACTAGCAGAATTAAAATTAGCTTGCACGAAGGCAGCGATATCGCAACTATCCGTCGAAAACGTCATTGAACTTTTAATTTTGGGGGATATGTACAACGCTAACGAATTGAAATTTCGGGCCATGGCTTTCATCCACAGCAAAAAAGGTAACCGTCTGCTTTCTCTGGGAAATGAAGCTTTTCACAAGCTTGCCATAGAACATCCCACTTTACTTGTGGAAATATATCGAAATCTTCGAAATAACGATATGGATGTGCATCAATCAGGAATATCCAAAGAAACTATCGAAAAGGTCACTAGATTTACAACAAATGAATAAAATTTGAAAAATGTTCATATTTCAATGTGCAACAATAATCATCGATTCATCAATTAAATCTTTTTCTAAAAGTTATATTATATACACATTGTTTTTTGGCCATGCGAGTTCAAAAAAGTTGTAAATAATTAAACAACAGTGAAAAATTTTACATTTATTCTCTCCAAT
The DNA here is from genome assembly GCA_020352615.2 of Yoshiicerus persimilis. Classification (NCBI taxonomy): domain Eukaryota; kingdom Metazoa; phylum Arthropoda; class Collembola; order Entomobryomorpha; family Tomoceridae; genus Yoshiicerus; species Yoshiicerus persimilis. The sequence goes on along the minus strand of CM036940.2, from coordinate 7,097,855 downwards.
AATTAAGGTTAATCTCAATTGATTGTTGAATTAAGGAGAATTTAATGAAAGTAATTTTGAACCAACTACCAAATTACTGCAAGTATAAGTAATTAAAGCTCGTAAAGTTTTGATGTAAAAATATGCAATTAATTAATTTGTCTTCCAAAATCAATACTATATTTATTTATTTAATAGCAGTAATAAATAACAAACGCATTATTAAGTAGCGGAAAGCTACTTTATGCTTTTGTTTTGTCTGTCTGTCTGTCTGTCTGTCTGTCTGTCTGTGAGTTAGTGAGAACGAGTACTCCATAACTCAAGAACTCCTTAAGATAAATCGTTCAAATAAATTTTAAAAAATCGAGCATTGAAATAGCATCTCTGAGTTTGAAGATGAAAACTCTCTGACCTTTGACCTTCGAATAAAAAATCAAAAACTATTTTTGGTAAACAAAAGCGCCGTACATTTGTTCTATATTAAGTATAATTATGATTATCATCATGAGCATCATCATGGCCATCATCATGAGCATCGTCATGAGCATCATCATGATCATCATCATGATCATCATCATGAGCATCATCATGATCATCATCATGAGCATCATCATGATCATCATCATGAGCATCATAATGATCATCATCATGAGCATCATCATGATCGTATTTTTCTACTCTTACATATTCTTTTCAAGTTTATTAAGTAGTGGAAAGCTACTTTATGCTTTTGTTTTGTCTGTCTGTATGTCTGTCTGTGGTGCCCATAACTCCTGAACCGATTGAGATAACCTGATGAAATTTTGTGTGTGTGTTCTTGGGGTCCTGGGGAAGCATGAGTTTGAATATGAAGTCAATCGGTCCATCGGTTCGGGAAATATACTCGCAAACATAGAGCCTACAGTTACATGTGTGTGACAGTGGAGTCTACTTTATGGTTTGTTTTTTCTGTCTGTCTGTCTGTCAGTCTGTCTGTGTGCGTGTGTATGTGTTTCTCTTTGTATTTCTTTATGCCATGTATGTTTATCATCATCATCAAGATCGCATTGTACAATTATCCAGATTTAATATTTAAAATCTCGTAATTCCGCTACTTTACCACAGCGTTTACTACGGTTTATTAAGTAGCGGAAAGCTACTTTATGCTTTTGTTTTGTCTGTCTGTCTGTCTGTCTGTCTGTCTGTCTGTCTGTCTGTCTGTGAGTTAGTGAGAACGAGTACTCCATAACTCAAGAACGCCTTAAGATAAATCGTTCAAATAAATTTTAAAAAATCGAGCATTGAAATAGCATCTCTGAGTTTGAAGATGAAAACTCTCTGACCTTTGACCTTCGAATAAAAAATCAAAAACTGTTTTTGGTAAACAAAAGCGCCGTACATTTGTTCTATATTAAGTGTAATTAAGTAGCGGAAAGCTACTTTATGCTTTTGTTTTGTCTGTCTGTCTGTCTGTCTGTCTGTCTGTCTGTGTGTCTGTCTGTCTGTCTGTGAGTTAGTGAGAACGAGTACTCCATAACTCAAGAACGCCTTAAGATAAATCGTTCAAATAAATTTTAAAAAATCGAGCATTGAAATAGCATCTCTGAGTTTGAAGATGAAAACTCTCTGACCTTTGACCTTCGAATAAAAAATCAAAAACTGTTTTTGGTAAACAAAAGCGCCGTACATTTGTTCTACATTAAGTGTAATTATGATTATCATCATGAGCATCATCATGGTCATCATCATGAGCATCATCATGAGCATCATCATGTGTGTGTTCTTGGGGTCCTGGGGAAGCATGAGTTTGAATATGAAGTCAATCGGTCCATCGGTTCGGGAAATATACTCGCAAACATAGAGCCTACAGTTACATGTGTGTGACAGTGGAGTCTACTTTATGGTTTGTTTTTTCTGTCTGTCTGTCTGTCAGTCTGTCTGTGTGCGTGTGTATGTGTTTCTCTTTGTATTTCTTTATGCCATGTATGTTTATCATCATCATCAAGATCGCATTGTACAATTATCCAGATTTAATATTTAAAATTTCGTAATTCCGCTACTTTACCACAGCGTTTACTACGGTTTATTCTTATTGTTATTGTATGTCATGAGATATGTATTATGATAGAATGCATTTAGAAAGAAATGTTTCGAAATTTTCGATGTGAATGTGCTGAAATTGAAATAATTTATTTATTAATTCTTACTTCCTGAAAGTTGTAATATTTTATATACAATTTATGAATCTATACATTTATTCAAAGAACTGTAAATAGTTAACGAACAGTTTAACATTTGATATCTCTAATAATGAAATTAACAAAATATTACTGTAGAAAGTCAGGAGAAGTAAGAAACTATGATTATAAGTGTAAGTGATCAAAACGCTTTCTTGATGTGTTGTAATGTAAATATGCAGTTAATTTACTTGTTCAATACAAGTAAACATGTAATAATAATCTTCGGACCAGAGTTCTAATATTTTGTGTATCATGATATTAGTACTGAATGCAATCAAGTACTAATTTATTCAATAGTGAATTTTAACATTCATTATTCATTTGAGATCTGTAATAAAATTTAATCTCAGTGGTATCAACTGATAGTTCTTTTCTGAACTCAACTTGTTTTGATCATACAGTTCCAATGGAAAAGTCTTAACATTTCCTTTTGTATATTAATTTTCTTCAGATTTATTATCTAAACATCTTAAGACTTCATAAACATATTTTTAACGTTATCCTGCATCTTGACACAAATTCCAGAGAAGGTCCATTTTGTCTTGACAAAAATATCTAAGCAGGCACATCTCTTAGCTCGCACACGTACACATTTCCTTACAAAATAATGTGCAGCGTACAACATAACAAAAATCTCACTGCAATAAAATATACAATGAATTAATTTGTTATTAATAAAAGTTATAATATTTTATGAATGAAGGACTGCAATCCGAACTCTAAATTAACTAACGAACAGACGATATTTGTTATTTACAATGGAGACCAGTAATACAACAAGGTAAATGAAACATGAAATCACAACAACCGAATAGTTTTCTCTGATGTTTGTGCTTCAAGTATTAAATAAATAATAAATCAGAAAATCAGAATGATACATACTTTACAGAACAAACAGATAAATGGAAAAACAATTTTATTTGTCTTTTATTTCGAGAAAAAATAGTTTCAGACACAACACATTGGGCTATACTTCAATATTGCAGCACATTAGAATTGCATACTATGAAATTTATTAATAATTCGCAGTTAGGGCCTTCCTAATTGTGTTTTTTTGTGTTCTAGAATTGGAGGTTACGAAAAGGTTCGCATTGAAGAAATCTGAAGGTTACACAAAATCTTTGCTGAGTGTAATAATAATAGAGGGGTAAAAACAAAACTGTTAATTAGATCATTTTAAGATTCACGCAAGTAGGATTTAAGACATTGCATGTTCAAGAGTTGGTGGAGGTCACTGGAGATACGAAACCGGCATTAGATTACACTTCGCTTCTCACGGCTGTAAAGATCTCTTCTTCGTATCTCAGCACATTCCTTTCCTATTAGTGATACATTTAAATAAAACATAATATAATAATTATCTGCATGTAGGTATACATACGCAAGTAAACATAATATAAGAATGCATGCACATGAAATAATATTCTCATTGCAAATTATTCAGTCATGGCGAACAGGTTAAAAAACATTGCTACATTGCGATTAGCTGACAAAAGTTTCTTAGAAGATTTAATTAAGGAACCTGTAGAATTGATTATCAATTCTGGTGGTTGTGTAGGTGGCTTTGTTGGAGATATCAGGCGTATTTCTGTAAAAACAAAAAGTGGAATCATCTATCACGTTATATATAAAGGAATATCCTACGAAAACGAAAAAGCATTTTCATACACCCAATATTTTGAACAATTTTGGAGAGAAAACTTATTTTATAGTGTTATTGCTCCTGAAATGGAAAAGTTGTGCAAATCGTCACTTGCAATTCCGAAACTGTACGATTGTTTCAACGATAACAAAACAGATTTCATCACGTTGGAGGATTTGAGTCCTTTAGGTTATAAAATGCCTGAATACGGTGAAGGACTTTCCTTCGAAGAAACTTCTCTGGCTTTAATGAAAATTAGTGCATTCCACGCCAACGGTTTTCAATTAATTGAAAACAAGGGACGAGAATTTTTCACTGGGGAGAAATTAGAACGGTTTCTGCGCCCTTTTTATGTAATAGGAAGTGATCCAACCAATTCTTCTTGGCCTAGCTTCAGTAAAGTATGTTTAGATGTTTTCAGTTTCATCGAAAGCAGAATTGACAAAGATCTTGGGGCTAAAGTAAGGAATATTTGTTCCACCGTCTTGGAACATATCTCCGTAAAATGGAAACTTGCGGAAGAAAATAAATACTTTAGTGTAGTTTGTCACGGGGATTTGTGGGCCAACAATTTGCTTTTCAAATATTCGGAGGAGAATTCTAAACAACCTGTGGATGTAAAATTCATTGATTTTCAGCATTGCCACATTTCCACCATTTACGACGACTTGTACTATTTCATCTACACCAGTACAACTCCACAGTTTCGGAAAAAACATTTGAACACGCTTCTGGATATTTACTACGACAATTTTGTTCTGGAATTGAAACACTGTGGAGCACAACTTCCACCAGAGTTTTCTAGAAATAAATTCAACGAAGAGTTCTTTGAAAATAATCTTGGTGCCTTGGCTCACTCTATATTTGCAACTCCCTTTCATCTGGGAGTCTTTCCACAACAAGAACCAAAGTCACCAAAGCTGGACAATGACAAAAATTCTGAAGAACTAAAACTATTTCCTCCGGACGAATTTTGCTCGGATATTTTTGCCCTATTGCCAGTCGCCTTTGAAAACAGCGAAAGAGCTAAGGACAGAATCGTTGATTTGATTCATGAATTTTATGAAATGAAAGCCATGTAAACGCAGATAACAAAGCGATCAAAAATTATGTACTTCACATCTCAAGTATAAAACCGTATTACCAGATTTAAGTGCAATTATTTAATTTGTTTCCTAAACCTTACGGTATTGCACATACTATGAACATTCGAAACTGTAAATAATTAAATAATATAATATAATTCCACAATTCTTTGCATTCTTTTGAGTTTCAATATTGATTACTAGTACCATTACCAAACCGGAACGGTTTCTCCGGGAGTACATACTTGCTGAATTAATAAATATAATAAATACTGTATAATAATTCACACAATCCATTTATGATGACTTAAATATAATGAGTTTTAAATAATTTCTGATTGCAATTGACCATTCTAAATAAAATATTATAACTGCAATTGAGAAAAATTAATTAATTGCAATTTTACATTATAACACTTCAAAAGCGTTTCATCAATTACACTTTTAATCCTAGTGTAGATTCATTCTTAACAATTAACTTCAATTACACCTTTGCACATTTTATGCCAATTACTTATGCTCGAGAATTATTCAATAACTTTAATGATTAAAATGTGGACTCCACAAATCATGCTAATCAGATAATACTCATTTGCATGGAGGCATTAAATTTTAGTCTTTCAAAAATAGTTCAGAAAATCACAAACCGAATTTACATGACTAAACGGGATTATTTGCACAAATCTTTCATTTCACTCATTGTTAGAGAGAGTTATCACTATATTTAAAAAAATATATAAGTCACATATTTAGCGTTAAATATTTTGATCTTAAAATGAGATAAACAGTATTAAAGTCTTGAGTATACTTTGCATACATGCCTAATTGTCTTACATATATGTATAGTTTGGACATTTGTCCACTTTGTCGTGCTGGTTTTAATGGAACCAGAAATATCATGGCTGAAAAACTTCTCGAGAAACTTATTCAATCCAAAACAAGGCCTAACAACAGTGTAGGCAAATCAGGAAGAATAATTAAATGCTGTTTTGCCCACTTGAATGGATGTGACCAATATGAAGGAATTCCCGCTCAAGATTACATCGAACATTTGGAAAGCTTCCATAAAGTCTTTGCTGTGCGATGGGGAAGTGGAGTTTTCACCAGGAAAAATGAATTCAGAGGAGAAAATCTGATAAGAGGTGAATGAATATTACAAATTAATAATACAAATAAAGATATTGATAATATATTATTAGCATTTGTGAAAATTGTTATTCGGACGGTCCTAGTAAAATGTTCACGATGCCTTTTCAAGCAAGAAAATTCGTTATTCAATATCATCAAGAGCAATCAACCGTATGGATATGGATTGCCATTCATGGCACCGATAAGGAACGAAGCAAATTCCAAACAACCTTATCAATTGAAAATATAAAAGTATGAACTTTTTATGCCTAATTTAATAAATGCTCTAGAGTTACATTTCAAAATCTTAATTATGACTTTTACAGAATCTGCGAAAACTAGAATGGAGTGGACCTGTGAACTACTTGACTAGAGATGATCCCAAGACAATCACTACAGCTGGAAATCATGGAACTTGTCTGAAAACAACTGTGGAAAAAATTCTGCGTAGATTGCAGACCGATGATGAAAAACAAAAGTGGTTTTTGACTGTCAAAATAGTTAGTAAGACTTCAGAAGGTCAACAAGGACTTCGAAACAGTGTTTCCATTAACAGAAGGACGAATGTCGTAAATCTTGAACGACCGCAATCCTTACAAAATACTTTAACTGGGAGAAGAGTTCGACTACTTCCACCTGTACTCCAGACGTTTCAAAGAGAAACCTGGCACAATCCTAATTTGCCAATTCAAATTGCGTCTCAGAGGACACAAAGAGAAACGGGCACAATTCCACCGGTACCAAACTTTAGTGAAACAGAACCGGAACAGCGGAATAATTCTCCAGGAATAGATTTAACAGCCCAGGAAGTGGAAATACATATGCCAGATTTAGGATTGCGCTACCGACAAAGTATTGCAGTCAACAATGAAGGGAGGAGAGGAGAAAGGTGCATTGTGGCGTAATGACAAGGGACAGCACTGTGAATATTCCAGCAACGTGGTTCCTGGAATATATCTGTGCATAATACAGCAGGATTGCTTGAATATATGCCTGTGGATCGTGGTCTTTGTACATATGTGATGTGTACAATTGTTCCACAGATACACCACAATGTAATTAACGGTATCACGTCATAATGCCGAATGAAAAATGCCGAATTGAAAAATGCCGAAAGAAAAATTCCGAAAATGAAAAATACCGAACAGAAAAACACCGAAATAAAAATACCGAATAAGAATAACACCGAAAGTAAATGATGTTTTCGGCCTTATTCTCATTCGGTATTTTTTATTTCGGAATTTTTCTATTCGGTATTTTTCATTTTCGGCATTTTTCATTCGACATTTTTCGTTTCGGCGTTTTCCATTCGGCATTATGACGTGGAACCGTAATTAACACCCTACAGTTTTCCATTTTCAAGTTGTTATCAGGCAGAACAACGATATTTACCTACATCCTTCCTTACTAGAGCCCATCGCGAAATAAATATTCGTTTCTATAAAAAATCTTGTGAAACGTTTTACATATGTGATGTGTAAAACTAGGGATTGTTGATTAAGTACTATAGGTAAATGTGAAATGGAAATTAAGTGATGAACTATTTGTCACTATGAACTATTGCTAGAGATCGATTTTTTGCATTGAAATTAGAACAATAATGCAAAGCAGAATGAATAACAACGTTTTCTATCTTTAATCCCATATTTGTCCATAATTTATTTCTAAGGTTGGCAATTGGGTATACATTTTAACATTTATTTCTTAGGTTTAACTGTAGATACATTTTAAATGTTCTATTTAATGCCACTCCATATTAAAAAGTACACCTTCATAATAAATTACTAAATAAACTAAAAAATATTAAAATAATATTAAAAATCTTAGCATAAACAGAATACCGTTCTACCCGAAAAGAAAATGAACCTGGGAGGTTTCCAAAGTTTCTTCTCTTTCTGTCCATAATGAGGTTTAACAACTCAATTTCCTGTGCATTTTTGAAATATTTCGAAGGGACAACTCTTTTGATTTCCCACGGGTTGTTGTATTCTTGTATCATGGTAATTTAATCATATACTGCTAACAAAACGGTTATCGTTCAGTGAAGCACAATATTAGATCATTTTGTTTGTTTTTGCATATTCTAAATACATCATAGGCCAAGTGTTGAATTGTTTTCAATTTATCCTAGGCCAGATACAAAATTCCTAGGCAATCTGCAAAGTACCCAGGATAACTGCAAATATTCGATCCTATGACAGGCATTTTGTAAAGTACCCGCCGGCTGTTTGCAAAATTCCGATTTGGAAATAATACCTTTAACAAATAAATTATGAAATATGAATTTTCTCCGTTGATGTTTCACAGTCCTTACGAAGGATACTAGATTAAAATTTAGGTGTCTGTAAAAGTTGCGATGTAAAGATGCATAAAGCCTGTAATTAATAATGAATTATTAATGTATCCTAAAGTTAAAGTAATACTGTCATGAAAACTAAATATATACTATTAATACTATCAGAATATTCAGCAACTGTATATAATAATTGCTTTGCAAGCAATGACAATTTTAACATCGTGTAAAGACATCAATGTAAAGATATGCATTTTATTATCTGCAAAATAATTAAATTATTTTAACCAAACTTATGGAAATTGAGAAATGAATAAAACGGAGAATATGAAAATAATAAATTCCACTTTTCCTTGTGGTCCTGTACTGGAATTACATGATTCTCAATCTATAGTCGTTGAACATAAACACTGTTTCCCTAATTACAATCTTCTTCGGTCTACTATACAGAACGGTCCAGAACGGTGAAGATAGTTTTGGTGTTTTGCTTATTGTCATGAATAGGCGATCTTAATACTAACTACGGTTTGCTTCTTATGTGGCGTAATGATAGAATTTGCAAAGATTTCATCAAAGGTTATTGTAATTTTGTTATCCATCATTTATCGAAATAATATCCTAATATCGAAATATTAGAGCTATCTCAAATATATAACTTTAAAGGTGTCTTTATACAATATCTCAGAATGCCTCGCCACAAATATGACATTCAAAAGGCTCTTGTAAATTTTTTTCAAATTAACAAACAGAGGAGTATTAACTTTAAGCTTAGAATCTAGAAGTATTCAGAAAAATGTCTTAGAAAGAGTATCGCAATTTCTTGCGTGACATTTGCATGAATTTTCGCTTAAACAAATAGAAGTTTTCTAAACTTTTAGTTCTCTACATAGAAAGGTAGCGAAAGTCTTTCAGTAAAGTCATGAATGTTTTAAGGATCTATATCTAGACTCTATCTAACAGCTAAAAGTAAAACAATAGAAGAAGAATATAAGCATTTGGAGAATATACGTGTAATGTGCTTTGAATGCAGTCTAAGTCGAAGAATTCAGCTTACCTCTAAATAAATTAAACTTTAAGCAAATAAAATGTCACGTAGGAAATTGTAAGCCGCCATACAGTGAGAATACTTTTATAATACGTTTGTTTCTGTTTCGTAACTACGAAACGCGACTTTTTATTACAACGTAACTTTTTTTCGCAGGGATAAAATTCCCTGTTATGCAGTCACAGGAATAGTCAGCGATTCTTTCGGTCGGTAATTTTAGTCCACCATATAAATTATCAACTTTCTAAAACCAAAAACCGCCAATTTTTCATAAAAATAGTCAATTTACCATAAAATATTATTTTACCATAAGAATCGTCCCTTAATGCATGTAAAAATTCTCGCACGGGAATACCTTATACCGTTTTCAAAGTTTTAACCAAGTATCAAAGGTTGGACTGAAGAATATTCATCTTCAAAAGTGACACTCACAGCCGCAGACACACAAACTCAACAAAAACCTACAGTTGACTTCAGCCAGTTAATACAGCAATCCTCTACTACTATTATTTTAGAATTCAGTATATGCTAAGAATAGTAACAAAATTACAACTATGGTTCCACATAAAAAATATATCCCAGCTATTCTGCTCTCTGTTTGTATTTTCAGTTCAGAATGTCAAATTTTATTGTTGCCACTTGCAAATTATGATTTTGACATGATTCTATATCCAAGTAATTTGACGGATTATGTCTTTGAAAAAATTGTATTCTCACCACGAACCATAATTGATGGAGTAACTTTTAATTCTACGAAATGGTTTGCCAATTACAAAGGAGCAAATGCCTACCCAAGTTCATTGTCAAACACTAATGGGAATATTTTAACAGTAGTGGAGCCATTTAAGAAGAAAATTAAATATATTCCAGCTTTTCCAGCTTTATTTGGTCGACAAATAAATCGACCAAGCGACAAGTTACTAATAATTAGCACAAAGAATAACCTTGATGAAATCAAAGACAATTTCGTGGATCAATTGAACTGGAGATTGACGAATTCAGTTTACTTTATGGTCATCAATTCCAAGAATGATATTGTCGTATCAAAATATTTTTCGCCACAATAGTTCTACACTATTGTGAATAAGCAGAACCTTTGTACTTCAGTCCAAAGTCCACTACGGAGGAGTTTGGACAGATGTTCAATGCAAATATCAATGTTGGTGACTTTTTCCTTACATAGGTATATTGTAATCATACGAGGCCAATTGCCCACTCGTATGATGTAGAAATTTAACAATACTCAGCAGTTTGTATACAAACAAACTAATAAATATTTAGTAGTTTGACACTCACAATCACTTAGGTATCTCTATATAGGCATGTAAACTAATTTAAGTAAGTATAAGGCAAAACTAATGGGAAATTGTATTTTTACTAATAACTCAGATGTTCACAGAAAAGGATAAAGTTGAAAACTGATGCGTAAGCTTCTTATACAGGATGTAGTCTCAGATAAGTAGGCGAGTGTCTTAACGTTACTTACATTAGGCTAACCATAGCTAGATAGACTTAGTATAAATACATAGGCATTTGCATGCACGAAGAATCTCTTGTCATTCATTCTCTCACATCTTTCTGTGAAACTAGCAGCAGTGGCCACTCAAGTTAACTACACTTGTTAACACACAGATATTTGAATAAAACTAAGTTTTTCTCTTTGCACACTACCCGATCCTGATCCAGCAAAGCCGCTATTATTACTGAGAATACCCGCATCATAATTTTTGATAGCGCATTTGGTCCTTCGAGCCGGATCGGCGTTAAATAAAGGCAAAGTTTAAAATTTTCTTATTTTATTCTAAATATAAATTGTAGAATTTGATATGGTGTTTGTCTTTGATTCTTTTTCCTTAGTGGTATGCAAGTGAGAGCCAGAGAGCATTGAGCGACGATCGAATTTTTCTGTATTATCATCTCTTCACTTCACTAAACAGTTATTACCTCACGAGATTCTTCTCGGTCGTTTTAACTTTGAGGATCCTAGGGGAAAACTTTCTGACAAATCTTCCGTCTGAAGTAAAACGAAAGAAATTCCGTGTCTTCACTCTAGTGCCCATCTCAACATTTCTTCAAAAAATTCTTGAAACTCCAGAAAGCTCTTCACGTATACAATCAGTCATAAGAAAAATCTTCTCTTATATAGAATTCGTCGGACTTGGCTCGTATTTCAAGACCCTCGAGTACTTTAGCCCAATGAAAAACTTCTACGCAAAATAGATATCTACATACACAGTAGTCAAGTACGATAGGGTATAACAAAATTAAAATTCATTTCCATTCCGCGAATAATTACCTGTTTTATTATTGAATCCTTTTCATTGTATTCTTAAGGTATAAAATTTTGTTGATCATTTATCATTGATAAAAGGAAAGTATTTTAAAAATTTATTTGTTCGTCCCAGTAAATCAAATTGAATTTTTCGTTCTATATCTGAAAAATAAAAACAAACAAAGATTTAATTATAAAATTTTATACACCAAATGCAGAAATTTCATATAGTCACGATCCTTCTTATTGTTATAGTAGGAGCCCTCTCTCTAAGATTAGACGCGCCCTGTGCCTTCTGCGTTGCACAGAAGAAGGTATTTCTCAAACATCTCTACCCACACTCGCCAAACCCATACTCGTGCATCTACAGCACCTCAGATATTCCTTTTGGCACCGTCATATTGGAAAAAGCCTGTACACTCGCTGATTGTATCTACGCCTTCGCACTAGAGCCACGACACGTCATCAATACGAAGTATATTCGTTGTTAAGACCGTTCTATGCTCTCCTCTCCTGCACTCCACTGAAAAAACACAAGACACCATAGACGAATTTACAATTTATGTCGGAACCCCTCGACTTCAACAGAAGTCGAAGACTGCAAGGGTTACCGCCAGAGTTGAACGTAGAGATAGTTAGCGACAAGAAATTAAAAGTTATTCAGGGCCCAAGTAGAAAAGTTGATTCAGACACGCAGACAGAAGTTAGTAAGATAAAGAAAACTGAAAGAGCTCACGAGGAACCAAGTCAGGGCACAAGTAATAGTAGTAGTAGTAAATACGAATCATTCTCTGGTTCCTCCTCCAGTACTGGAAAGGAAGGTCTACAGGTTCAAAACCCGACTACAGGATTAGAATTTCCTAATTTAGAAGAAGAAGCAGATACAGGGACAGTTAGGGATTTAGTAGAGTATTTTGAGGACTTTGACGCTACACGTACCTCTACTCCTAAATCTAAACCTCATTCCCCTCCACACCTAGACCTTTCTACATCCTCACTAGGACTTGACAATCTTTTTCAAGATTCTACTAGGGACAACAGTTCCCTATTACCTTTTATTAAATTAGAAACTTCAGTATCAAGCTCGTCATCAAGTTCTAGCTCAAGAAGTACATCACCTATCATAATGGCAATGAAACTCAGCCCAGCAAGCGCCCTACAACAGTTTGATCCCGAAAAGGACGAAGCAGCAGAATGGCTAAGTGCCTTCGAATCCATAGCAGACCCCGCCAAATGGAGTGATGCCACAAAAATCAGTGTCTTTCGACAATCTTTAGGACAAACAGCCATGGCTTGGTTTCGGACAGTGAAATCCGTCCCAGACATCGATAAATGGGCAACGTTAAAACCTCTGTTTCTGGCTGCCTTCAAAACTAAAGACGAGGCGGACAAAGCAGAAGCGGAGCTGGAAAGCCTCAAACAGAAGCCCGACGAACCCGTCGAGAAGTACGCTTACAATTGTTTAAGGCTCTGCGAAATCGTGCAACCTGCAATGGATTGGAATCGAAAGGAAAAATATTTGATTAAAGGATTAAGTTATCCTTTTTATATCAATACATTTGCCCACACCTTTCCTGATCAAGAAGCATTCATCAACCACCTCAGGAAGTTGCAAAATGCAAAGAAATTCTACGGAAGAGCCATCCCTGATCCTGAGGAAAATAAACAAAGCGAACTGGAAACGTTGAAGAAAGAATTAATGGTCATGAAAACTGCTATTGCTGCGAGTACAGCTACTCCACAGTTTACCCCACCTGGGCCATCAAAGAACTTTGAACCCAGGCAAGGTGGAAATCAAGGGAGACCCCCTCCAGGACAATTCCAGACATCCCAGAAGACCCAATGCTTCAATTGCAAGGGTTTCGGCCACATTGCTAGGAACTGCACAGCCCAGCCCTACTGTGACTTTCATAAGGCCAAGGGTCACGCAACTAAGGATTGCAGATCCTTAAAGAAACTTCAACAACAACAGAAGCAGGGAAACGGGAAGAACGGGCAACAGAAGAACTGAAACGCTTCGTTGCCCTAAACTTCTCATTATATGATTTCTCACACACAACTCTAGACAGTACTTATCTAAATTTCAATACAGGTGTCATTTTATGTAAAGGACAAATTAACGATAAGAACGTAAACATTTTAATAGATACAGGAGCAGGTGCATCTATGGTAAAACATCATCTAGTAGAAGGTCTACCGTTAAGCCCCGTAGGATTGCTAAAGGTAGTCACTGCCAATAAACAGGTTATGTTACCTTTGGGAGTTTTAAACCAAACTATATCTATGTGCAAAGTTCCCTTTGATCAGGCTTTTCTTGTCATGGCAGATGATCTAGCTTACGACGTTATATTAGGCAATGATTTCTTACAAAAATATAACATCGATATTTCATTTAGAACTAAATGCATGTTTTATAAACATTTAGCAATGCCCTTCGACCTCGTAGGTAGAAAAATTATAGCAGAAACATTCTCTCTTAATATGGAAATCCCTGATCCCGTAGATCTACCGCCAGTTAAATTCAGATTAAAACATCCAGTTGATTTAAAACCAAACACAGCTCATTTAGTTGAGGTTAAATTCCCAATTTCAAAATTAGGAGAAGTTGCAGGACCAATAGTAATAGAAGGCGAGGATAATTTGTTTGAAAAATACGGTGTTACTTTACCTCGATCTATAGTTAACATAGAGGTCGATAGGCATGCTTCAGAAGGGACCGCACAAGTCTATTTGCACAATCGAGAAAATTTACCTAAACGTATTCCACGAGGAGTCACCATAGGTCATTTGATAGATATAGAATCAAATTTTGAGATAAACGTTTCCGCAGCTATTAAAATCCATACAGTAGCATTACAGGCAACTGACATCGAAGATAATACTAATCAATTAACGGATGAACAAGTGGGAAAGCTCGACATTAACCCTGAATTACCAAAAGACGAAAGAGACAAGTTGATTGCATTCCTTAAAAATTCCGCCGATGTTTTCGCCTGGAGCCATAAAGATCTAGGCACTAAAGGAATACCGGACTTTACAATTGACACCGGTGATCACCCACCAGTTCGTAGTCCTCCGTATCGACACTCTCAGTGGGAAAAGGAGGAAATCCAACGCCAAATAGAAGAATTATCGGAAGCCGGCGTTATCGAGCCTAGTGAAAGTCCTTGGGCATCCCCTTGTTTACTCGTTAAGAAGAAAAATGGCACCCACAGACTTGTGGTTGATTATAGGCGTATAAACGAAATTACGAAGAAAAATTCTTTTCCCCTCAATAGGTGCGATGACTGTTTAGATTCTCTCACCCAAACTTTTATTCACTCCATCTTGGATCTTTTTAGTGGCTATTTTCAGCTTAACGTTAAACCAGAAGACCGTGAAAAGACCGCATTTGTAATTCCGAATGGATTATACCAGTATCGCCGTCTGAGCTTTGGATTATCCAATGCTCCATCAGTATTCCAGAAAACTATGAACACAGTAATGAATGGAATCACTGGACACGGGATTTCGGTCTATTTAGACGACTTACTCGTTTCGGGAAGAGATTATAACGATCACATTAAGAAACTATCAACAGTCTTTCTTAGACTCAGGAAATACGGACTCAAACTACAGCCAACCAAGTGCAAATTCGGATATTTCAAGGTTGCTGTTCTTGGACATGTAGTAGATAAGGATGGACTACATGTTGATGAGGACAAGATCAAAGCCATTAGAGACATGCCACCTCCAAAAGACGTCAAGGGTGCAAGGAGCGTTATTGGATTATTCTCCTATTACCGAAAATTCGTACCAAATTTCTCAGCTATCGCCAAACCCATTACAGACCTCTACAGAAAAATGCAACCATTCCATTGGACGGATAAAATGAATCAGGCTTATATAACTTTAAAAACTGCTCTAACCCAAGCTCCAGTCTTAGTTCATTTCGATAATAATCTGGAAGTTGAAGTACACACTGACGCCAGTAGAGAAGGACTGGGAGCCGCTATCATACAGAAGCATAATGGAAAGGAACATCCAGTCTCCTATGCTTCCAGAACGCTTACTAAACCAGAAAAGAACTATAGCGTGTCCGAACTGGAATGTTTGGCTCTAGTGTTCGCCGTTCGAATTTTTCGTCATTATTTATACGGAAGACCTTTTAAAGTAGTAACAGATCACCACGTTTTATGTTATTTACGTACTTTAAAAGATCCCACAGCTAGATTAGCTAAATTCGCCTTAAAATTACAAGGATATACCTATACGGTGCAATACCGTTCAGGACGACTTCATACATTGGCTGATTGTCTGTCTCGGCACCCAGCAACGAAAGCTAATCATACAGATGAAGACGACGATAATATTCCGATGATTTCCTGTGCAGCTTTTACCTTGGAAGACATGAAGAAGATTCAATTAGAAGACATGGACGTCAAAGAAATAGTAGACTTAATCAACAAACCTAATAAGTCATGCAAAGAGAAGAAGTACATTAAACAATTTTCCATTAAGGATGGCATTTTATTTCTGCAGAAGTCATTGGATAAGGAACCTCGAATGTATGTACCCAAGAATTTACGTCTCATCATAATGGAACAATTACATGACTTACCCACAGCAGGTCATATGGGTTTCACCAAAACCTTTGCGAAAATATACTCTACGTATTATTGGCCTTCTATGTCCTCCGACATATTACGGTACGTACTTACATGCGAAAAATGTTAGTCAAGAAAAAGACACCGAGCAGTCTCTCAAGGAACACTACAAAACATAACTACATACAATTTATTCGAAAGGATTGGCTTAGATCTATTAGGACCATTTAACCCCAGTGAAAATTTCGAAAATAAATACCTTGTGGTATGTACGGATTATCTTTCTCGCTACGTAATAGCAAAGCCAATTAAGACCAAAGAAACAAAGGAAATAGCTAAATTCCTCGCAGAAGAAATCGTTTGCAAAATTGGAGCATTCAGATTTTTAATTACAGATAGAGGCCTTGAGATGACAAGTTGCATTGTACAAAACCTAATTCAAGCATTAGGAAGCATACATAACAAAACAACAGCCTACCATCCTCAATGCAATGGACTAACAGAAAGGCAAAATGCGACGTTTGCTCAAATTATTAGTTTCTACGCTGATCCAGTAAACAAATTCAGGGACTGGTGTTCCTGGATACCTCACTGCTGTTTTGCTATCAATACCACTGTAAACCGCACAGGTTACACCCCATATTATCTTGTTTATGGGAGACAAGCAACTCTGCCTTTACATGTAGCTACCCTACCCAGAAGTGAAAGTGATAGAAACGCAGAAATCGCAAAATTAGAAGAAGCCCGTAACATGGCTGTAGTGCATATCAAAAGAGCACAAGAAAAAGACAAGGAGCGATATGACCGAACTCACAAGGACGTACAATTCAAAAAGGATGATATGGTCAGAGTATACAATCCTGCACGTAAGAAAGGAGTCACGGAGAAATTAATGTCTCGCAACACAGGACCTTTCAAAATTGTTAGATCTATTAGTCCTGTAACCTATGAAGTCGCGAAACCTACTGGCAAGAAAAAGTACGACACGGTACATGTTTCAAAATTGAGTAAAAGTCCAGTGAGAAAACAAGTTACTTGGAAAGAAGATTTAGAGGAGCAATTCTCCGATGATAACTCCGACTCTGATCTACCCAAACCTAATCCTATTCCTTCCACTAAGCGAATAGCACAGGATAGTTACACGATGCCAGAGACTTTGTCTCCACCGCTATCCCCAAATAGACGAATAACAAGGTCTATGTCAAAAGTCTTATCTCAATGATAACCTATTACCTTTCTTTCTTTCTAGATGGCTAATATCCTACTTCATCTAGTGAAGAAAAAGGTCTGCACTCATTATGGACTTGTTAATATAGTCGAACCACCAAAATCGGATATTCCAACTACTGAACCTCAGTGGCGAATATTATTGTTACAAAAGGCAGAAGAATTACAAGAAAAAGTATACGGAGTAAAAATGCTCCCGGAAGACGAGTGGCCTTTCAAGAAAATGTTTTTGAGAACTAAACTGCAAATTCACGACTCAACCAAAATACCTCAAACAGACAAAAGTAGTTATTACAGAGTACCATATGACAATCAAAACCACTTTACATTCCTGGAATCGGTCAAACACTTCACTGAATCCTACGTCATAGATCCAGACTTGCAATGTCCAATTTGCAACAGAAATGAAAGAGCTCTTTTAGAACTGATCGATCACATAATTTCCAAAAGCTTCATCTCGCAGTTAGAAGAAGCAAATAAATTAAAATATCCTCCTAGCTTAGACCGAATATGCAGGGACCATTACTTTATGAAGGTTTTACCCGACAATCACGGTCGATCACTCGTACAACTCACATTACCTCCAGATTGGTTCGCTAGAATTTACCGTGAGGGTGAAGACGGAGAAGAAGACTACTTGGAGTACGACAGTCTTGGAAAACCTAACATTGCAGAAACGGCAACAAAAATATTCAGAACAAACCCTATCAATGCTCATACTCAGACCGTCGACTCATTACCTTCACTGCCTTCAGCAACACCTAAAACCACTTCTTTAAAATGTCCAATCTGCCCCCACGTAGCTACAGATCTAATAGGAATTTTGGACCATGCCATTTTCAGTACGTGCAATACAGAAATAATTAACAAACTTGGAACTGAGCGATATAACAATACCAACCCCAAAACGAAACCTAACGTCGTTTCAAACTGCACCTCCTTAGTACCCTACAAGCCTCCTAATGACGAAATAACACTCGATGTTATCAAGAAACCGAAAATTTCACAGTTCACTCCCGCACCAGGGTGGGAGCGTCCTGGCCCTTCGGTAAACACAGTTGCGCTCCAAACGCTTGATGCCAAACCAACAAAATCAAAGAAAAGAACTTTGAATGACAAAAACATTGTTGGCTACGCAAAATTAGATCCTTCAGAAATATTATCACCCTCCATCAACATTCCAAAAATAGTTCCCTATTGTGGGATACTACAATTTTCTATCATTAACACTGCTACGCAAGAGTATCAAGAAAAGACAATCGAAACTAGAACAGTTTCTATTCAAACTGCTTTAAAGAAACCAACAGAGGAACAAATCATCCAGACAAATGTTCATTACACCAGGATTCTACCAAAAAAGGTTACCACAATACAAGACACTGTACTACAAGTTGGTGCTAATGGATGGTGCCCAAAATCACGAGGTAGAAAAGACAATCAAACCAAAAGAGATTGTCGTCAAAAATTCTTCGAGGAAAAGCAAAATAAAGATACGCAAATGCAAGAATTCGCTCATTCCACACGAAAATTCGCTTACACCAGTCGTTTAAAAACCGTCGATACTGAAATGGCTATTGATGACCCCGATGTCCCAGAATGCACAGGATGCACCCGCAACATATTTCAGGACGGGGTGACTAATACCACTCCAATGATCTTGTGCAGTATCCATGGTATAACTCCATATGCACAGTACACAAATTTTGATGGATTAATACCACAAGGACTGCAAGAGAGAGAGACCCCTCGTGAATCCATACAAGTAATAGAAAATCCCTATGAACAAATACAAAATCCGTTTGAAAAAGACCAAGAACAATTCCCTACTTCCTTCCATTCTCGCCCTCCTCTACCCAAACGTGAGCGTTGGCCAAAAATCATAGATCTTACTAAAGCAAAAAAGGCACGAGATAGCTCAGAAAAGAGAGAAAAATCAACAGAAAAAGAGAAGGAAAAATCAAAAGAAATTAACATCAAAGAGAAATTAGTAAGATCAAGTGAAAGCGACAAGAAAGAAAGCAGGGAATGGAATAGACCTAGCAACAGCAGGGATTACAAGCCTAGCGACAAAAGAGAATACAGGCCCAGTGACAAAAGGGATCACAGGTCTAGTGCCAAAAGAGATTACAGGCCTAGCGACGAAAGGGGTTACAGGCGTAACGATAGAAGAGATTACATGCCTAACGAAGGAAGAGACTACAGACCCAATGAGAAAAGAGATTGGAATAACTCCAATTACAAAGAATTTAATCAACACAGAAAATAATCTTCTTTATCACTGCAGGTATCAAAATGTTGCGTCTCATCCTACTTTGCATTCTTCACCAAACACTAGCGGATCCACCTATCAAAATAATTACAGGAGCTTACATACGACCAATTGAAAACGTAATATTATATTCTGAAACAATTCCCTTAATCTACGACGTTCAAATACAATATCCTGACATGAATCACATAACCGAAATCATTTTGGGGGATTGTAAATTTGAAAACAGAACCAAGGATTCCGATTGTATTCTCATAGCAGCAGCAATTGATCACTTAGAAGCCATTGCCGATCACATTCTTTTAACAGAATCATCAATATTTATGGCAGTGCAACACAACATTATGGAGTTCACGAGTCCTCCATACGCCCGGGATAAACGATGGATAAAGCCTTCTCCCCTCGCCAGTTCGTTCATTCAACCTACAACTACCGCCGACCCCTTCTCCGATCCAAGGTCCCGACGTGGGATAGGATCTTGGCTTGGAGACGGATTCAAAGAAGCTTTCGGATTAGCAACACAAAAAGACATTCAAGAATTAGTTTCTAACAACGAAGCCGTAGAACAGTACATGGACTCAGTCAAGAATGCAGTTACAGAAGAACACAGATATTTAATTCAAGTGAAAACAGTTGTAGAAAATCTCTCAGTTACCCTACAAAAAGGAATGGCAAATTATAAGAAAGTCATAGATCAGATGATACAAGCACAAAATGATCACGAAAAACTAATAAATGAAAAACTACTAAAGATAGATCGATTTAATTCAAAAATTGGACTTCTAACAGTACAACTCACTCAGCATATGTACTGGCTAGCTCAAGCAATCAGATACAACGATGTATTACAGCATTGTCGTAACAATTTAATTCCCCTCGACGTCATAGATAGAAACGAGTTAGCCAGGGATATAAAAATTTTAGACGCAGCCATTCATAAAGACGGATACCAAGTCAGTATCCAGCCTACAAATTCTACAACATTTTACAGATTACCAATCGCCAATTGCATGTTTACGAAAAATAGAATTGTTGTCCGTGTTTCAGTCCCCATATCCAGGATTAATGAACAATTCCAACTCTACGCAGTCAAAACCGTTCCATTCGCATGGAATAAGAAAGTTTGTCATATTCGCTTTGAACCATCTTATGTCGCCGTCAGTGAAACCTCTGTAACTCCTATCACAGGGACTAGCCTACACACTTGTTCTCCGGAGCAAGGACTATGCCACCTACCTCAATTCCAAAGTGACATACTAAATGGTGCAACCTGCCCTACCAAACTTTTTAAAGGGGCAACAGTCGACGAATTAAATAAAGCATGTATCTTGCAATGCAATCCCACTCAAGATACTTTGATCACAGAGGTAGACTACCACGACTACGTAATAACTTACCCAACACAGGACGCTCATATCAAATGCAGCAAAGAATCTATTCCCATAAAAATGCCTTCAGAAACAGGAAGTCTACAGGTGCAGTTGACGTGTGGTTGCAGTCTGATGATGGACGGTCGTCAAGCAATCGCACCACCATATCCTTGTCTGAACTCTATTTCTTCCATCAACACAGTTCAGCCCATCATTCCTGTGGCCTGGTCAGCTGTTACTTCGATAATGATCAGTGCTCTCAACCAACCCGAATTAACTTCGTTCGCCAACTTATCAGAGTGTTTAAAAACAAATTGGGAAGAAGACACGCCTGTAGTTAACATTAGCATTCCGGACAAAGTGATAATCGACAAAATCAAACCACCTGTCCTTCTACATTACACAGCAACAAGTTATGTCCCATCATTTGGATTCCTCTGGACATTTTCTCTGACTGTATTTGTATTTTATATCTTCTATAAACAAAGAATCTTGATGGCAGCTTCAGTTGGCGCATCCCAAGTTCATTATGTCAGAGCTGAAGACTCAGCAACTGTAGGACCTGTAGAAGTTACACTTATTATTATCACCATTGCCAACGTCCTACTCATCTTACTAATAATTGGAATACTTATCAGACGGATGTTATTACACACTCTACCCAACCGAAGGCGCCCGATGAGAACTAGAAGTCGTTACCTTCCTTCTACTCGACGTGAGATGACTTTATCCGACTTGGATCCGATGCCCACCTCTACTATCTGGACTCCATCCAATACTCCTGTTAAAACAAAAACATTGGAATCAACTCTCGCATTAAAAGAAGCCACTTCTTTGAGGACCCGTGGACAACAAACCGATACCGATGACGATGAAGAAATTGACCCGGCCTTGTAAACTGACCGTCCCCGGATATTTGGAACCAAATAGGCCATGATTGAAATGTTTGTTATTTCTATCGAACATTTATTCATCCGCCTATGAGTGTAAAAAGTTTTAGTTTGTAGGCATTCACTATTACATACACTACATATTCACTACTAATACTGTATAAGTAAGAGTGGTCATACCTGGCTAGGCGGCTTACGTGAATAATCAATCTCTATGTCTGCTGTCGGGTAGTGGGTTCGAATCCCGCTTGGGGTATAAGGCCAGAGGTTGTTTGTGCGACGCACGAATGGAAAGATAGATAAACTAACTATGGGGTAATGGAACTATAGTACCTGAGAGGCCCAAGTCGAGTGGGATTCCGGGTACAGTAGGGCAGAACCCCATCAGGCACTCCTCGTGTGTGTAGTGAGGCTATGAATCCATCTAATGACAGCCTTTGACCTCTCGGCATTAACTAACAACAATGCCTGTCTCAGAGGAGTTGGCAATGAGCCCGATTATGTGGCCTGAGCCCTGGACACCTTCTCTATAGAAGGTTGTTCGCCTCTTATAACAGAACAGAACAGAAGAGTGGTCACATAGGGAAATAGGTAAAAAAAAAATAAAAAAAAAACAAATGTACTCACCTCTAGTTTTAATAAACCCTAGGTTTATATTTCGGAAGGGGAAAATGTCGTATCAAAATATTTTTCGCCACAATAGTTCTACACTATTGTGAATAAGCAGAACCTTTGTACTTCAGTCCAAAGTCCACTACGGAGGAGTTTGGACAGATGTTCAATGCAAATATCAATGTTGGTGACTTTTTCCTTACATAGGTATATTGTAATCATACGAGGCCAATTGCCCACTCGTATGATGTAGAAATTTAACAATACTCAGCAGTTTGTATACAAACAAACTAATAAATATTTAGTAGTTTGACACTCACAATCACTTAGGTATCTCTATATAGGCATGTAAACTAATTTAAGTAAGTATAAGGCAAAACTAATGGGAAATTGTATTTTTACTAATAACTCAGATGTTCACAGAAAAGGATAAAGTTGAAAACTGATGCGTAAGCTTCTTATACAGGATGTAGTCTCAGATAAGTAGGCGAGTGTCTTAACGTTACTTACATTAGGCTAACCATAGCTAGATAGACTTAGTATAAATACATAGGCATTTGCATGCACGAAGAATCTCTTGTCATTCATTCTCTCACATCTTTCTGTGAAACTAGCAGCAGTGGCCACTCAAGTTAACTACACTTGTTAACACACAGATATTTGAATAAAACTAAGTTTTTCTCTTTGCACACTACCCGATCCTGATCCAGCAAAGCCGCTATTATTACTGAGAATACCCGCATCATAATTTTTGATAGCGCAATATTGAAGAACTAACAGTGTCACTGTTCACGAAAGAGTTTGCAAGGATTGATTTCACAACATCACAAGAGCTACAGAGAGGAGTCACAAGAAAAGGTTTACACCGAAATCTTCATAAAAAACATATCCTTGCAATTGATATAGTAAACAATGAAATTTATGCCACACGGAAGTGCGCCTCATCGTCCCCGTACGTTTTTATTAACAAAAGATTATTTCAAGAATGCATTCGTAGTAGCGTAGGGTATCCTCTGATAGAAGTAATGGCTGATTATTTAAATTTCACGTCTGTCTACAGAAGAAAATCTGGGCGTGGTGCTGTTAGAAAAAACTTTTTTGGCTGGATATCTCCAGAAAACCCTTACGCAAATTTATTTGAGTACAAGAAGACAACAGCTATATATCTAACATTCCCTGGAGAATGGAGATTCAGTTACTGTGTAGACAAAGAGACGTATTACGATAAGCCTTTGTCTATCTGGATATCCATAATGGACGTGAGTACGTGGCTATTATTGCTAATCTGTTGTCTTTTAGGCAATGCACTAATATTTCGATTTACAAAACAAAAACTGACATTTGAATCTATTAGTAACTTCTTCCTTTCCGCCATTGCCATTCTTCTCAGACAAAACCACAACCAAAGGAAATTCCTCATCTATGCAATTCTATGCTGAATATTGTGTTGAATATTCTTGTAACTGAGTATGAAAGTTACATTACAAATGAAGTTGTTGCTCCTGTGGACAAAAAGAGAATGAACAATTTCCGTGAACTAATTCAGAATAATTATAAAATAGTTTCTGTCATTGGACATCTAACTGGAGGAATGAACCAAAGTCAAGGCTATTCTGCAGTGCATCCTTATTTCGTAGAATATGGTATTACGGACAAGGAAAACTCGAGTGTTTATTTTTACGATACTGATAAGTATAATATGACTACATATTATGATATAAGAAAATCGTGTTTGTCAGACACGAAACTTAAACTTTTTTTCGAAGTTAGGAAATCCATTTCTGAATTAAGCCTTTACCCAGTACAGCAAAAGCTTCCCTTATTAAAATGTATTGGAACAGTAGAACACGCACATCGCCAACCCATTTCATGGATGTATATTGGATGTTTTCGGTATGAACATCTGCATGTTGTCCAAGAACTGAATGAAGTGGGACTACTCGACATTTGGCGACGACTTAAATATTTCTACCCTACAGTTTTCAGGTTCTTCGAGGAAAAAAAGCATTCCGAAGGAGAATTTCGGAGCCTTAGCTTTGACATGAAAATTGGTGCAATTTTTAATGTACTGGGATATCTGGTCATTATTCCTATTTTTGTATTTCTACTTGAAAAATATTTGACTTTAGTCTTTCGAAATATACTTGCTGTTTATATTTTCTGGATATATTTCAGCGATAGATAATCTGTATGAAACTTTGTGTGGTTTGTTTATTGTGTGCTATAATGTACAATCTATTTTGAAAATGAGCTGAAATGAAATTAATGTGAATACAATATCTATAAGTTCGATTAAAATAAGTTTTCACTTTTTGTCCAAAAGATTCAAAACATTTTTAATAATAATAAAACATTTTTAATAGTTTAATAGTATGGCTTATTTTTCATCAACACAATTGGTAATTATCATAAAGTGCAATTTCATAATGTAAATAGTTGCTCGGTTTTAATGGCTTAAAATACCACCACTGGTTTTTGGTCAACTAATATTTCAATAACTTAACTTTATAATATTGGACTTGTATTTAAAAAAGTTGTAAAAAATTCACGGAATGTGAAAATTTTAACTTATTTCTATTAATTAGATGAAATCTCAAAATAAAAGAAATAAATTGTCAAATTAAGGAGAATTTAATGAATTTAATGATTCATTTAATGAGTATTTATACATACAGAGTAGTGAAAAGCAGAATATTTGGATACCTGGTTTACTTAGCAGTTGCATTTACAACAGAAATCAAATTACACCTGAAAGTGAACAGTGTAAGTAGTTACTTGTACACATGAAGTATTTTAGGTATGTATATTTGTTAATAATAGATTCTGTCCTTTCATTTCTTGAGTGGGACCAATTCGTATAATATTATGTTCACAATTCTCAGAAATGGTCCCAGGGGTTTAAGAATAGCTTTTAGGTAATAAAAAGTTTTTTCACTGGCAAAGAAGACAGTTGCTTGTTGTGTGTTATTCTCTTATTGCTTCTTGACTAGTAGTAGATTAGGAATTTAGCATTGCTTCGTTCAATTTATTTTGTTTCTTCAAAATTGCATTTTTCAGTTTTTAGTGTCTTTACAGTATTTTGGACTCCAAACGAGTAATTATATCGCCTTTTGGAATACGAGAATATTAATAGACGACAGGATTCTTAATATATGAAGATTTGTAGCTCCTAATTACGGGAACAAAAACGTAAGCTACTAATAAAATTATATACAATTTAATTATTTCAGTATTTTTATTACTTCTTTTAAAATTTTCATTTAAAAAAATCTGGAGGGATTTATACTTGATCAGCTTTATCTTTGCAAGAAATACTACAGGAGTGGTCAGAATACAAAAGGCAAATATTTTCCAAATATTATGAAAGTATATATTTTTTCGTGAAACTATATTTTTGTTTTTTTAAATAGGATTAGAAGCATTAAAATATGGCAGATGGATTAAAGAAACGGAAAAGGGGCCCCGAGGAGTCAAAAGGAGATTTGAACATTTTCGAATGGAACATTGCTAATTTTACACAAACCTTCAAAAACAAAAGAGACAATGAGAAAATGACATCGCCCGTGTTTGTTGGGAAATCTACCGATCTGCCGAATAGCCTCTGGAAAATAGTAGTGTTATTCAAGGACAAAAATGATGACGCAGATGAAAAGCACCTGGACATCTATTTAACATTGACCAAGGAATTAAATCGTCACAATCCTGTTGTAAAAGTCATTTCTGAATATTTCCTGTTGGATAGAAATCAAAAGGAAGTAACTAATCGTAAAGAAGAGACTGTAGATGAATTCGGAACTGAAAATAAGAACTGGGGCTTTTCTGCAATGGCCACCCGTTCTGAGTTGTTCAATGGACATAGCGGATATTTAGATGACGATATGCTACGTATTCGAATTAAGGTCTGGATCCAGAAGGGAGGAACAAATTCAGTCGTATTCAAAAAATTCTATACAGATCAACTACACAAAAATTTAAATCAGCTGCTCGATTCATCTAAATTTGCCGATGTCGAGATAACCGCCGAAGATTCTACTTTTAAGGCACATAAGGGTATTCTGTCCTGCCGGAGCCCAGTTTTCGAAGCAATGTTTCAGAACGACATGAATGAGTCTCTAACAAATACTGTTAAAATTGAGGATTTCAACGGAAAGACGGTCAAACGAATGATCGAGTTTATCTATTCGGGAAATGTGGAAAATGTGGAAGAGGATTTCATGGAATTACTCAAAATTGCAGAGAAATACCAACTACACGAATTGAAAGAGGCGTGCACTAAGGCAGCCATTTTGAAAATGTCCATTGAAAACGTCATTGAACTTTTAATTTTAGGAGATATGCATAATGCTCCGGAATTGAAATACAAGGCTATGGCTTTCATCAATAGCAACAAAGCGAATCCCATGTTTTCTCAGGGAAAACAGTTTGGAGCTTTCAAAAAGTTTGTGAAAGAACATCCTATGCTGGTTTTTGAAATGTATCAAAACCTTCGAAATAACGATGTCGATGTGCACCATTCAGGAAAATCCAACGAAACAATCGAAGAGGTCACAAGATTCACAACAAATGACGAAGAGTTGGAAAATATTCCTAATAATGTCCAATAAGACATATGAACAATTAATTAATTTCTACCTTCTAAAAGTTATATTTTATACACATTGACGCATAGTCAAGAAAATGTAGATAATTACTAGAAAGGAAAATTTTAACATTTATTATCTCTAATAATTTAATTAAATCTCAAGAAAGAGACTGAATTTAGGCGAATTTGATGAAAATATTTTGGAAGAGATTGCCAATCTGCGACTACAAGTATATTAAAGCTCGAAAAGATGATTAACGCTCGAAAAGTTTTTCTGTAAAGGTGGAATTAATTAAATTGTCTTCTAAAATCTGTACCATTTCTTTATTTAACAGTATTTAATTAATACAGCAGTTAAATTAATTAATTGACAGTTAATTAATAACAACCACATTATTAATTACTTTTATATGCTCATATGCACTATGATGGAATATATTCAGAAACTGGAAATAGTTATTACATTGCAAGCAAATAAAATTTCAACATCATAGATTATAAAGGGATATGCAGCTTTTATCAAGTGCAGTATATATTAGGATTAATTTGAAATGTCAGAATTCTTAAATAACAACAATTTTATTGTTTTGAATGCATTTCTTTAGAATTGTACATTAAGACTCCGTATATTTCGGAGAATTATTAGAACTGCATTTGTAATACTAATAAGTATAGACACATCATGTAATATACATCTTGGAATGAACTTCACGCATGATAATAAAAGAACATGATTTTTAACTGTGATGACTCTCTCCGAAGAAAAGAAATTTTTGAAGAGGGGTGGATTTCGTAAAACTCCGTTGCTATATATAACTACTTGCTTGATGGTACTGTTCCAATGGAAAAATCTTATGTAATGCAATTTATTTGATATATTTAATTTTCTAAGATTTCTTACCAAAATTTGCAAGACTTCATAAGCACATTTTTAACAGTTAACATGATGAATATTGATATATCTTTGTCAAATGTCTTGCAAGTAGTTCAAGCAGAAATACGAAAACAGGAATAATGACCAGATATCCAAGAACATTAAAAATTGCACCAATTTTCATGTCAAAGCTAAGACTCCCAACTTCCCCTTCAGATTGCCTTTTCTTTTCGTTGAATCTCTTTAGTATATGAGGTCTGAAATATCTAAGTCGTCGCATAAGGTCGAGTAGTCCCATTTCATTCAGTTCTTGGACAACATTCAGAAGTTCATGCCGAAAACATCCAAATAGTATCCATGAAAGGGGGTCACGATTTGCAAACTCTTTTGTTCTGAAACATTTCATTAAGGGAAGATCTTGTTGTATATAGGTATAGTAAAACACGATTTCCCCAGCATTTCCTAGTTCAAAAAAGAGTTTAAGTTTCGTGTCTGACAAAAACGATTCTCTTATACCATAATACGTAGTCACATCAACCTTATCAGTATCATAAATATAAACACTCGAGTTTTCTTTGTTTTTCATTCCATATTGTGCGAAAAATGGACGCACAACAGAATAGCCATCACTTTCATTTAGTCGATTTCCAATGATAGAAACTATTTTATATCCATTAAGAATGAGTTCTTTGAAATTGTTCATTCTCTTTTTGTCCACAGGGGCCACAACTTCATTTGTGATGTAACTGAGTTACAAGAATATTTAACACTAAGCATAGAATTCCATACAAGAGGAATTTCCTTTGGTTGTGGTTTTGGCGGAGAAGAATGGCAATGGCGGAAAGGAAGAAGTTACTAATAGATTCAAATGTCAGTTTTTGTTTAGAGATTCGAAATATTAGTGCATTACCTAAAAGACAAGAGATTAGCAATAATAGCCAAGTACTCACGTCCATTATGGATATCCAGATAGACAAAGGCTTATCGTAATACGTTTCTTTCTCTACAGGAATGTTATTTTTCCAGTAAATGTTAAATATATGACTTTTGTGCTACGGTACTCAAACACATTTACGTAAGAGCCTTCCGGACTCATCTCACCGCACAAATGGCTGTCCCTTATAGAAAGTCGTCCGTAGACAGCAGTGAAATTTAAATAGTCAGCCAGTACTTCTATGAGTGGATACTCTACATCCATGGTAATGCATGTATAAAACATCCTTTTGTTAATGATAACGTATGGGGACGAAGCACACTCTCGTCCTATGTAATCCGTCCCCCGTACAATAATAGGTTTTACATGAAGATTTCTATGTAAACCTTTTCTTGCAATTCCACTACGTCGTTCTTGTGATGTGAAATCAATCCTTGCAAACTCTTTGGTGAACAGTGACACAGTTAGTTCTTCAATGTCATTCTTGGAATTGATGACCATAAAATAAACCGCAGTCGTCACTCTCCATCTCAATTGACCCATGAAACTGTCTTTGATTTTCTCAAACTTATTCTTTGTGCTAATTATGAGAAACTTGTCGTTGGGTCGATTTATTTCTCGACCAAACCAAGTTGGAAAAAATGGAATACGTTTTATATCCTCCTCAGGTGGTTCGACTACTATTAAGATATTGCCATTTGTGTTTGACAATGAACTTCTGTATTCGAATCCTCCTTTGTATTTAGCTTTCCATTTGGTTTTATTAAAAGTTGTAGCAAGAATTATGGTTCTTGGTGAGAATACAATTTTTTGAAAGATATAATCCGTCAAATTACTTGGATACAGAATAATATCAAAATGATAATTTGCTAGTTGTGAGGGTAGATTTTGACATTCTGAAGTGAAGATATAAACAGAGAGTAGAATAACCGCGATGTATTTTGCATGTGAAACCATAACTGTAATTGTTATCTTGAAATGTTAGAATACAGTAATGAATTTTTGAAAAGTAAAGCCATTCTTCAAGGCTTAAGATTAAAGACAGAGCAGAAGAGAAAGAGAAGTGATTTGAAAGAATAGCAAATAGTATTTGAGAGAAGGTTTGTGATATAATATTCTGTAAGACACCAGTTCAAAGAGACAAAAGTCAAATGTCCTAGTTGAGAAATAAAACCAACTTATTTATTGAGCCCAGCCATTGGACAACTCCAGAGTCTCCCCATTTCTTGCGTGTTCTCTTATTTACTTAGAACTTAATTTATTTATGCACAGGTCAGTCGAACGTACTCTTTATGTGTATTATCCTATTACGTTTTGCTTTCTCCTTTGTTTTCTTTTCTTGTAGCTTAGATGTAGACGATTAAAACATTCATGACTCTACGGAAAAGTCTAGAAACTTCTATTTGCTAAGACGAAAATTCTGTTAAATGTCACGCTAGGAATTGTAAAAAGTGTACTCAAATTTACCAAACAATATTATCGAGTGAAGCATCTTTATACTGAAACTGTTACACTATTAATTATTAATTAAGACCCTATTAATGTAAATAACCTTTGTAACCTTCAATCCCTCAACAACTTTGTTTTGTACTTTTATAAAACAGTAATTCTTTTTGAGATTTAATTTAATTATTAGAGATAATAAATTTTAAAAATATCACTTTTCATGAATTATTTACAGTTTTTTTGAAAACACATCACAGATCAAAATTTTATATGAAAATTAATTAATTTGGCTATGCACATTACATTAAAGATTTCCCAAAAAAGTATAATCATTTAAATCAGTTGTACACCTCTTCAATGTTTTTATTTCGAACATTTTTATACATTTCTAAAATCAGCTTCGGACGCTCTTTCGCTAATTTTTCAAAGCTCCCTCAAGCGAGAATTTTTAATTTAGAACTTCAGTTTTTTTCGTTCTGGAGCTAAATTTGGGGATTTTAGCTTCACAGGGTATAAATAATAAAAAAAATGCATTTAATGTATTCCCTAGCAAATAATACAGAAATATTAAAATGTTAGAATTAAAAATTTGCGATTGAGAGAACCTTATAGGAGAATCACCATGGTTACAATAGCCTTGAAAAGCTCCATTCCCATTTCCCTGAAAAAACATGGGATTAGCTTTGTAGCTATTGATGAAAGCCATGGCTTTGTATTGAAATTCCGGAGCGTTGTACATAATATATACCCTATAATATAATCCACAGTTCTACATATGTATAACATTTTCAACGGACATTTTCATAATCGCCGTCTTTGTGCAAGCAAATTTCAATTCTTCCAATTCGAATTTCTCTGCAATTTTCAGTAATTTCATTAGAATTCCTGAGGATATCGAGTTCAGTGTTCACGACAAACCCATTGAGTTTAAAGGTACCACGGCTAATGCTTAATAGAAAAATTGGGGACACTGTTATTGGTGATGTCCGTACAGTTTCCAATTCTGTAAACGAATTTTTCTCAGATTGCTAAATGGAATTTGTATGTACAATACGCTACTTTAAGTGGAAATTTTTATAATGTGTAATAGGAGTAATATATAGTTTCCCCAAGCAAAGCTTACTATCGTTATTTTCGATTCTCTTTAAAACAGCTATCCAAAAATACTATAATATTTACTGCCCCTGTTGGAAAATATTATTTCAGCATTTAGATTGGGTTATGATCGCATACCTACATAGTTACTCCGGAGTTCCGACTAATGAAAAACTCAATGAGCAACTTATAAGGGTTCTTGGCTCTTTTTCGCCCCTGAAACCAAAAATAAAAGACTGGAATCAAAGATATCAGCACATAAATGTAATTCTGTTGTGCACTCTGTGTATTCAAACTGAGACCAATTTTTAACTATAAAGATGGAAATGAGTTTTATATGATTTCCAATAATTAATGATTAAGTACATTCAGGAAATATGCCTAGTTGTGATTACTTGCCATATACAATGGATACCTAAAGTAAGATAAGGGCTTCAGCTCATTTAGTAGCCTAGCCCCAGGTAAAGTGGGATGAATAAAATTGGTGATAAAAATGTAATGCTGATTTTTATTGATTAGATTTTCTGTTATACATTATTTGGTCTATATACATATACTCTATTATATCTTATATTTTCTTTATGCACTCTATTATAAATTATATTTTCTCTATATACTCTATAGTGTACATTATATTTTCTGTGTACACTCTATTATACATTACATGATCTCTATATACTTTATTATGCATTACACTTTCCTTTTATATATACAATATTATATAGTATATTTTCTGTGGAAGTATATGTATACGGAAAAAGTTGAAATTCTACTTAAAAAATTCTCGCTTAAGAGTACCTTCGACGTATACTATAGATTAAAGTATAGATAGATATAGATACTGTAGAAATAATTAAATTCTATCTTCATATTCATTTTTACTCATTTGTCATCTAACTTATAGGACTACACTAACTGTCTTTTTCGAGTGCAGCGATTAGTCATCACGTATTCATTGCTCTTCTAACTGGCAATAGACGGCCGCTGACAGTTCCTTAGCAATTTCCTGCAGATTACAATCTTCTGATATCTAAAACGCACAAAAATGTCTCAAGATTAATTTCTGATGCTTATACTCTATTTTTAAGTCTACTGAATATTATTCGCATCAATAACATTCAAATGGAGTCGTTCACAAAGAAAACTTTACAAAATTTCTTGAATTACTCGAATTTTGGTTTTCGGAGGGTGCAATGGGAACGGGAATTTTTATTATGTGAAAGACCCCTTTAAATGATGATGATATGAATATAGGAATAGTATACAATAGAAATTATGAAAATTATGGAAAACTACTTCTTGTAATGACCTTGCAATAGATGTTTGCCTCATTTCGAAAAAAGCAATTTCAAATATTATTCTGAGGGTTGAGAAAGACGGCCGTTTATTTGCATCCGGATGCCAGCATTCACGCATCACGTGGTACCTAATTTACAACATTGCTTATTTAGTATTAATTTCTAGGTGGATAAATGCTTAGGGAAAGAAGTGGTGAGAAAATTTACAGTTCCTGGGATGCGTAATTCGGTTTAATATTCCTGAGTCCATTTTTTAGTTGTTCCACAAACTCTAGTGTAGGAGTCATTCCAGGATAAGGCATTTCTCCGAAAGAGAATATTTCCCAAAGTGTAATGCCGTAGGCCCAGACGTCTGATTTGCTAGAAAATGTATTTGTGAGAAGGCATTCCAGCGCCAACCATCTCCACGGCAAAGCATCCTTCGCCGTTTTCACATACTCAGTGTAGTTGTAAGTTCTCCGACTCAGACCGAAATCGGTCACCTTGGCATTGGCTTCTGCCGTCAGAAGCACATTTCTCGAAGCCAAATCAGAATGGATTACCTGTGGCCATAAAAATAAGAATATTCATTGAATGCATTAAGAAACTAAAGCTGTACTGCATATTTGTCAGAGTAAAACAAATCATAGTAGACATACATTTTTTGTTCCGAGATATTCCATAGCATTGGCAATTTGATAGCACCACTTCATTAAGGTTTTCATTGAATGAATGGAATGTGATTCCCCAACCTCCTGTCCCGCTCTTTAAGAAATTTCATTGAATATAATATAAATGTTTTACAATGATAGTGCAGTTAGAAATGTAGCGTTTCATTTATTTGTCCCTTACCTTTGATCAATGTCAGTGTTTATATATGACTTAATTATAGGACACTTCATAAATAGATGTTTAAAAGATCGCAAATATGATTCCAATGAACCCAAGTCACAGAACTCCAGTGCCATGTACAAAACACCTAAGATATTTCCAGTTAACTATTATTAAGTCACAATAACTTTCAGAATGTTTAACTTGTAATGTTAATTTAATGTTCAGAATGTATTATATAAATAATTGGAAAATGAATCTGTTAAATGATTGTTACCTTGCTGTATTTCTTTTCTGTAGACCCCAATAAGTTCCACTAAATTAGGATGCTCTCCAACATACATTAGCATCTTTATTTCTGAAACTAATGCTTTCATGTGGCTAATGCTGCAATTCGGGGATAACGTTTTGAATGCAATAGAACAATCGACTCCTCCAATTTTTCCTTTGTAAACTTCCCCAAATTCTCCCTTTCCAAGCAGCATTCCCTTGTCTATTTCAAAACCCATAAAATAATGCAGAAACGAATGCTTAATTAATTTAAGGTCTATGTATGTACTTTTCTATGTAATTGTCTATTCATAATAATTTCTTTACCCAAATGAAACGAATGTTTCTCTAATTCTAACTTTGTGTCAAAAGGCAATTCTATCGGATTGTCAGTACTCTCTGCATTTCCATCCAATAATCTGATAACGTCCTTCATATCCCGATACTTCTTCATCTAAACAAAATTGTTGCAAATTAGTTTTTCAGTTTTTATGACTACCTCAGAATAACACTTTCATGAAATTGGATTTTTACAAATACAAATATCTGCACTCAAAAACCTCATTATGATGAAAAAGGAACTTTAAATAAGTAGCGCTTTCTCCTGCAATCTTTTAAATTGACATTTACCTAATGGATGAATAATAAAATACGGTTCACCTTTTGAAATCTGAGATAAATGACGAATAATACCAACAATAGCAGAATCGTCAGGCAGAAGCCTGATGAAATTAGAATATTCGACAGTGAAAAGAAACCAACGGCGGAAGCTAGAAAAAAGTTTTCAAATTTCAAGCATTTTCAGTTGCATTTCACTAACTGTGCGAATTATATTTGAATTACCAGTGAATACTTGAAAGCGCAGAGTCTTATTGCCAGCAATATTTGAGGCTTGACAAATATATTCTCCAGATAATGATTCATTGTAAGACGGAAACAGCAGAATCTTTTTAAATCCGCTGTCTGATATTCTTGATGCATCATCGATAACCTGCTCAAAACAAAAAAAAAACACTTTACAATACAAAAGTTTCCTTATATGTACTAATATAAAATATTTGTAAACAATAACTAACCTCGTTGCTTTTTATCCAGCGGATTTGTGGTTGTGGTAATCCAATAGCATGACAAGTGATGCTTTGATCTTTTTTGTTGACATCAAAATAGACATCAGTGTCTTTACTGAAGAATTCAGGAAGAAGTGGTTCTAGCAGGACAATAAAGTTATTTATTTTATTCTTATTTGGAAGACAATTATCGTAAGAGTTGTAAAAACTACACATTTCTCTGTATTCTTTCTTAAGAAAGCCAGCTAAAGTGGTCTGGTAGTTAAGACAAATCAATCTAAGTACGCTTTTTTCATTGTTGCAAAATTAGAGACAAATTGAAGTCACATTTCAGCCAAATGAATGTCAACACTGACAAAAATGAAGAAAGCGAAGTTTTAATGTTTTGTCTTACCTACCAGACCACTTTAAGACAGCTATTGCTAAAGAAGTAGAATTGGTTTAATTTATTTTTGTTAACGCCAAATACTTTTTAATTTGAGGGTAGTTGTCGTGTTTTGCCACTCTCGTTTAGAAAGAATTGTAGAGGAGCGAGACATACAATTAGTACATCAGTCACCTCCGCAAATGATACTTCAATCGTGCTTTTCGGATATTGATTTATTTTATAATCTGATTTATTTTCAGGTACATGGTGAAGAAAATCTATAGCAATATCCAGAAATGAAGAAATGATTTCACAAGTAAATCTATTTTATGTATATTCACCTACCAGGCGAAATTGAGGTGCCATTAAGAGTTGTAAAATCCCATTGAATTCCATGTTCATACAAAAATTGATGTGCTTCACAAACCAATATTTGCTTCCCTTTCATGTACAGATCACTTTCAGGACTAACAATGCTCAGTTTTAGAATTGCGCTTAAAGGGGGCTCGGTTGTAACATCTGACAGAATTGTAGTATTTAAGTACGTTATTAGATGGCTTTTCAGTAAACCTCAAAACTAATAGGTTTGAAATCCTTAGCACTGCAGCAGCAGTAAATGATAATGTACACTCAATTATTGTTCTTCGACAAAATAAACTTA
This sequence comes from Yoshiicerus persimilis, assembly GCA_020352615.2. Taxonomy (NCBI): domain Eukaryota; kingdom Metazoa; phylum Arthropoda; class Collembola; order Entomobryomorpha; family Tomoceridae; genus Yoshiicerus; species Yoshiicerus persimilis. Next base: position 7,061,834 of record CM036940.2, on the reverse strand, counting down.
ACCGCAACATATAATGCGCTTCCCTAATCGAGCTTAATTTTAATTTCATTTAACACAAATTTAATACAAAATTTTAAATTGAATTAAAATAAGGAAAACCCAGTATACGTTGAGTTAAGCAATTTACGAATTCGCTAATTGAGATTACATTATTATTCACGAAGCAAACTCTCTGAAATGACTACACCAGGTAAAATTATCTTTAAGGCAACCCAATTATTTTTGAGGAGCATTTATATTTCCTATTTTTTAAATAAATGGTCGCATAAATAGTTTCTATTCCACCTTACATAATTCATTATCAAATCCTTGAAAGTATGGTTGCAGTACATTGAAACTCCTGGATAAGCACTGCACGATTCCGTTTTTAGAAGGCCTCGCTCTTGCGCAATATTTGCTTCTGTAAAAAATCCTTTGAGATTCGCAAGAAACCCCTTTTATACTTGGTATTTCCTTGTCGCATACCACCTTTGGATATCGTTTGCCCTCTACCTCCTCCGTTTCTAACTGAAAGTAATTATTAGATGAGAATTAATAAAATATATACAGGAATGTTTTATTGCGCTACAAAATAATTGAAAAAAACAATAAAGCTTGTAATTACGCATTTTGAATACACTCGACATTCTGTAGGCGTTTCACATTCCATGTGTCGTAACTCCAAATCATCATGCTCAGAACTACAGATGAACTTTTCATCACGATATATCAATGGCTTAACCCAGCTAACTGTATAACAAAGGCATAAATGTATTCGGAAAACATAACCGTGAAAATGCAATACTGCAGCCGAGAATATTACCAACGTTTAGTATTTCGTTTAGGCTTCCGTCTAGGTTTCCGTTTACCCAATATATAGTCCAGTTATGTAAAGTAATGTTGCCATCAGTACACCTAAGACTAGTTTTATGCACAGCATATTCATCGAAATATTCTTCTTTTACAATATGGAGAGAAGGCCTTTCAGATGTGTTTAAGTAAGGCACTTTAGCAGAGGCAAAATAGTATGGTGACGAAATTCCATCCTTGTAATATGTAATGGTTATATTGAACGGAGATTCAGAAATTTGTGTACTAAATATTACAAAGAAATAGGATTGTCAAAATTGTCAACATCTTTATCACTAGAACTTTCTACACTGCAGTAGATTGCTAAAAATTAAATCTTACCTTTTAGCACGGAAGGGTTCATAATCATCTGTGTAAAGAGTAGAAGTATGCTCTCCTTCTATTGTGACGTTCTTCAAATGATTCACACATTCCAAATACAGCGAAACTTTACTGGAACCAGTTATTGTATCAAAAATGTACTCCGCTGGATACGCAAATATAGTATGATTTTGTGTAACATTTGTTTCTGCAGATATTAAAATTCAATTTTTAATTAAAATGTTCTTTTTCAAATTGCAATTTTAGGAAATCAATAACTAGATCTATTCTTTTCTGTCCTGGTGACACGATTACTCTATCGTACATAGTAACAAAATTAAAAGTTCAAAAGAATTAATTATTGATTTTGCTGACGACAAATGAAAGGCACATAAAAGCAGTGAACAAATAGAAACAAAAATTTAATATTTCAACCTGGCTTCTAATATGACTGTCGATGGCTAAGACTACCGACAATAAACAAGAGGCCGATAATTATTATGTCATATAATTATCTTTTATGTTTTTTATGTATTTTACGAAAGTACAACTGGTTTTGCATAATTGTAGAAAACTTAGGTGACAGAGAAACAAAAAGAATGCAAAGAAGAGTTGATACGTTTACAAATGATAATAATTTAAAATGGAAAGTTAGGAATACCCGCAGGTAATTCGTCTAAGTAGGGAATATGAAGATAGAGCCTGTTGTGCCGTCAATTTTCAAGATCAAAGCTTACAGCTTTAAAACTGAATTCAGAGCACCACGTTATAACTTTGTGCTTATGTAAATGAATGCAATTTTTCGACATCGTGGCTGAGAATGATTATCTGCAATTTTTGATATTTTCTAGCAACGTGAAAAGTGAAATCTTTAAAAGAATGGGGAAGATTTAAACTATATCATTTCAAGATGCTAAAATTAATCGTATCAATGACAAAATCTCGAGTTTCACAGAGCCACGGCTGTCTTTTTTCCAAACTGAATATTTTGAAAAATAGACAAAAAAATCGATAATAGTTCTTTAGCCACGATCTCCAATTAATTTATCTAATGTTTACATAAACAGAAACAATTACTTGGTGGAATTACTAAGGTTTTTAAAATGGTCACTTTGTACACGTAAATGGTAGTCAATTTTGATAAAAGAAATTCCAGTGATCCTTAATCAATAAATTCGTTAACTAGAACCTTACTGTATTTGTGTAAACCGAACCGCCAACAATCGTCTTGTCTTGTCCCATTGCAATAGCAAGTATAATTTTCCTCTGAAACTTTTAGCATTGTTGAATTGATTTTGATAATTTCCTCAAAAGTAGAACGCCACAAATCAATGTCAATTTTTAGCTCTTCCTGTATAAAAAGGTAATAATAACGATATTATTTAGAACCCTAACTTTTATAATGTACAGTACCATACGAAGAGCATCTATTTGTGGAAAATGTGTAACGTATTGAAAACCATTTTATTCATTTTACACTTTGAGGAGAAATTCCATAAGTTACAAATAAATACGCTTACGAATTCAAATGATGATAATTTCACTTTTCTGATAATTAAATTGCATTATTGGACATCCAAATTGCAATGCCATAAACTCAGAAATACCGCTTGACTCACTTTCTCCCGAAATAAGTTAACTGTGCTGTTTGTTTCCATTCCCAGACATGGTATTCTTTTCATCGCTTTCGGTCCGCTTAGCAAAATGCCAAAGTTTTCGTTAAATCTAGGGACATCAACGGTTGAAAATGCACGTTCTGTATAATATATAAATAAATGCCTCACTTTGAATAAAAGTTTATACCTGGTTTTCAAAATTAGAAAGGAAAATATTTTGTATTTAATAACTAAATTATACAAAGGCTACAGAAGCATAATCTTATCTTACCACTGCAGTCACCCGATGGGAAGAAATTGACATTAATTACTGATTCAGGATCTTCTTTATTAAATATTTGGTATTTAATCATAATCCCATCATATGTACGGAGATCTCTATCTGGTAATAACGAATAACGAATTCTTGCGTTGGTGAGCCAAGTTGAGATTTAACTCTTTCGTGACGAATATTCATGTAATTTATGTCAGGATTTCCAAGTCCAAAGAATATTTCATTTGACAACGGAGCGCCGGATTTACAAGTTAATTTGTGGGACCAAATTGCATAAGTGTTACTTGGAAAGCAAATAGTCATTGAAACGTTATTTGAGAACGGAATGCACTTTGTACCATACTCGTCACCGAAATAAGAAATACTATCGACACATTTAATTGTTGAATTTAGTTTTGTTGACAGCACCGTGGCTTCACAATTAAATGTTATGTTTCTCCCTTCGTCACTGCTTCCTAGTATAACACAACCAGAAATAACTAATAAATGAACGACAATATTTAAAATCTCCATAATTGCTGTAGATAATTTTGGATTAAAACACCTATTGTTGTGTTAACTGCAGTATTTATAAGCTTATGATTAACAAAACTAATATGATGCACTTTTTGTCTTAATGTCGTTTCCCTTAAGACAACACCCATTATATAAATGCCAATACCCACATGGAATGACCACCATCGAGGAAGTAAAGTAGAATGGGAAAATAAAACTAGCATTTTTCCTCCTTTTAGCAACCAATAATTATGTCAAAACAATACCGAAAGCCTAAACTATCATTGCCAATGCTGTAGCAGTAATACAATAACATGATGCGATGATGCAACCATCAAAAATTGTTAACTTAAACTTTGAGTAGACAATATAGTTAAGCTCTAACGTTAATAAAATGAAATAAATGATAAAGTGTCATCTTTGGCTTTTATTTTTCTTTGTTTTTCCTTGGCTAAATATTTATAGCCCTTAAAGTACTTACTCCTTTTCCACACGAATCTTTACTTTGGATGTCGCAATACTAGACAATGAGAATTAAAGCAGACGAGAGTGTGATTCATCAACATCGGTTCTTATTAACAAAATACTCTAAAAATACCTTTTCAGTAATGTACAGTATGCAGTTGTCGAACTAATGGCTCAGTTCTTAAATTTACAGAAGAAATATCAAGAATACTGGGAATCCTTCTTTTAGCTGTTGGATATTTCCCTAATGCGGTTACTTAGGCGTATTTCAGAACAACAGGAAAGTTGTTCATGGATTTGAGTACATGGCTATTATTGCTACTTTCTTGTCTTTTAGGCAACGCATTAATATTTCGATTTACGAAAGAAAAACTGACATTTGAATCTATTATTAACTTCATTCTTTCTTCCATTGTGATTCTACTCCGCCAAAAACCACCGGCTAAGGAAAATCCTTCAGTATGCAATTCTAGTTTTTAGTTCTACTAAATATTATTCTATTTAATATTCCTTGAACTGAATATGAAAGTGACATCGCAACTGAAGTTGTTGCTCCTGTGGAAAAAAAGAGAATGAACATTTACCTTGAACTGATTCTACATAAATACAGAACAGTTTCTATTATTGGAAATTTAGCAAGAGTCACCCAAGCAGATGGCTATTATTCTGTATATCCTCATCGGACAAGGAAAAATCTACTGTTTATTTTTATGATACTGATAAATTTAATGCGACTTAATCATTTTATATAATAATAGAATCATGTTTGGCAGTCACGAAGCTAAAGTCTTTGTTGAAGACAGTGATTCTAATTCTAAATTAATGACAACAGCATTCCTTATTGAAATGTATGAAAACAATAGAGCATGCAATGGCCCCTACCCCTTTCAGGGGTAGTCGATGAATGTTTTCGGCAAGAACTTTTGAATGTTATCCAAGAACTGAATGAAATGGGACTACTCAATATTAATATTTCAGACTCAGATCTCGTGTGTCCCGATTATTCGAAAAAGAAAAGCAATCTGAACGGGAATTTTGCAGTTTCATCTTCGACATAAAAATCGGTGCAATTTTTATGTACTTGGATATCTGGTCATTATTCCTATTCCTATTTTTCCACATAAGAAGTATTCAATTTTAGTCTTTCGAAATATGCTTGCTGTTTACACTTTCTGGATATATTTCCGCGATGCATAATAAATTATTCTCTCAAACGGGAAATATGGGTACTTCAAAAATTAATAGCCCTAGCTGAGCTTTCTAATCAAAACCAAACCTTTTATTATTGATAGACTTAGTTTCACCAAAATGACTTTCCTCAAATGAAAATATGAACTGCTCCGACGTATTAGGCGGACTGCAGTACTTTCTATTTCATTTTAATTCTCAAATTTTAATGGGACAAATAAAAAAGTGTTGGCCAAACAATTCCGGAGTACTGTATAATCCAATTACATTTTAGGTAATCTCACATGTCTGGTATTACTACTTTTATTCCGAAATGGAAAATAGTTATTTAAGGATTACATTAGAATTAGCGAATTTGCAGCCAATTAGAATTGGCTGCAAATAATCTCCGAAGAATACTGATTTTGAGAAAATGAAGAAAATTGTAAATAGCAAAACAAAGATTAAATTCTATTCGTTGACTGTAGATTGAGAATCACTAAATTCCAATGGAGAGCAACGAAGCAAAGTTAAGTTTACCATTACCATTGGAGGAGTTTCATTTTCTTTCCATTTCCCATCTACGCGCTACGAGGAAGCAAATACGCGTAGTTAAAGTAGCCGAATTACGTTTCCTATTTTTATGTACAATTCAATTTAAATTCATTCAAAATCATAAAATTGTTTATATCTAAGAAATTAAAGATATTTAGAATTAATATTCCTGATAATGTGGATTTATGAACGCATTATAATTATGTCATTTTAAATGGGGTAATATTTAATGGACCTCAAAAATAATCGGTTTCTGTCAACAAAACTAATCACTTTGCCTCATATAATTACGTTCAGCCGTTCAGCTAATAATTATTTATTCCGCCTCAAATATCATCACTCAGATCCAATAATGTACCTTTGCCGCAAGTTTACATAATTTACATCTGCCACTCTACATATACTCGAGAATTTACATCTTAAACTTCGATTGAGCAATATAGCTATGCTTTACTTTGGAATTTTGGCAATGTTTTATCATTTCAAGAGAATTTCGGATGTGGCAATCGAATTTTTGTTAGCTTTAGCAAATCTTATTATGTATTCGAAAATTGTGATAAGGGACTCACATTTTCCGAAAAAGAATTCTATGAACTTATGCCTTGATATTTAGCATAACATATTTAGTGTTCTCAATACCGATTTCTAACGAAGCATGGAAGCACTTTCTCCGAGAGAACTATTATTACTTATCCTTGGTAAATAACTTAAGAGTAAAGTCTTTAGTACTATTAATAATGTTCCTTGGATAATTAACTATTTACAGAATGCATAGAATATAATATATGAAAAAGTGTTATACGTGCATTTTATTGTGCTTTGTTTTTCATTTAAGGGAGCTATTCATTTAGACTAGGCACATTTGAGCGCGGGACTGATATTTCGCAATTTGTTAATAAGACATGGCTATTATTGCTAATATAATGTTGTCTCTTCGCCAAAACACTAATATTTGGATTTGCAAAACAAAAACTGACATCTGAATGTATTATTATTAACTTCATTGTGATTCTTAACGCATTCATTAACGCTAAAAAACACAGCCCAAGGAAATTCCTTCGATATGCAGTTCAATTTCTCCTGCTTTGGTGTCAAATGTTTCTTTAACTGAGTATGAAAGTTACATCACAACTAAAGTTGTTGCTGCTGTGGAAAAAAGAGTATATATAAACACTTGCCTTGATATAATTCTAAATAAATACAAAATAGTTTCTATTACTGGAAATTTAAGTAGAGTGACCCAAGGTGATGAATATTATTCTGTGCATCCTTATTACGTGCAGTATGGCACTACGGACAAGGAAAAACCCAGTGTTTATTTTTATAATACTGACCTTATTCTACAAAATAAAAGAATTATTTCGCAAACACGGAGGTAGTGATTCTAATTCTGAATTAATGATAAAAATTCCCTATTGAAATGTATGAAAATATTATAGTTTACAAATGGCCCACCCCTTTCATGGGTGTTTGATGGATGTCTTCGGCATGAACTTTTGAATGTTGTCCAAGAACTGAATGGACTGGGACTACTCGATATTAATATTTTTGACGCAGACCTCAAGTGTCCAGATTCTTCGAAAAAGAAAATCAATCTGGTGCAATTTCTTTTTATGTACTTGGATAGCTGGTCATTCTTCCTATTTCTATTTTTCTACTCGAATAGTATTCAATTTTACTCTATCGAAGTATGCGTGCTGTTTATACTTTCTGGATATAATATTTCCGCGATGCATAATAATCTGTATATGAATCTTGTGCTTCTCTTGACTTTGTGCTAATACTATCATGCTAATTCTTTTATAAAAATGAGGATGCTTATTGACATTAGTATTACTTTTCATGCATTAGTGACAGCAAAGTTGAGCGAATATATGACAAGTATAAGGCAAGAAATAAAGTGGTATATATGTTAGAGAGACGTTTTATATGAATGAAAGCCTGGGAATTGATTGGTCGTTGATGAATATCCATATTGGTTTACATGTGGACTTTACATTGCAGGGTGTAACCTACATGTCACTGAATAGAGACCTTCATCAACCTCACCTTATTATATCACATCTAACCTGAAGTTGTTCAAAAAGCAAAAGAATATATTTTCTCGTCGCCTAGAATAATATTTAATAAAATAAGCTTTCCGTTTTTGTCAAAAAGATTCAAATTTTTTAATAATGTGGTGTTACAAATGTTATTTGATGCTAAAAATGTTAAACTGTTCGTTTACATTAAAGTCGCCTTGTTTTTTGATCAAAAATAGGAAATGGAATTCTGTTATGCGTGGTCTTTTTTGATGTTTTGCAAACTGAGACAAAATTTATAACTTTAAAGGTGGAATTGGGTTTTATATTATTTCGAAATATGAAAGACAAGGTGCATTCAGGAAATATTGCTAGTTTTGATTGCTTGTCATCAAAACGCACACCTGGTAAGATAAGAGCTATGGCTTTGCTAGCACTTAGGTAAGCCTTGTACCAAAGTTTATTTAGCCCCGGGTAATAGGTGGGATGAATAAAATTTGTGATATAGTATTTGTTTGTTTTTATTTATTTCTTGACAATTTCAGTTATCCATAACAATAAAGGAAAATATCCTTGAATTTAACATTTCAGTGTTAGGCATTTAAAATAGCAATTTCTTGTACTGAAGCCACTTAACAATATTAACTACACAAGAGTTTAACAAGATTGAAACAAGAATTTTGAAGATTTCGGATGCGTCATAAATATTGTCATACTACGATGTATGCAATTGTAGGATCGAAATGGGATTTACGTTGTTCACTTCATGCAATGACTACAGGAGTCGTTTAACTCGTATTTATTGGCCTATTTATAATTATAGGCACCATTAGGCATTCCGATTTAATTGTGAACAAAAAAGTCAATTTTGATCCCACAATATTTAAAATTGCTTCCCAATAATAATGTTAGTCTCCTTACTAGCACTAAAAAACCGTAGATGGCTTCTAACTATGTAACATGAATTTTTCTATGCAATCATAATGCAATAAATCCAACCGTCAACTCAGTAGTTACAAATAGCCATTGACCATTAGTAGTAGCTAGAAACAGCTAGTAGAGGTCTTTATTATCCAACTTCCAACCACACAGTTTATTTACCCAACATAACAATGCCAATAATAAGAGCAATAATCATGTATTTGTCACCTTAACCAAACGTTTTATTTACGATTTCAAGGATACTTTAATGAATATTTAGGTCAAATATTTCTAATAAACTATTATTCTATGCCCACCGTTATTAAAGGATCGTAGGTTCCTTTATGGAAATGCCATATGCGAGTCTGTCCGTCTGATACATAACTGAGAACGCCATATCTATCTGCATATCTTTTTGCATTAAATTACCTTTATAAGAAAAAACTTTTTTGATTGTACAATTAATTTAGTTCTCCTGTATTTTGATGATGATTCTTTTGTTACGTCCAGTGGTGCACTGGTTTAATCTATTCTGCCAACAAGTAATCGAATTCACAACAAACCCATATTGAGTTTGAGAGTGCCACGGCTAATACTTAATAGAAAATTGGGGACGCTCCTTTTTGTGACGTCCGTACAATTTCCAATGCTGTAAACAATCTTCTTGCAAGAAACACGATATTTTTTCATGTATTTCATATTTGCTTGATTCTTCGAAGAAAATTGAGACACAGAATCAGTGATGGCGTTGAAGTTTTCGGAGACCATATTGGTACTGATCAGGAAGATACACCAACAAACTGACGCTAAAGCAGATAAGCAGCAAACTGCCATTGCGGCGATTGTTGGCATTTCTGAGCTGTGTTTCCATATTATTACATTCGAGATTATGATGCACCGATTGATGATGAAGTACACCGCCTGGACAGCCACCATCGATATTTCGATGTAGAATTTTATTTGCAGCAGCAATATTCGATGGTACTTCACAAACACCTCAGGCTTCCTCAATCCACCATCAGTCAAATATTTCCAGCTTCCATATCTAATTTGACAATAGTAGATTTTAGCTTTAAACACATTCAGATAAAAATATTCTTTAATATAGAGTATCCATGCACAGCTAAAAATAAAAGTAGTCATATTACTTTAGTTCACTCCCGAGAATCTGAATGTATCGATTTATAAACACCAGTGTCATCAGCAGAATGCCGATAATTGCCCAGATTCCAGAGAATATCCACCACAATAAAGTAACAGTGAGAAGAGCAACTCCGATGTGTCGATATTCTTCTGGAAGTTGTCCATATGGATATATAGGGAAGTCGTACAAAATGGCAAAAAAGCTGGTCACCGCGTACGGGTAGACACAACTTAAGAAGGCCGTGTATTGGACAATTTTCAAATCTCTGGAAGTCAGGTCGACACTGAATTCCATTTTCCAATAACCCTCTGTGGAATATTAATTGTATATGATAAAGTGAATCTTTTAATAATGATGTTAACAAAAATGATCTGCTGTAATATATCCGGCACAATTTCAATCAAAAATAACAAAGGGCAAATCAGAGAGCTTTGCAATAATTATTTGTGTATTAAGTATTAAGTATTTGTGTAAGTGTACATAAAAAAAGTTTTGGGGAATATTGTTCTCACCTTCAAAGTTTTCTAGTGTGCTTACGGTATTGTTGAATGCTAAGAGAAGGCTATCTAGCTTAAAAAATATCAATAATTGTAGAACAATCGATATGAAGGTTGCACAGTTACATAGAAAACAAATGAAATAGTTTATGGAAGTATCGCCAGCTATTGTCCTAATCACGAATTGTATCGTAAAGTAAGTTCCAATAATTAGCAACAGCCCAATGGTTATGTAGTGTCTCCAATTATCGTATTTTGATGCAGACTTTACAAATATTTTATTTTTCTTGCAATAGACAGCTGGAATTGCACCGAAAATATTTCCCATTTTGACAATAAATTGGAGACATTGTAAGGTCTTTACGAGATTTTTACCCTGAAGTCTCTTTTTCTGTCTGTCAGACTCCATCGTATTGCAGTTACTAAACTGGGATGAATATATGCTTCGGAACAGAAACGGAAAAAAGTAATAACGTAAATGGCGAAGAAAGAATTTTACGCATAATCGGCAATTACATTTGGCTAACTTAGTTACTTCGTACGCGCAGTCTTTAGTAGCCCACCATTCGACAGCATTAGCATCCTTGGTGTTAGTTTAATACACAATAGCCACATTTAAATGAAATAAATATTTTTTTCAAAATAAGAGTTTGCTTTTGATCTACGAATACTTCTATGTACTTTGTGTTTATATTCTTTACTTAACTTGTTCATTCAATTGATTAATTTCAAAAATGTGATTGACAGCGTGCATTATGGGCGGTTTTATATTTGAAAACCTACTAATTATTTGTCAGTTTAGGGTAGTGAAACCAATTGACTTAGGGAATACTGACGGGATACTTGTCAGCCGAACTGAAAGCATTCCAAATTGACAAATACTAACTAGGATGTTTCAATTGACTATTCCATAAGCTAACAAAGTTGTTCCGGGCGAGGCAGAACTAAAGTGTGTTTTAATGTATTAGACTCAAAACACAACTTACGGATTGTGAGCATTGATGTATATTTCTTACATAAAGTGGGAAAGCCACTTATAGATAGATAGATAGATAGATAGGACTTTATTGTGTTTCTCAGACAATTGTCTACATACACAAACACTTATATAAATGTGGACTAAATAAAAGTTTACATAAAATGATAGTTGAAATGGAATTCTTTATTAATATGTAATGGATTAAAGTTGTTTTGCAAGTCGAATAAAGAATAAACAACGTACAAAGTAAATAGTGATCTTCCATCCAGAATATTCTCTACAGTCTATGTATTCGCTAAAATAAATAGCCTTATACAGTACCACTGTTTAGAATAATATTTGTTGAGTTACAATTAATTTACAATTAATTAGTTAATTTGAATAATATTTTTAATAAACCTTGCTTACAAATTGGTGCATTTTTCCTGTACTTGGATTTCTGGTCATTCTTACTGTGTTATTTTTCTACTTGAAAAATATTTGACCTTACTTTTTGAAAATTTAATTTTCCATATCTCTACTTTCGTCTTTTTGTAATGTCTCATTTTTAAAACAATTTTATTTTCAATTTGTCAATTTCCGGTACTAAAACCAATTCAGTTAGGGAAAACTGACTGAATTCTTGGCAAATGGTAACCTAACTGAAACCACTCAAAATTGACAACTTAATACTAACTAGGATGTTTCAATTGACTATTCCATAAGCTTAGTGAGTTGTTCAGGGAGAGGCTGAACTAAACTATGTTTTAAAGTGATAGACTCAAATCACAATTTGAATTTTGGGCATTCCTTTGTATTGCCTACATAAAAAGCGAAAACCACTTACAAAAATGTCTACTTATATAAAACGATAGTTGAAATGGAATTCTTTATTAAGTGTAATGGAATAAAGCTGTTTTGCCAGTCGAATAAAGTTAACTGGGGTAAAGTACGAAGTAGATTTATATCTATAATATATCTAATAAATATCTAATAAATATAAGTTTATATAAGGTGATAGTCGAAATGGAATTCTTTATTAAGTGTACTGGAATAAAGTAGTTTTGCCAATCTAATAGCGTTGACTGGATCAAAGTACAAAGTAAATAGTGGTCATCCACCGTGAATAGTGTATTAGCTAAAATAAAAAGCATTATACAATAACACTGTTTAGAATAATATTGTTTAGTTACCTAAAATATTTCCTAAAGGCATCTAATAAAATAATACCTGATTAACAATCATGCTTACATTTTAATTTGCATTTTTGATCTTTCATAAGTAGAAGCCTTTCTACTTCAATGAGAGTATCTAAAGAACTATTTATATATTCCGATGTTTCAGCTCGAAAGACAAAAATTGACTAATGTGGTATTCAGAGATACATTGACATGTTGGTTAAATAAACGCTCTGAATGATTTATTTAACATTATGGTATATATATTATCGGAATAAAGAGTTGAGCTCATACTAAAATATATACATTGGTTTATTTGTGAATTTCTATTTGCGCCATCCACAAAATAACAATAACGCTATTTAGAAGGAAAAGGGTTCTAAATGTATGATATATTACAAAATTAATTTCTTAATTTGCTTAAACTAGTATTTCCTAATAAAATCAAAATTAAGCTCACTACTCAATTTGTTTTACAGACTAGCCATTTTCGGTACTTTCCATATTAAATAAATAAATCAAGACAACTCACATTGTTCGCTACTGATTAGTAATTTCATTGGATTAGCTTTGTTGCCATTGATGAAATCCATAAGTTGGATTTCACTTCCGGAACATTGTAAATACTTCCTAAAATTAAATGTTCACTAGTAAATTATTTCTTACTTTGTGATATTTCTAATTATAATAATGTCAACAGCTGCATCATTTATGAAATGTATTATGGTTAAGTCAATTTAAATGTCAAATATTTACCAATGCAGCAAGTACACATTTCTGGTAAAGCCATCTTTTGGTTTATGGTTTATTATTCAACAATATTCAATTCATAAACTACAAAATTATGAACCCAACACTCTTTTGAAATTTAATTTACTTATGTTGTAGATAATTAAATGTATGATAACTATAATTCTAAATTGTCACTACTTGCAATGGAATTACTTACAATTTCACAATTAATTTGAGCATAGTACATTTAACTTAATTAGCCTATTGATATATAATGATGAATAAATTTGCACTGTTCGTTAATCAATTACAGTTATCTTTGAATACATTCAATTGGTAGTTGCATATAAAATACGATAAAGATAATTTTAGGAGGTATAAATTGATTAATTGGACTTTTCAGTGCACATTTCATGAAGCATTTGACAAAACTATTTAATCATTTAAATCTGTAGTAAATCTGGTGACCTCTTCATTATCTTTATTTAGCACACTTTGGTACATGTCCAAAACAAGCAGAGGATGTTCTTTTGCCAGATTTTCCAAAGCTCCATGCGGATGTCCCCGAGAAAACATTGGATTAGCTTTGTTGTCATTGATGAAAGCCATAGCTTTAGACTTCAATTCCGGAGCGTTGTACATATCTCCTATTATCAAAAGTTCGATAGCGTTTTCCACGGATATTTTCAAAATCGCTGCCTTAGTGCAAGCGAGTTTTAATTCTCTTAGTTCATATTTCTCTGCAATTTTGAGCAATTCCACGAAATCTTCCTCGACACATTCCACACTTCCCGAATAGATGAACTTGAGCATTTCTTTGACAGTCTTAGAACTGAAGTCTTCAATTTTGACAGTGTTGGTTAGAGACTCTGACATATCGTTCTGGAACATTGCAGCAAATACTGGACTGCGACACGCCAAGATACCCTTATGTGCTCTCAGGGTTACATCTTCTATCACAATCTCCACATCTGAACAAATAGATGACGCAAACAATTGGCTGAAATTTTTGTGAAGTTCATCGCACTTTCTTTTGGTTGTGGTTGCATTTTCTTGGTCATTCTGGATCCAGACCTTAATTCGGATACGCAGGACATCGTCATCTAAAAAACGGTTTTTGTGATTGAGTAGTTCAGAATGAGTGACCATTAAACACCCCCAACGAAGCTGTTCAGGTCCGTAGGTATCCAAGTCCACAGTCTCCTCCCCATAACTAGCTACTTCCTTTTGATTTCCATTCAGCAAGGAAAATTTAGACTTCACTTTTACAACCGGATTGTGTTCATTTAACTCTTCGATCAGCACTAAATGAAGGCCCAAGTGCTTTCCACCTACGCCGTCATCTTTGTCCTTGGGGTACACATCTATGTGCCAGAAACTATTCGGCAGTTCCACGGATTTCCCAACAAACACTGGAGATGTTATCTTTTCATTCTTGTCATTGCCAATTTTTCTGAAACCTTGTGTAAAACTGGCGATGTTCCATTCGAAGATATTCAAATCTCCTTTTTCCTCCTCGTGACCCCTTTTCCGTTTCCTTAATCCTTCTGCCATCTTTAATTGCTTGTAATCCAAGCTGATCGCAATCTCCACTGTAATTACAGACACTTAAGAATCCTACAAAAGACAAATCACAGATTCCAATGTCAGAATCATAAATATTACTAATTTTAACAAACGGAATACTAAATATGTTAATTATAACTTTAACTTTACTAACCTCGTTAAATACTGCTTCTGTTAATTGTCACTTTCCCCTTTAGGTAATAAACTGCTAAGCTAATCTTCAACTTTATTCGTTATCAATACAAGTATCCACAATTCAATGCCAGCGCAAACAATACCGCTTACAATAGGCTCACTATTGCAGACATTCATCACACTATTTTTTATAGTGAATGGCTCTTAATTGAAGTAAACACAAATCATGATTTCATCAAGTATAATGTTGTACTTTTGAAACAGAAAAGTTTTTTACATTGTGGTCACAAGACACAACACCAAGAAAATAAACTGAGGTTTCTGCTGAGACTGTAAAATTTATAATACAGTAATATGGTAAAATAATAAAGCATTACAAAACAATTTTTATGAAATTAAAGATATCATTTTACTTTTTTCCTAATGATTTTAATTCATACATATAAAACATGTTCTTTTGTTCTGCACTGCACATTTGTATTATAATTTGCAATATACCAAATTGATATTCTACTAAGTAATTGTAACTGAACAAATTCAATTGCTAAATAATTTGCGCTAATAATCTGTCTACATTTATTATTATTTAAAAACTGTCAGATATGTATTAGCTGCTAGCATGTCCATTAAAATAATCAGCTTTCCACCAATGAAAATCGTCACTATTTCTATTATTTTAATAATTACGAATTATAATAAAAGAAATGTAATGATTCCTGGACTTGCTTGGCTTTATTAGTTTATTAGTTATATAGTATGATTCCAAAGTGCCATATCTAATATAAAGCCCCAAGAAGATTCCAGATTCCAAAGGAACAAACGGTAGATAATGTTTTATGAAATTCATGAATTGTAACCTTACCTATATACCTGTGAATTTCGTATTTCTGGAATGCATGAATTCATATAATATTACCCAAATTAGGCTTCATGCTTACCCTAATTTACTAGCTAAAAACCAAGATCAACTGCTATAAAAATCAAACATAAATGGTTCTACAAACCGCGAGAAAATCGGCCGCGTAATATTAAAAGACATGAAGAGCTTCTCCAACTAAATTCGTGATCCTGCCGTCAGACCAAAAATTCCTTAAAATTTCCTCCCTGATTTCGGAACAGTGAATATGATATACAAAAGGTGTCTCATTTGTTGCGGAGAGAGTTTTCCCAAAAGAAATGGTACCCAGGAAGCAAATTCAACATCTTTTCCAAGTGTCGAAAACTTCAATAGTCAACAAGGTACAGTCGACCTTCGCAGAAACTTTAATTGATGAAATACACATTATTTATTATGTGACACGGATAATATTTTTTCAGCAGAAGGAAACGGTGATGGGAGGGACATTGAATTGCAAATTCTATTCCTGATGCGGAAACTGCTGGAGATCCCTGAAGAGACGTGTTGTAAACTACGTGAACATTTTGGAAATGCGAGTGTTTGGATAGAATGCTGTGATTCCTGTTTGGATTTGGTTGAGAAATGCAAAGTGGCGTTAGAACAAGCAGAATTGTTTCAAAAGCAGTACGAGGAATTGCGGTCCAATATTAAAACCACAATGCTAAAATCCCCCAAGAAGCCATTTAGCGCAGAATCGAAATGTGAAGCAATTGTCAGATCCCATCTTATTACAAAAGGTAACATTTCTCAGCTCTCTATTAGTCTAGTGTCGAAATACAAATTGTTTAAAAGTAGAGATTGATGATTTTTCTAAATGTCTAAATAGTCTAAAATGAATTCCTTTTTAGAAATTGATGATTTCATCAAGACTACTTTGAGTGAAGCGGACGAAGAATTATTTCCAGATAGAAATTCCAGTTTTGGTCCAAATAATTTGTCAGCGTCTGTAGAATGTCAAGACTCTTCTGAAGACTCGCAAGTCTTAGGTGAATGTGGATCCATCATACCTGTTCTGATCGACAGGAGCAATGCAGTACAAAGCGAAAACGAAATCCTAATTTCAGTGTTAAAGTGGTGCGTTTCTATTTGTTTCGTTTTTGTTTCTTATTAAGAGGAGCGCAGCCCTCTTTATAATAATGAATGATCTGTCTGTCTGTCTGTCTGTCTGTCTGGATGTCTGTGCGTTCGCGGTAGCCAAAAGGTGGGCATGGGCATGGGCACAGTGACCCGCAATCAAACACTCACCGCTAATGAAACACTCACCGCTCACCACGCGACTCTTTGCTACATTTGTGTTAACGGATTTATTTAAATGAAAGTTGTTTGATTATCTTTGTTAAATGAATTCCTTTTTAGAAAGTGAAAATTTCATGAACACCCTTGAGACTGAAGAGGACACAGAAATATATCCAAATGGAAATGCCAGCTATGATTCCAATAACTTGGTAGCGCATGTGGGATCTCAAGACACTGCAGAAGTCTTACCCGGACCAATCACATCTATTCTCTCCGAAGTGAAGAGTGAAGACGGCACCGTTATTTCATTGAATGGTGGGTTTCTAATTTTTACTGCTTTTAAAATAAAAAAAACATGCGGTTAAAATAAAGAACATAATTTCTATTTCATGAGTGAAACACTGACAGACCGTTGTTGGAATATATTTTCAGTAAACAATGACATGGATTGCAACTTGGAATCTTCCGATTTTGGAATCAACATTCAATCCGATAATACATTTGCCAGTGAACAGAACAATTATGAAACAATTCAATCTTCAGAAACGCTATGCACGTCTGCAAATGACAATTTGGAACAATTTGCCGTTTTTCCAAAAACAAATGAAAGTTCTTGGGAGAGTAAATTTTTACTAAACCCTACAGAGGAGGAGGAACCAGAAGGAGTTAGTGAAAGGTACGACAAGGGGGATACCGAGAAGAAACACGAATGCAATATATGTTTACAATTATTCAAATTACCTGAAGAACTAAGAAATCATATTAGCTCTCATTCTGGCACCGAAACTGCGAAAAATACTGTTACAAAACGTAAAGGAAATTTAAGAAAATACCGAACCAAGCTAACAGCATTTAAGAAGCATAAATGTGACATTTGTGGCAAGTCCTTCACAAGGGGCCGCAATTTAAATATCCATAAAAGAATTCACAGTGGTGAAAAACCATTTCAATGCCACATTTGCGGTGAAGGTTTTATTGACGCTTCTTCATTACAGGTACATTGCTATGGGCATTCTGGAGCTAAGCCTTTTGAATGCCCTGTTTGTGGCAAAGCATTTCTCAGGAAGCCAGACCTAAAGGAGCATCAAACGATGAGGCATAGTCAAAAGAAACATTTTAAATGTGAAATTTGTGATGCTTCTTTCAAGCTGAAAAAATATCTGACACGGCATTGCAAAAGACACGATGAGAAAATATCCTAAAATGGCGAGAGCAAACAGGAAAACTTAGGTTAGCGGCTTTAACAACTTTTCTATGCAATTGCTTAGTCGCTTAGTATTCGAAAATACTGAAATCTGGAAGAGATATTAAAGGCATTAATAAAATAATATTTCGTAATTTACTGAGTCTGAGACCCTATTAAGTTCTTAAAATAAAATGTAACTAAAAATTGTTTATTTACACTTACCAGATTTTATTGCAATGGGCTTTTATAAGCAATTGCTTTGTACTTTGTACTCTATAATAATAAAATGTGTGACATTTAAAGTTATTCAAATAAAATGCTTCATTCTGTAAAAATAAAAATTCAAAACACAACTCAATGATCATGCATCCTACCCAATGGGATTTTATGTAATTACAGGTCTCAATTAGAGATGATAAGTGTTAGAATTCACAGTTCGATAATCAATTTCTGGTTCCATTTGATAATAGTACATAGAATATTATAACTAAGGTGTGGAGACATTAATGAATTACATATTTAAATTGCAACACTTCAAAAGCGTTTTAATCGTTTACACTTGTAATCATGGTCTCTTAATTCTCCTCACTTCTACAATGCTAATTTTGAGATTTACTTTATTTACTACAAATGTTAAATGTTCAAAAAGGAGGTCTTAAGTCCAATCAGTGCTTAATATTGAGAAAAAATTAAGGGGACCGAGAATGTGATATATGTGCATATATTCAATTCAATATATAGTTGAATTTTTCTCCAACTATTATTTCCTAAACTTGATATTTCTAATAAAATCAAAATCATGTTCACCACACTGAATTTATTTTACAGAGTAGCCATTTTCAGTACTTTCCATAATAAATATTAAAACTAGAAAACTCACATTTTTACTAGCCATTAAAGTTAAGTGTATGCGAATGACTAGACTAGGCATAATATCTAATCCAACATAATTAGAAAGAAGACAGATAGACACTACGTTGCCATATAATAGCTCGCTACCGATTAATAATTTCATTTTATACATGCTTCTATTGAATACCACGCTTTAAAAATCAAATTGAAATAGTTCTATAAACCGCGACTAGAATCGGCCGGGTAATATTAAAAGGCATGAAGAGCTTCTCCAACTAAATTTCCTAATCCTGCCGTCAGATCAAAAATTTCTTGAAATTGTTTTACTGATTTCGGAACAGTCAATATGGTACCCAAAAGGTGTCTCATTTGTTGCGGAGGGAGTTTTCCCAAGAAAACTGGTACCCTGGAAGGAAACTCAACATCTTTTCCGAGTGCCGAAAACTGCAATGGTCAACAAGGTATGGTCAACAGTCGCAAAGACTTTAATTCCTGAAATACATATTATTATTTATAATTCGACGTGGGTAATATTTTTTTCAGCAGAAGGAACCGACAATGGGGACATTGAATTGAAAATTCTATTCCTGCTACGGAAACTACTGGAGATCCCGGAGGAAACGTGTTGTAAACTGCGTGAACATTTTGGAAATGCGAGTGTTTGGATAGAATGCTGTGATTCCTGTTTGGATTTGGTGGAGAAATGCAAAGCGGCGTTAGAACAAGCAGAATTGTTTCAAAAGCAGTACGAGGAATTGCGATCAAATATTAAAACCACTATGCTAAAATCCCCCAAGAAACCATTCAGCGCTGAATCGAAATGTGAAGCAATTGTAAGATCTCATCTTATTATACAAGGTAACCTTTCTCTGTTCTCTATTAGTCTAGTGTCGAAATACAAATTGTTCAAAAATAGAGCTTGATGATTTTTCTAAATGTCTAAATAGTCTAAAATGAATTCCTTTTTAGAAATTGATAATTTCATCAAGACTACCGTGAGTGAAGCGGACGAAGATTTGTTTCCGGATAGAAATTCTAGCTTTTATCCAAATAACTCGTCAGCGTCTGTAGGATGTCGAGACTCTGAAGACTCGCAAGTCTTAGGTGAATGTGGATCCATCACTCCTGTTCTGATCGACAGGAGCAATGCAGTACAAAGAGAAGACGAAATCATAATTACAGTTAAAAATGGTGCTTTCTTATTTATTTTGCTTTTATGTTTCTTATTTAATTACAAGTTATTTGATTATTATTTTCCGTTTTAAATTAATTCTTTTTAGAAATTGAAAATTTCGTTAACACCCCTGAGACTGAAGAGGATACAGAAATATATCCAAATGGAAATGCCAACTTTGATTCCAATAACTTGTTGGCGCCTTTAGGATCTCAAGAAGATGGTAACATAATTTCATTTAATTTTGAGTTCCTATTTTTTACTGCTTTTACAATAAAAAGTCATGCGGTCAAAATACAAAGACATAATTTATATTTCATGAAAGATTGATAGACCGTTCTTCGAATATGTTTTCAGTAAACGATGACATGGATTGCAACTTGGAATCTTCCGATGTTGGAAACATAATTCCATCCGGTAATACATTTGTGGAAGAACAGAACAACTGCGAAACAATTCCTTTAGAAAATGTAAGCAAGTCTGCAAATGACAACGGGGACCAACGTCTAGTTTCTGAAAAACCAAATGAAAGTTCCCGGGGGGATAAATCTTCAATAAGCACGGCAGAGGAAAAAAGACCAAGGGTTAGTAAAAGGGGTGACAAGGGTGATGCCGAGAAGAAACACGAGTGCCAAATATGTTTACAACTATTCAAATTACCTCAAGAACTAAGAAATCACATGAACTGTCATTCTAGCACCCAAACTGCTAAAAATACTGTTACAAAACGTAAAGGAAACTTAAGAAAACACCCCACCAAGCAAACAGCAGAAAAGAAACTGAAATGTGACATTTGTGATAAGTCTTTTGCAAGGCCCTGCAGTTTAATTATGCATAGAAAAACTCACAGTGCTGGAAAACCATTTGAATGCCACATTTGCGGTAAAGATTTTACTGACGCTTCTTCATTGAAAATACATTACAAGGGGCATTCTGGAGCAAAGCCTTTTGAATGTGCTGATTGTGGCAAGGCATTTTTCAGGAAGCCAGACCTAAAGGATCATCAAACGAAGCATAGTCAATTGAGACCTTTTAAATGTGATATTTGTGATGCTTCTTTCAAGACGATAAAGTATCTGAAACGACACCTCAAAATACACATTGAGAAAATACCCTAAATGGCGAGAGCAAAAAGGAAAACTTAGGTTAGCGGCTTTAACAACTTTTCTATGCAATTGCATAGTATTCCAACATAATGAAATTTGCAAGAGGTGTTTTAATCGTATTGTAATCATGGTCTCGTAATTCTACTGATTTCTGTAATGCTAATGTGCTAATTTTGAGATTTACTTATTTACTACAGATGGATAACAAATGCTAAATGTTCAGAAAGGAGGTTTTAAGGTCAATCAGTGCTTAATATTCCGAAAAAATTAAGGAGACCGAGAATAGGATATATAGTTGAATTTTTCTCAATATTTTGCGCATAATGACCTTAAAAATTCGTTTCTATTAATTACAGCGCGGAAATATTGTCCTATTACGTTAAATTATTCATTATTTCCAATTACTTTTGAATAAATGTCTCAATTAATTTTTGTATAATAAATATTACAGCTTTCAGGAGGCAAGAATTAACTGATGTAACACCTTCATACCGAAACTTTTCGAAACCATATTAATGTTATACATTTGTTGTGAATCTTGTGATCTCTTCAAGTATTTCATTAGATTCTTCAGAATGGTGAACACGGACGTCATTATTTCGAACTTCTTGATACATTTCAAAAACCAGCGTAGGATGTTCATTCGCAAATTTTTCTAAACGTCCATTTTCATTTTCCCGAGAAAAAATAGGATTTGCTTTGTTGCTATTGATAAAAGCCATGGCCTTAGTCTTTAATTCTGGAACATTGTACATATCCGCTATAATCAAAATTTCGATGGCGTTGTCATCGGACATTTTCAAAACAGCTGCCTTTATGCAAGCGAGTTTTAATTCTCTTAGTTGGTATTTGTGAGCAATTTTCAGTAATTCCATGAAATCCTCATCAACACTTTTCACATTTCCCGAATAAATAAACTCGAGCATTCCTTTGACTGTCTTGCTACTGAAGTCCTCGATTTTGATGGTACCGGTCAGAGACTCAGACATTTCGTTCTGGAACATTGCAGCAAAAACTGGACTGCGACAGGCCAAGATACCCTTGTATGCTTTCAGAGTCAAGTTTTCTACCTCAATGGTCACATCTGAATATTGAGGTGACCGGAGTAGAGTTGTTCCTTTTGGGTGTGGTTGCATTTGTGTCGTCATTTTGGATCCACAGCTTTATTTGAATTCGTAAAATATCGTCTTCCAAAAAACCCTTGTTGACATCGAACAAATCATAATGTTACCAGTTTATCAAATCCCCAACTATCAAGCCCATTCGTGTCCCTATTACTGCTACTACGTAGTTTCCGTTGGTTTCTGTTTAATAGTCACATTTCAAACTTTACTTTTATAACACTATTGCTTTGATTTAATTTCTTGTTCATTACTAAATAAACTGCCAAGTGGTTTCCCCCTGCGTTGTCACCTTTTCCCTTGGGGTACACTTCTATATTCCAGAAACTATTCGGCTGGTGGGTGGATTTCCCAACAAACACTGGTGATTCCATTTTCTCTCCATCGATTGCCTTTTTGAAAGCTTCTCTAAAATTGGCGATGTTCCATTCAAAAATGTTCAAATCTTTTGACCCCGCTTTGACATTTTTCATTGCCTGATTTCCAGAGCTGGGATAATCTAGATTACGGATTACTGGATTATTAATCCGATTACGGATTAAGTAATCCGTAATCCATAATCCAATAGTTCAATCTCAAAAAAATTAATCCATAATCCATAATCCCATAATTAGGCAATTTATAAAGTAATCCATAATCCAACATTTTATCATTTTGTAAAGTAATCCGTAATCCATAATCCCATATTTCATCAATTTGTAAAGTAATCCTTAATCATGATTAGGGATTAAAGAACATGGTCCGGAGGTTCCATTGTTAAGAGGTATCAGTGAATATTGTTAATTTTTTGATATATTGTAGACTATTTCTCAGTGGTCAGCAACATTTTTCATAAAAGTCAATTAGGGTGGGTCCTGTAGGTCTCCAAAGTCAGGATATTTTTCCAGTTCTTTAGACATTTCGATGTGTATTTTAAGCATCCTTTGGCCTACAGACACTGAGTTTATGCCATTTGACGCATAATGCAATGTAGTACAACACTGCATACTCAAAACTTAATTATCATCTACTTGAGGGGAAACACACCGGCCCCAAAGTGGGCGGATCCCATTCGTACTCACTAAGGAGGTTTTCAGCCTAGCGTTTTTGTAAACCTTCAAAGAATATCTCACAACATTTGACAGAGCCTTTGGTCTCATAAACTGGGTTCACATTACTATAAGTACAACATAAACATAAAATAGTGATCCCAGTTTTTTAGACACTCGACTCCTAATAAGATCATATTTCAATAACGCTTTAAAATAATTTTTTCAAATAATTTTTTGGAATTCGAGCATTGCAATATCATCTTACAATTTAAAGATGAGCACTGTCTGACCTTTGACCTTAGAATGAAAAATGAAAGATGTCTTTACAGTTTTGGTGATGTATGTACAATATCATACGCATTTTGTACATTGTTAGTTTGTTAGTAACCAAACTGTCATTGCTACCAATTTTCCACTTTGCGACATCGTTTTACCGATTTATTTCTATTTTCAATTCAATTTATTGAATTAAATTGCACTGTCAAGTGTGCTTTCTTTCCACTTTAATCCATAATCACCCAAGTAATCTGGATTAATAATCCCAATCCAATTTTAATCCCAGTAATAAATTAGTCCGTAATCCGTAATTCTAATCCAGGAATTTAATCGCTTTAATCCGTAATCCGTAATCCCAATCCATAAATTTATAATATTAATCCGTAATCGGTAATTCTAATCCCGAATCTAATAATTTTAATCCGTAATCCGTAATCCCAACCTCAAATTCAATTAATCACCCAGCTCTGCTGATTTCTTAATTCATCCGTCATTTTTAAATCTTCCTTCACCCTGGAGTATTTTATCTACGTGAAAAGTCATCACAAATTCAAACATCAAATATCGTCACCCAAGGATAATAATGTTGACAAAGTTCCTCCAAGGGTCGTACTAAAAGAAACCCCCAAAATGGATTTTACACCCCCTAAAATAAAAAACACTTCCCATTAAGGCGACCACATTTACGCGCATTTTTCTAACCTAACCTAATAAAAATAAACAAACTTCAATATGTAGATAAATTTTTTATAGTGTTCAGTTATAAATAAGGTCAACTTAATGGTGGGTGCCTTTTATTTCGGGGGGGGGGCAAATTCCGTTTTTTGGGGGGGGGGTGCCTTTAAGTGCTACCGGTTCCTATTTCTCAAAACTTTTAAAGCCTTTTATGTTTTTATTTCGTTATGATTTTTAAAAGCATTACAATGTACGAATTTCAACTAACCTTTGCTGCGTAAATTAAGCCTCCAACAACTTTTCCTTACGCAGGTATAAGAGCACTTTTCTTGAAAAATCCTTTGAATTTAATTCAACCCGATGTCAAATATCGCTACCAACAGGACTCATAAGTTATAATACTGGCGGCAGACTCGCTATTCTAGATCTGCTGCGAGAACGCAGTATACTGCAATATCTACATTATAAGCCAAAGAAATGTTTGTCACAGAACCCGATAACGCCCGTATTTGAAGCTCAAAAAATATGAAAAGTATACCAAAAATTCAGAAATTAAATTAGCTATCGTAAGTTTGTTGAATGGGCACTGTATGACCTTTGACCTTTCAGTTATTCACCAAAACGTTAAAGCACATGGTAAATAAATTCAAAAAGTCCCACGCTTCTTCACGGTACTCTTCAATCCTACACAGCGTGAGTTTTAAAACTAATAATAGTGTGATCCATACTCCATACCTAAGGTGGATAGAAGCTGTATCTGAGAGGAACCAAAAATAGCACAACAAAACTGTTGACACCGCTCGAAAGCCAGTGTAAAGCTACCTTGAAATCTCTACATTGGTCAAACGGTCAAAGTCGGTTTTAGCAGGATTCCAGCCTGCTAAAACCGACGACGACGTAAGTATTTTTTTCTTAGGTAAACTGCATTTACGACGTAAGAATTTTTTCTCTTATGTAAACTGCATTTACGACGTAAGAATTTTTTCTATTAGGTAAACTGCATTTACGACGTAAGAATTTTTTCTCTTATGTAAACTGCATTTACGACGGGAGAATTTTTTCTCTTAGGTAAACTGCATTTACGACGTAAGAATTTTTTCTCTTAGGTAAACTGCATTTCCACGGGAGAATTTTTTCTCTTAGGTAAACTGCATTTACGACGGGAGAATTTTTTCTCTTAGGTAAACTGCATTTACGACGTAAGAATTTTTTCTCTTAGGTAAACTGCATTTCCACGGGAGAATTTTTTCTCTTAGGTAAACTGCATTTACGACGGGAGAATTTTTTTTCTTAGGTAAACTGCATTTACGACGGGAGAATTTTTTTTCTTAGGTAAACTGCATTTACGACGGGAGAATTTTCTTTCTTAGGTAAACTGCATTTACGACGGGAGAATTTTTTTTCTTAGGTAAACTGCATTTACGACGGGAGAATTTTTTTTCTTAGGTAAACTGCATTTACGACGGGAGAATTTTTTTTCTTAGGTAAACTGCATTTACGACGGGAGAATTTTTTTTCTTAGGTAAACTGCATTTACGACGGGAGAATTTTTTTCTTAGGTAAACTGCATTTACGACGGGAGAATTTTTTTCTTAGGTAAACTGCATTTACGACGGGAGTATGTTTCTCTTAAGGGAGCTGCATTTACGACGGAAAATTTTTTTCTCTTAGGGAACTTGCATTTACGACGAAAAAAATTTTTCTCTTAGGGACCTGCATTTACGACGAAAAAATTTTTTCTCTTAGGGACCTGCATTTACGAGAGGAGGAATATTTGTCTTTTAGGGAAACTGCATTTATGACGCGGGAATTTTTTCCTTCTATGGAAACTGCATTTACGACGGGAGAATTTATTTCTTCTATGGAAACTGCAATTACTGCGGGAGAATTTTTTCCGTTTAGGGAAACTGCATTTACGACGGGAGAATTTTTTATGGAAACTTTACTTACGACGGGAGATTCTTTAAAGGCATAACATAGCTTTGTATTCTATACCTTAAGGCAATTAGTTTATTCAACAAACAGGCACACACACAATGTTTTGTTAACGGCTAGATATTGTTACGGTCCGTCTTATAAGACGGGTAATTTACTAGTTATGTTATAATGAGTAGTGTATTAATGATATGTTAGCGGTCATAATCCAAATCGGGCATGTAGGAAAATGCCTAGGCAATTAGGCAAAGCACTGAATTTTGGATTTTGTGGCCAATTTTATAGAAGACAAGTGGGACATTGTACATCAACTGGTTTAATTCCAAAGTCACTGATGAATCAGAAAAACCTCACTTCAAATATATGGGCTCTTATATTTTTAAATTTTGGCCCCTTTTTGCTTTGAAGAACCATGTCATATTAACTGATGTAACTTAGAAATGTAATGGGCTACACACTTGAAGTGAGGTTTTCTGCTTCATCAGTGACTTTGGAATTAAGCCAGTTGATGTACAATGGCCCACTGACTTGTCTTCTATAAAATTGACCACAAAAACCAAAATTCAGTACAAATTTGCCTAATTGCTTAGGCATTTTCCTAAATGCCTGATTTGGCTTATTACCGCTAACAGATACACAAATCAAGAAATATTATAAGTTCGCAGGAAAATATTACTTTTCCTATTACCTTTAGGTATAAAAATTTTATGCCTATTTTACTATAAGATGATATAAAACGGTACTTATTTGGAATGACGGCACACTTGTTTTGAAAAATATGGATTTCGAGAATACAAAAATCAATTGACCAATAGTGTGAATCACCAGGACAGGATTATCAAATAGAACCGGAACTTACAAGGAATATTGACTTAAGGCTCTAAATATTTTGTAATATTAATTTTAAAAAAAAATCCTTTAAATTAAAAAAATTCTTTAAAAAATTCCTTTTAAGTCGGTATATGAATAATACATAAAGTGAATATAATGATGGGATTTATTAATTCTCCAGGGAATAAAAACCGAAAGCTGGTGGCCATTTGGGAATATTATTGATAATACAGTCGTAATTCCTTCTAATACAATTGTAATACATTCTATATAAATTCTTTCAAAGCAATAAATTTGTTGTTATTTAAGAATTTAATAATATTTCAAAATAGTCCTAATAATGTGAGAAATTTAATTATTCATAAAACTCATTATATTTAACTCATCTTTTTAAATGGATTATCTGTGAATTCGGTATATGAATAATATATGTCAATGCGTAATGCAAAAATATTTATCAATTCAGCAAGTATACACTTCTGGAGTAGACATTTTGGTTTATTAATCAATATTCAACTCAAAAGAATACAAACGATTATTAAAACGGTATTATTTTGGGATTTATTTTAAATATATCATGAATAATGTCTACATCTACGTACAATGGTAAAATTGTCCCTGCTTGCAATGAAGGTATAAGGTTTAGGAAAAAAATTATTTAATTGTATTTTATTACAGCATTACATCGAAACTTTCCTGCTTTAGACAGATTTACAATTTTTTAAATTTATTAATTTTTGTAATATTTTTTTTGGTTCGCACCTCGCTTGGCAAATACCCGTTTGGCAAGTCCCGATTGGCAAAAACCGGGTTGACCTGTTTGGCAAATATTTTGGAAGGTAGAATTCCGGAAATCCATTTTGCCAAACAGGTCGTATGTACACCCTGTTTGGCAAAACTAATAGAGTAGTAGATAAGAGCACGTAGGTAGTATAGTGTATATAGTAGATAAGTAAATTGTCTTATCTACTATATTTAAATAATATTACAATAATATAATAATAAAAGTAAGGTAGGCTCGATAAAAGGGGTGTGACGGAAGGGGTGAGCGGGGCTGACGGGACAGAATACCATATATCTACAATGAAATTTGTTTATTATTTATGAAGTTACGTTAGAAAAATGCTAACAATTATGTATTGCTCAACAGACTAACGCGATTTTTTCTAACCTAACCTAATAAGTATTATATCTACTGGGAAATTTGTTTCTCCCAAAATTTGCCAAACGGGTCACTCACTTTTCTGCAAACTGTATTTGCCAAACGGGCATTTGCCAAACAGGTAGTGAACCAGATTATAGAGGTTCATGGGTTCGATTCCCTGTAGGAATGTTTTATTTTTGATTCACAATATTCTCTTCTTCAAGACATTCATTTTTACTAAATGTTTTTCTTAAATACTCAAAAGGATTAATACAAGTCAAAAGTCTAAATGCCTGCACAGAGAGGGTGTTAAGAAAATGGTCACCCTGAAAAGTAAATACACCTGAAGTAATTTCAAAACCAGGGAAACAACATATTAGTAAATAAGCATGCAAGATTCAATTGCTAAATATTCTGAACAATACAAGTCACTGAAAATGTCGCTTTTATAAAGGCTAATAATAAATAGGAAATGCATTGCAAATACAAGCCACTGAAAAAGTTGCTTTTACAAAGGTTAATAATAAATAATAAATGCATTTCAAATACAAGCCACTGAAAAAGTTACTTTTACAAGGATTAATAATACATAAGAAAGGTATTTCTAATAAGTATTTCATAAGTACACCAAGATACTTTTAGAATTCAAAATTTTACTTTACAGGAGTTTGAACAAAAGCCATGCTCATTAGGTAAAGTAGAACAATCTACTTATCTAATGACTTATCAATTATTCTGCGATTCAATGAATAACCATTATAATAATGTCAAACCAAATCCTTGGAGTCAAACCCCACGGCGTCAAAAAGACAGCTTATAAAATCTATGCAGACCATATTCGGAACCCGAATTTCAACATCATATTGCGTCGTTTGGATTACCACATCAATAAACAGCAAGAATATCGAAGCATCCTTCCAGATATATCCTACAATAGCCTCTAAATAATACTATTTCTCAATCTGAACAACAACTGGTTTCTGAAGAATCCCAACCTAACAATTCAAATATCCATGTAAAACCTATACCTAAAAGTCCTGACCAAGCTATTGAAATAATCCCACTCCCAAAATCAAAAGAAACAACTTCAACCTTAAATTCTATTACTGAATCCCAATTACCAGCACAACTAAACCAACCTAATATTTCTAAAAACTATCAATCTACCTATAAAGAACAAAGTACTCGTCGTGGTTATTTTACTACCCAAGAAATCCAACTAATCCATGAACCAAGTAATTCAACTTCTTCTATAAGTATTGATTTAACGGATTCCTTCAACATTGACCCTGCCGAAATTCCTTATTAGCACTACAAATAAAAAATAATCCTAAAAACGCACTAGAACATTCAAAAGAATACATAAGGAGGAGAATGAGGATGAGAAAACTTAAACAGAATAACAGTTAGTTCGTTCATTCCATTAGAAGTATCTTCTTCCTATAACTTCATGCTTGATGCTATCTTTCAATATGAAAATACATCATATTCTTACTTTCGAACAGGAAAGTTTTCATGTTACAATACTATTATTACTATGACTATTACTATTAGATATATATATATATAATAAAAATAGTTAAGTGCAAGCAATAAAAGTTTTCGACCCTCTGGGAAAAAGGAAAATAGAGACAACCAGAAAAACAAAGTAATAAAACTTGTCTCCAGCAGAAGGAACCAGAGAAGTAGACATAGAAGAATAAGTACCTAATAGTACCTAATATACCTAGCACTTAGGGATAAAAATAAAATAGTATTTAAGAACTAAAACTAGGTCAAACTCTCTCAATCTCTAATTCTAAACCCTAGACACTACACTTCTTTAAACCTTCAAACTTTGATAATATGAAATAAAATCTACTAATATTAAAACTACGAGACTTCAACAAGTGTTGTTCTTTGTGCAATTATTTCAAAATCTTACACTGACTCAAACAAAATGGATAAAAAGGTACGAGAATTAAAATTTTATTATTCGATCATGTTGCACCCTGTTCATTAAATGGAATATTATAATCAAATTTCAGCATTTTATAAAAATATAACTCAAAAAAAATATAAGTCATATAAAATTAAGAGACAGCCAAATAAAAACCCGTGACACCTCATACATTAGAAAATTATCACATAAATATTGAAATGAGAAAACAGTTCCATTTAGAAAAAACACAATTTACAATAACTTCCAATGGCTAAATCTAAATCATGACTATATCGTTCATATCCTTAAGACACAAATTAATCTCAGACTATTTAAATCTTTGTATTTTACCATCATTAAGTATCAAAAATATAATTTATGCATCTGGCCCAGCTAATTATCCATTACCAAATGTAGAACCTCTGCTGTTACTGCTAAACTGCTGTTACCGAAGAAGATGAATCAACAGATTCGCAATCCTTAAACTAATTAAATATAAATCTTCATTATAAGAGAAAATTCTTTCATAAATCATTAACTTCATATCTTAAGACTTTTCTATTTAAGAATATGCAAGAGATTGCATTTCTTTTAATACACCCAGTATGAAAATGCTAAAGACTTCTTAAAATTAGGACCATCCTTCGCGTTGTATATAAAAACATAGTATCACTGTACTTCAATATTACATCAGGTCTACACAAAATATATAGATATTATTTTATTTAAAGTAACTGTAATTGAATACTATGTTTCCCAAGTGGTTTTTCAGTAAAGTGCTAACTTCGCTTCGTAAAAATGTGATAGTGTAAGTTGTTCACATACGCTAAAGGTCCCAAACAAGAAGCCATAAAACTTTTAGAAACTCTACAACCTGTAAAAGAAAATACTCCTATACAAACATACCAACCAACCTTGCTACAAAATCCTCTTTATGTACCTACACCTTATTCAGTACATCCTCCACTGATAACAACAAATACAAATTACGGAACCTACCTCACGGCAAACTGAACCAACTTCACCTCTGTGTGCATTCAATGGCCACCGATATCTTACAATTGGAATCTCAACGAACAATTCAACATACTTTCAATACAAATATAGACTTTGACAGTAATTATGATACAGATATAGCAGCCATGGATTGTTATTCAGGAACAACCCAAATCTTTCAACTCAACGATGACCAACCTTCCAGGATTTTTCACCCTGTGACCACTACACTATCACAACAGGAACCTATTTAACTGACCCTTTATTTTAAAAATGAGCGAATATAAATATAAATATATCTATACATATAATCATTTACATATTACTGTAATGGAAAAATGTCGCGAAATAATAATAATTACTGTAATGATAAAAATATCGTGAAATAACTTAATAATTACTGTAATGGAAAAATGTCGTGAAATAATTTAACAACTACTGCAATGGTAAAAATTTTATGAAATAATTTAAAACTACTGCAATGATAAAAATGTTATGAAATAATTTAATAAATACTGCAATGCTAAAAATGTCATGAAAGAATTTGATAACTACTGTAATGGTAAAAATATAATGTAAGCGTTAACTATAATGGCAGCTAACAGATCAATCCCCCGGGTTTCGGATTTGGGTACCAATCTGTGAGGAAGGCGGCAATGTGGGTATCCCACCCTTTGCAAAAGCTCGGTCGTAGGTCCGCGGCTCTCAATGAGTCCGGTTAGCCACCCTACATAATTACTCACACGCTATGGGTTGTGAACCCCCGGCACAAAGGTAATTGCTTTTTTACCACCCACAGATTCCTGCTCAACACCGAATCCTGGTGTTATGCTAAGTATAAACTATGCTTTAAGTGTTACTAATAATAATATACAAATTGTAACTGTGTTGTAAAGGCCAATGGCTACATCAACTATACAGTTGAATAAATTCTATTCTATTCTATTCTATTCTAATCATTTACATAACTAAAAAATTCATTCATATTTAACTATTTAAATATTTAAAACAATTATATATCTTATAAAATAGAATATATTAGATATAATCATTTCAAACACAAAATATAAAATATACAAAAAAATGAATCTTTTTAATATTACTTACTACCTATTAATGCAACTTAAAAGATTATACATGGGGACATGTACTTTCCTTAGGGTGAAATTTATGTTACAATCACTTATTGGACCGTTCAAAACCAAATAGAAAGGTATAACACATATAAAAAAATAATTCTAAAAAGACTTGTAATAAATTGTTGTTTAAATGTGAATGTTAAAATTCTCCAAGATAAATAGGCGAAGATGTAAGTCTGTTCGCAGAGCGAAGGTTACAGTATTATTAAAATACTGATTAACAAAGGCTCAGTTTGTTTAATCAAACTAAATGAAGTGTTTGTTTCATAAAAACACATAGATAATATTTTAGAGATTTAGGAAATCCTACGGAACTTCAAAATAAGAATTCTCAAACAAGATATACGAATACCCCAGGGATGTAATAAAATTTCGTGCTACAATGTAACTTTTAGCTACACTGTACCTTTTCTCAAGATCCCTCACCGACCTTCAACTCAGCTCGAAATAAAAAGCCATTACTCAACTTTCCAAATTTTTAAGTCAACTCTCTCTGCTACCCATAATTACCCATAATATTATTATGCTAAAATTTCATGTCTTTCCACTTAATATTTATAACCTTGTTTTTCTATCTTTTAGAAATAATTCTAAAAAGTACCTCTATCTAAAACAAAGTAATATCCCTGAAAATTTAGTATTTAAACCCATGTAAGATTAGACCCAAGTATCACTTCTCTGTGATCGCTTGGTTTTACTAGGTTATTCTCTCTTCAACAAGACATTTTGAAATGAAGCTAATTATTTCATTTTCATAACATAAATGTGCAATATATATATAAGGAAAAAAGATATCAATTATTACAACCGTTGGTGCATCTCAATTCATCAAAATCGATGTTATTCTTTTGTTTTGCCTGTCTGTAGTGATCATTACCCGAGAACCCACTGAGAAAATTGTATGAAATATTTTTTAATAATTCGAACATTGAAATAGTATCCTTCAGTTCGAAGATGAGCACTCTGTGACATTTGACCTCCGAATGAAAAATAAAAGACTGTTAATTACAATGCCCTACGCATTTTCTATTACTATGTAACGAAAGTGCTACTGAAATCGCTTGACCAGTTTTTGCATCTATTTCAAGAGTTTCTTACTACCTATATCTATTTATTTAACTAAATTTTTATGTATTTGATGAAGTTCATCTCAGTATAAATGACTAATTACGTGTTATCATTTTGAATAATTTTCTTTTCATTTAAGCCTGATTAAATACACGTAAGCCATATTCAGATACCATTCTGCGGCTTTCAGTCTAAATCAAATACATTTTAAAGACCAATTCAGAAAACTTTAAGTCGCATTAATTAACATCCATAAAAACGACTTAAATTACTTGTCCTAGTCCAAAGGGATGTTTTGGGAGAAGGCGACAAGAGTAATTACACACTTTTGCAATTGAAACATAACAAACTTATTTCCTCGTTGTCACAAAACACGTAAACAAAGATGAACATGGATACCATTATTTCGATGGTCTTTGGTACACATATAAGATTAGTAAGTTAATGATGTTTTTCTGCAAATTTCTGCAAGACGATTATCATTTCCCGGAGAAAACGTAAAATTAGTTTTGTTGCTGTTGACGAAAGCCATAGCCATGAATTTTCACTCCTGTGCATTGGATATATCCCCTACAATAAACGTTTTCAATAAATTTTCAATAAATGATAACGTTTTCAGTAGCAAACGTCAATCCCAAAAAGAATCTTTTTATTGTGGATCTACATGAAAAGTCATCACAGATTACTTTCATAAAGTGCTCCAAAACCGGATACGAATATTTGAATACATTCTTCAAAACCCATAATATTTTTGTTTCCTTGTTTAACAAATATAAAAATAAAATTAACTAACCTGTGTAAAATTTTTCCCAGTTCTTCCTTTGGTAAAAGCTGTGTTCTTCAAATGGTCATTTTTTCAGCAAAAGTATTCATGTGGCGCAGCCAGGACTGATAAATTATAATGAAAGACTCGGTGGCACTTTAATAAAACACAAAAATTATGGTTTTAAATAAAAAATTATAGTTGAAATCAAAAATTATGGTTTTACATCAAAAATTATGGTTTTAAATCAAAAATTATGGTTTTACATCAAAAATTATGGTTTTACATCAAAAATTATGGTTTTAAATCAAAAATTATGGTTTTAAATCAAAAATTATGGTTTTAAATCAAGAATTATGGTTTTACATCAAAAATTATGGTTTTAAATCAAAAATTATGGTTTTAAATCAAAAATTATGGTTTTACATCAAAAATTATGGTTTTACATCAAAAATTATGGTTTTACATCAAAAATTATGGTTTTAAATCAAAAATTATGGTTTTACATCAAAAATTATGGTGTTCATTACCCAAGAACCCACTGTGAAAATTGTGATATGATATATTTTTTGATAATTCGATAATTGAAATAGTATCGTTCAGTTTGAAGATTGACCTCAGCATGAAAAATAAAAGACTTTTGCTAATTACAATGCCTTACGCATTTTCTAGTATTACTATATTTAACCAAAGTGATACTGAAATCGCTTGATTAGTTTTCCCATCTATTTTAAGAGTTATCTTACTATCTATTTATTTTACTAAATTCTTATCTATTTGATGAAATTCATCTTCTGTTATAAGAGATGAACAACAGTCTATGAGAAGGAAGTGTCCAGGGCTCAGGCCACATGATCGGGCTCATTGCCAAAGTTCATCTTAGTATATATGACTAATTACGTGTTATCATTTTGAATAATTTTCTTTTGATTTAAGCCTGATTAAATACATGTAAGCCATATTCAGATACCATTCTGTGGCTTTCAGTCTAAATTAAATACCTTTTAAAGACCAATTCAGAAAACTTTAAGCTGCATTAATTAACATAAAAAACTACTTATAAATTACTTTACTAATGCTTTGATTATCTTAGTCTAAAGGGAGTGGTCACCATTAAATAATAATATAAATAAGCTTAATTGCAATGACCTGGCAAACTCAACTTTTGGGAGGAGGCGACAAAAGTAATTACACACTTTTGCAATTGAAACATAACTAACTTGTTTGCTCGTTGTCACAAAACATGCAAACAAACAAAGATGAACGTGGATACCATTATTTCGATGATTTTGGTACATATCTAAGATTAGTTAATGATGTTCTGCAAACTTCTGCAAGACGATTTTCATTTCCCGGAGAAAACGTTGAATTACTTTTCTTGCTGTTGATGAAAGCCATAGCCATGAATTTTCACTCCGGTGCATTCGATATATCCCTAAAATAGAATGGTTGGTAACGTTTTCAGTAGCAAAGGTCAATCCCAAGGGGAATTTTTATTGTGGATCTACATGAAAAATCATCACGGATTACTTTCATAAAGTACTCCAAAACCGGATTACTTTCATAAAGTACTCCAAAACCGGATTACTTTCATAAAGTACTCCAAAACCGGATTACTTTCATAAAGAACCTTTGTAAAATTTTTCCCAGTTCTTCCTTTGGTAATAGCTCTGTTTTTCAAATCTTCATTTGAAGTATTCATGTGGCGCAACCAGGACTGATAAATTATAATGAGGCACTCCGTGGCACTTTAATAAAACACAAAAATTATGGTTTTCAATATATAGATTTATGGTTAAAAAAATTACTGTCTTCAATAAAGAATTATGGTCTCAAATAAAAAATTATGGTTATAAATAATAAATTATGGTTTCAAATAAAAAATCATGGTTATAAATAATAAATTATGGTTTCAAATAAAAAATCATGGTTTTAAATCAAACATTATGGTTTTAAATAATAAGTTATGGTCTTAAATAAAAATAAATTAAATCAAAAATTATGGTTTGAAATCAAAAATTACTGTTTTAAGTAAAAAATTATGGTTTCAAATAAAAAATTATGGTTTCAAATAAAAAATCATGGTTTTAAATCAAACATTATGGTTTTAAATCAAAAATGCTTTTAAATCAAAAATGGCTTTAAATAAAAAATAGTTTTAAATAAAACATGTTTTTAAATAAAAAATGATTTTAAATAAAAAATGGTTTTATATAAAACATGGCTTTAAATAAAAAATGGTTTTAAATAAGACATGGCTTTAAATAAAAAATGGTTTTAAATAAGACATGGCTTTAAATAAAAAATGGTTTTAAATAAGACATGGCTTTAAATAAAAAATGGTTTTAAATAAGACATGGCTTTAAATAAAAAATGGTTTTAAATAAGACATGGCTTTAAATAAAAAATGGTTTTAAATAAGACATGGCTTTAAATAAAAAATGGTTTTAAATAAAAAATGGTTAATGTAATAAAAAACTTGTAAATAATGTTATTAGGGAGCTTACGTTTTTGTCCTACTAAATATGCCCTAGAAATCTTGATAAATTGAATCTCCAGTCTTTTATCATTATACGTGTATTCCAAAGAGCAACTATTGAAAAGACACTAAAAACTGAAAATACGATTTTGAAGAAACACAATAGATTGCAAGAAGGAAAGCTCAGGTTGAATTCACTCGACGACTCAAGTAGTAATAAGAGCAAAATAACACAAACAACCAACGACATTCCTTCAATGGTCGTTGAGAATGTATTAT
Source organism: Yoshiicerus persimilis (assembly GCA_020352615.2). Lineage (NCBI taxonomy): Eukaryota > Metazoa > Arthropoda > Collembola > Entomobryomorpha > Tomoceridae > Yoshiicerus > Yoshiicerus persimilis. The sequence continues at coordinate 7,024,851 of CM036940.2, read as the reverse complement.
TAGGAGATCTTTTCTGAGAATTGTAAACCAATATTATATGAATCGTTTCCACACAAGACATGAAAGAACAATGCATTATTAACAAGTATACTAACTAATGAAACACAAAGCATCATAAAGTACCATTGATAAATACTTCTTGGAATATTCCGAAAGCAGTAACCCAATTTAGAAGAAATGCTAAAAATACTTTACACCTGAAAATGTAGGACTAGAAGTTTTAATGACTTACCTGGTGAAAACTTCACAAACTTATTCCTGAGATCACTGAGCTGAATTTCTGAAAAATTATACGGAGAATAATTATACTTTTCCATTTTGTAATTTAATTTACCAAGATAGTAAGCTGTTAGTAATATTCGCTGATCGTAACAGTTACTTTCGGAATGCGGAATACACAGTACATGAAATATTGTTACTTTCAAGGGACAGAAAATGATTAACTGCATATTTAATTATTTACAGATATTTTAGAATATACGCAGTTATTTCATATAAAATATTACAATTTTTTGAATTCAGTTAATTGATTAGGATACAATTTTTACTAAATGGTTTACCATTTTCACAATTAAAACTTTTAATATATTGTTTCATATTTGTTACATTCAATTTGTAAGCTGTTCTGCAAAGTTCGACAAACTTTGGATGATTTAAGTACCAAGAAAAGTAACACCCAAAATGCAGCTGATCTTTTCTACTCTGTCCGCTGAAATTACTATTTTTAGTACCTAAGCGACCTAAAGCCTACCCTTAAGCTACTTGTCTAAGATTCGTTAGCAGAGTCAGTCCGACTCAATAAATGAAGGGACAGTATATTACATTAATGAGAATTCTTCATTTGGAAGCCATTATAAAATACTATCCAATTAGTCAACATTTCTTAGAATATTCCATAAGTAGTAACCTGCTTTAGAAGAAAGGTTATCAATGCTTTACACCTGAACTGATTATTTGAAATTTACATCGGAATAAAATATAAACCAATACAAACTACCTATATGCATTGGTTTATTTGTGTACATGCATTTGCGCTTAATACCATTCTGTTTTTACACACCCATCCAGATAGTCACACCCAATTTAGAAGAAAAGGGCCCCAACTATATTACAATATTCAGTTTCATCTCAAAGTATTATTTACTAAAAGTGATATCTATAATAAACTCGAATTATGTTCCCCACCACAATTATTTTACCGACTCGCCATTTTCAGTACTTTCATAATAAATTTAAAAAACCAGACAATCATATTGTTTGCTAACCATTAAGTCAATGCAAAGCACTAATGCAGGCATAAATTAATTTAATTTAATTAGAACAGACACTTTAAAAACAATGTTTCCCTACAGTAGCTTTTGATACTGATTAATGCTTCAGTTTCATACACACAATGTATTTCCCATATGTTGCTTGAGATTTTTATGATGGAAGTGATGGAAGTAGTGATTTTAATAGAATACATTGAAAAACCTTATGAAAATTTAAGATCAGGAGATTTTTCTCGGAAAATAAGTTGCCTTGGGGTGTAACCCCCCTTTTGGGGTAACATCGTTCCCTTATGGTGGAATTTTAGCCGATAGCAGGCCTTCCTTACCAATACTGAAGCTCCTGAATTTCGCTGCGGATTTCAAAACACTTTTTGAATTATTTAAGCAAAAGCCAACGCCACCTATCGCTGTTCTGTGCCAATGACATTTTTTTTCGAGAAAAACCTCCTGATCTTAATTTTTCATAAGATTTTTCATTGTATTCCACTAAAATCACTACTTCCATAATAAAAATCTCAACCAACATTTGGGAAATACACTGTGATACACTATTAAAGATCAAATTGAAAGGCTTCTAAAGGCCGCGAATAAAATCGGCCGCGTAAGACTTGAAGAGCTTCTCCAATAACTGTCCCTGTCCTACCACCAGATCAAAAATTCTTTGAAATTCTCTTCTAAAATTTCGGTCAATATGGTACCCAAAAGGTGTCTCATTTGTTGCGGAGAAAGCTCTTCCATGAAAACTGGTACCCAGGAAGCAAACTCATCATCCTTTTCATTCGCCGAAAACTTCAATTGGCAACAAGGTAACCAATCTTCTCAGAAACTTTAGTTCATACCGACTATACTACAATATCCAGTGGAATATATTCTGAGTATGACAATTAATTTTTTTACAGCAGAAGGAACCGATAATGGGGACACTGAATTGCAAATGATATTCCTGCTGCGAAAACTTCTGGAAATCCCGGAATCCACGTGTTGTCTTCTGCGTGAACATTTTGGAAATGCGAGTGTTTGGATAGAATGCTGTGATTCCTGTTTGGATTTGGTGGAGAAATGCAAAGCGGCGTTAGAACAAGCAGAATTGTTTCAAAAGCAGTACGAGGAATTGCGCTCCAATATTAAAACCACAATGCTAAAATCACCCAAGAAACCACTTAGCGCTGAATCGAAATGTGAAGCAATAGTCAGATCTATTCTTATTACACAAGGTATAAGTTTTTCTGATTTCTTTTAGTCCTCACCAATTTTGGTTTTAAAAAGGATTTTGATGATTTTTTATATATGAATTCCTGTGTAGAAATTGCACATTTCATTGACATACCTGAAGTTGAAGCGGATGCAGAAATATTTCCAGTTGGAAATGACCCCAATAACTTGACAGCGCCTGTGAAATCTGAAGACACCGCAGTGGTCGTATCTGGATCAATTATCGCACCTGTTCTGTTCGAGAGGATCAATACAGTAAAAAATGAAAACATCATTTCATTCAGTGGTGGGTCCCAATGTGTCTTTAAGGTTACATAATAGTTATAGATTGAAGAAAGGTACCTTTTTTACACTGAGGTTGCAAAATTTTTGAATTTTCCGTGGGTTCCCATTTTTTTTCTTTTGTTTTGCACAAGTTCAAAATGAAATGAGTAATATTTCAAATACAATTTTAGGAAATGATATGGATTGCAATTTGGAATCTTCCGATTTTGGAAACGACACTCAATCCGGTAATACATTTGTCTGTGAAGAGAACAACTGCCAAACATCTTCTTTAGAAAATATAAGCAAGTCTGCAAATCTCAATTTGGAACAATTAGTTCTATTTGGAAAACCAAATGAAAGTTCCCGGGGGAGTAAATGTTCACCAAACACGGCAGAGAAAAAAGGACCAATTGTTTGTAAAATGGGTGACAAGGGTGAAGCCGATAAGAAACATGAATGCCACATATGTTTGGAATTGTTCAGATTACCTCAAGAACTAAGAAATCATATGCGCTCTCATTCTTGCACCGAAATCGAAGAAAATACTGTTAGAAAACGTAAAGGAAACTTAAGAAAGCATCCCAGTAAACAAACAACAGAAAAGAAACACAAATGTGACATTTGTGGCAAATCCTTCACAAAGCTCAGCAATTTAAAGATCCACAGAAGAATTCACAGCGGTGAAAAACCTTCTGCTTGCGATATTTGCGGTAAAGATTTTACTTCGAATTCTTCATTAAAGAAACATTACATGGGGCACTCTGGAGAGAGGCCTTTTCAATGTGATATTTGTGGCAAGGCATTTCTCAGGAAGGATCATTTAAATGAGCATCAAATAACGCATAGTCAAAAGAGACCTTTTAAATGTGATATTTGCGATACTTCTTTCAAGCACAAAAACAGTCTAACACACCACCGCAAAACACACGATAAGGAAGCATCCTAAATGGCGAGCACGCAGGTTAATTATACAGTAAAAGCAGACATCTGAAATCTTTGTGGTTTATTCTTTTTTATTTAACTGTAATTCAATAAAAATGTATTAGTAGCCGTTGTAAAACTATTTTGTCTTATTTAAATTCATTGTAGTAAAGATAGCAATTCTCAATTGAAGATAACAATTGTTAATAAATTAATTGCTGAAATCACTGATGGTGAATTAATTAGTTTCTGAATACATTCGATCATAGATAGTCTAACCTTTCAATGATTTCATTAATCCTGATGAACTGTGCATAAGCACGTAATTATTTCTCTAGATAGACAGAGGAACCAAGGGTCAGTAAAAGTCACAATTATTCAAACTACCAACTCAACAATCGAGTAACAACAATTATAAAGAATCCTGAGTTTTCACTGCAAAAGTCACATTTTAGACTAAACATGATAACTTTTAGCAGCTTCATTTTCATATGCTAAATTGCTTAGTACTCTACAATATTTGAAATGTAATTGGCAAATGTTATTTTGTGATTGATGCTGCTTAAAATCGATCAATAAATACTACTACTACTACTACAATATTAAAATATGAAACATCATATTAAGTTATTCAAATAAAACGGTGATTTTATTTAATTACAGGTCTCAATTATAGGTAACAGATGTTAAAATTCACTGTTCGAAGTTAATTTCTGATTTCATTCGATAGTAGTACACAGAATATGATAACTCTGGTGTGGGGACAAATTAATTAATTGCATATTTACGTCACTATACATTTCAAACCCGTTTTTTAATAACTTACACTTGTGTAGTCGCAGTTTCATAAATGATATTTTCATTAGATTCTCTTGACTTCAACACTACTATTTTGTTAATTTTGAGATTTTCTTCAATTATTAGATTAGAGATAGATAACAAATGCTACACTGTTCAGAAAAGATTTTTAAGGCCCAATTACTGAGAGAAAATTAAGGAGACTGAGAATGTGAGAATTGAATATGTTAGCAGAGTATATATTCATTGCTTGGCCTTAAAAGTCCTTTCTAAATTATTTACAGCGCGCAAGTATTCTTATATTAGTTAAACTGTTCATCAATTATTTACAATTTTTGTATTTGTTTTCTAACGTGATAGTTATAAATAAAATATTAGAACTTTCAGGGGGTAGAAACTAATTAACTGTAGCACCATTTTTCCGAAACGATTTTAACGTTTTACATTTGTTGTGAATCTAGTCATCTCTTCGAGAGTTTCATCAGATTCTCCAGAATGATGAACACGGACGTCATTATTTCGTACACCTTGAAACATTTCAACAACCAGCATAGGATGTTCTTTGACAAACTTTTCAAAAGCTCCATCATGATTATTTCCCTGAGAAAACAGTGGATTAGCTTTGTTGCTATTGATGAACACCATAGCCTTAGATTTCAATTCCGGAACGTTGTACATATCCCCGATAATCAAAATGTCAAAAACATTTTCAGCCGACATTTTCAAAACTGCTGCCTTAGTGCAAGCCAATTTTAATTCTCTTAGTTCGTATTTTTCTGCAATCTTCAACAATTCCATGAAATCTTCATCAACATTATCCAGATTTCCCGAGTAGATAAACTGGAGCATTCCTTTAACAGTCCTAGAACTGAAATCCTCAATTTTGATTGTGCTGGTTAGAGACTCGGCCATTTCGTTCTGGAACAGTGCAGCGAAGACTGGACTTCGACACGCCAAGATTCCCTTGTATGCTTTCAAACTACAATCTTCTACTTCAATGGTCACATCTGAAAATTGAGGTGTCCGGAGCAGCTGACTAAAATGTTCGTGAAGTTCTTCTGGATACTGCCTTTCGGGTGTTGTTGCATTTTCTTTATCATTCTGGATCCACAGTTTTACTTGAATTCGTAAAACATTATCATCCAAAAAGCCATTTTTCCAGTCCAACAATTCAGAATGGGTAGCCATTGCAGAAAATCCCCAACCATGGTCATCATTTAGAAATTCAGACACAAAGTGACAACAACCATTTCGTCTACAACGCAGTTTCTGTTGATTGCCGTTCAGCAGGCCCACTTCAAACTTGGCTTTTATTACTCGATTGGGTTGATTCAATGTTTTGTTCATCACCAAATTAACTGCCAAGTCTTTCCCAATTGTGTTGTGAGGGAACGTTTGTATATACCAGAAACTATACGGCTGGTTAGTGGATTTTCCAACAAACACTGGTGATGAAATTCTCTTCTCACTGCTTGAGGTTTCGAAGGCTTCTCTAAAATTGGCGATATTCCATTCAAAAATGTTGACATCTTTTGACTCCGCATTGTTGATATAATCTCCCGCCTGATTTCTTAATCCATCCGCCATTTTTAATGACCGTCTGTTGAAAGGGAAACTTCCTGGTGTTATTTACCTACGTCACAAGTTATCACAAATTTAAATGTCAAATATCGTCGTCCAACAAGAATATTAACAAAGTTCCTCCACAATGTTTTAAAATATTCCTCAAACCCGTCAAAGCAATATAAAATTTCTATTTTTTTTAGATTTTTCAAAAACAGTGTACGAATTTCAACTTACCTTTGCTAATTAAAGTCTCCAACAACTATTTCTTATTCTTCAAAAGTACTTGGAACCAAGGAGTCTAAACTGCTGGTGTCCTTCGCTGAACTACTACAGTTTCTATTATTTCGTATTCTGTATTCCGTAATTAGTTGTCATGTGTATACATCACGATGATAAATGAAAGTAGGGGATTTCTTTCCAAAAACGTCCCTTATAGATCTGCAAAATCCCCCACGTGGAAATCTCTACTTGATCCTCCTTTCTATGCGCGAAGGACACCATGCCAACAGTTTAGACTCCTTGCTTGGAACCTTATTGAAATTCAACACAAGTCTTCAAAAATCGCAAACAGCTGTAAAGATAACTCCTACTAATAATGGCAGACACTCGATATTTCAAATCATGCTGCACTATTATGCCATATAGTGGAAGGCGTATTAATGAAACAATTCAAGTTCTTTAGGTTAATTCAATATAGCAGAAAGGTACTAAATATCTTACAATATTAATTATTCTTCAATTCAATTTATTGCTGCATTACTTGCTACGTTATTCTTTCTTGTGAACAATTTCATTATCTACGAAATGCATTATAGTCTTAGCACCTTTGAATTCGGTATATGAATAATATTAAATTACTACATGAATGTAATCCTAATATTTGTGAACTCAGCCGGCAACGGCAAGTATACATTATTGTTAAGGCCATTCTGGTTTATTATTCAGCAATATTATTCAATTAAAAAATAATAATGTTAAAATTGTCACTTCTTGCTAATGGAATGATTTACAAATTAGTTATTCGATCATAATATATAATAACTTTTAGGAGACAATTTTATTAACTGCATATATTTGATTGCATCATTTTCATTACATACAAACTTATTCAAAACAGTTTTTTACTTACTCTTCGTTGTCTCTACAAAGATAGTTTCACTAGCTACTTTTGTGAAATAATAACCCAACAAACCACAAAACATAAAAATTACATAACTTCGACGTAGTTAGTAAACGTATTTATAACAGAGATCTTGTCCGCTTTAGGATATTGTTTTTCTCCTAAGAAAAGTTACGCATTAAAACTGTCTTTATCATTACGAAGTTGTCACGTAGTGGAAAATACATCATAGCTACGTATTTTTGATGTGTGCATTTATGTAGTTTATGCATAGTTTTGTGGTAACAATAGTAATGTAGATCTTACATCCCTTCCAGGACGTGCTTGGTACGTAATGATTTGTACTTATTACGTAGTTTTGATGCATCTTTTTTACTAGTAAACTACGGTATGCAAATGATTAATAAACAAACAAAAATAGATTTTCACATTACAATAATACATTTTATTAATGGAACTCTAATACAAATCGGCAAATAAGAAAAATATTTCATTTAAAAGTTAATACTTACAAGAGCCAATCTTCAGGTCCTGAAAAATTTTAGTTTTCTTGAGCCGACTTAGGTCCCCAATTTGAATTTCGAATTCTAGAAAAATTAAAAATGATGTTTAGACAAATATTTATGTTTTAGTATTCCGTATATATTTATAAAAGCAACCGTAATAGTTATATATAGGTTAATAATGTTTTAGCTTATAATTCTTAGACTACCTTTATTAAACAGGAAAAGTTTTTGGGTGACGTATACAGCTGTCCGTATTGGATTTCTTGAAATTACCTGTAACAAATAATAGATTTAAGTAAGCATTTAATAATCAAATAATATTAGCAGTTATTTAAGAAGAATTTAACAAAATAATTTTTCAAACTTACCATATTCAGAAGTATGTTCTTCGGGTTCAACAAGAATTATCCTGCAGTGCAGACCAAGTGAATCTCTTCTAAGTGTAGTAGCAAACGAGAAATCGTGTCAATTGTCAACTTCCCAATGAATACGCGCGTAACGAATTTTATAATGGCTTGGGTTTTAAATTACGTTACCATTATGTAATTTTTATAGACTTTAGAGAACATTGTGACATAGTAGGATTGAGTACGCAAAAACTACATAGATTACATGATTTTTATGCTCCGCCAATAGAACACATTCTAAAATTCTTGAAGAACTACGTTATTATTGCGTTACATAGAACACTAAAAATCGATGTGTCTAAGGCTACTTCAAAATAGCGGCGAAATTACGCTTACAATGTCACCTAAAGTTGATGCAACTCAAAACACTTTAATATTACGTAGGAGTTACGCACTTTAATGTATTAACATACGTCTATGGGCCAAAATACGTAAAAGCTATGTACTTTTAGTGTCATTTTCGGTACTGAAGTTTTCCAGTACGAATGTAATGTAAAAACTGCGGAATACTAGAGTATCTTATGTGACAAACACGTAAAAACTACGTTGACTACGCAAATTGTTCGTAATTTTTCTGTTCGTGGTTTATTGGGAATATACCTACCCACGTGAAATTTCATCAAAAATCAGAAGACAGATATCGGAATAGGATAAAGACCATTTCCAAAGGATGCGATCAGATATAGCACTGTGAGTACTTCCCAAAAGTACGTATAGGTTTACACACTATGTCAGCAGGATTCCTATTTTTCCTGATAAGCTCTTTTTCTTGGCTATAACCTGGATTTAGGTATTTATAAGGAGAGAAAACTGACTGACTACTTTTCAAGTGATAGTGATGCGTCATTTCCGTTAGTATAGCTATTGAGTTTTGTGTCGTTTCACGTCACGTTCTTTCCCAAAGGAAGAAAGTGTTTTATTAGTATGAAACTATGTCTTTCCATCTATACCACAGAACGTTTCAACCAAAAGTAACCATATGACACTTACAGGTATATGAAAGTACATGTGCATCAAAATTCCCCGCTTTTGCTTGACGAGAGAAATTAATAACAACGTATTTCCTTATACACAGGATGTCTTATGGATACTTTGAGATGAAACGCTCTGTATATGAAATACTACCGAAAGTATCTATGCATAACGATATCCATTATAGAGAACCTAAATAATACGTTTTATATAAATTAAGTGAAATATAGTTAACTTATATAGCGAATGCAACTACACATAAGTAAATATGTATCAGTAGAGTCAATTTCGTGTGATTTTTCTTTTCTTTTGTCAGTATGCCGTGCATTGGGGATTCCTGCACGCGTTGTGTCTAATTTGGTGTCGCCTCATGATAGAATAGAATAGAATAGAATAATTGCTTTATTGTCAACAAATACAACTCAGAGTAAATCTGAACTGATTTCCAATTTTGGGACGCGATTTTGGGATGATGCCAACTCGACACTCACGATAGATCGATATTTTGATGAGAAAAACGAGGAGATTAATACAGACCCAAATAATCCTAACGGAAAAGATTCGATCTGGAATTTTCATGTCTGGAATGAAGTTTGGTTCTCACGACCTGACCTTCCCAAGGGTTATGGGGGTTGGCAAGCAATTGACGCCACACCTCAAGAACAAAGTGAAGGTAAACTCTTTTCTCCAAATCATTCGTTCACCAGTGCAAAAAAAAATATTCTTATAACTAAAACTTGTCCATGCGATTGTGATTTCCACAATATACGTTCTTTAAGACTTGTATTTAACTACCCATAGAAATTATCAGTTTTTCCTTACCAAAAATTGTCATTTTCCGATAAGAATAATCACTCTACCATAAAAATACTATTTTACCACACAAATCGTCACTCAATTCACTTCAGTTTATTTAGATTATCTGTGGATATTCTCGTTCCGTTTGGCAAATTAATGAAATTAATAATATTATATTAAAATTAGCAAAATAGGTTATAATATTTATAATGTGATTTAGTCCGGAACATATCAATAATATTTATCCTATATGTAAATATGTAATAGCTGTTACGTAAGTGTACGGATGCACTAAGCAATTTAGAGTAACTGAAACATATTTACTTTAGTTCCCATTGGATTAGATATAAAACATATATACGGTAGTTAAGTGCACTACAGTTTTCAAGTAAAATTCATGAAATCCCTTTCTCTATCTTAAGTTCGGCTCTCGTTCTGTACTTTCGACGTTTTTATGGATTAAAGTAAGAAAGCTTTTAGTCCTTTGTGATTTTTAGGTCTGCCCCAATATACATTATGTAAACCTCGAATTTCCAAATAACAAAGCAATGTATGTGTAGGTATGCACTACGTACACGTGTAGAAATATAAATTGTGGAAACCAAAGAGGATGAGTTGATTCAACCAACAAATATTCTTTTTGTCTGATCTGTGTGCTGTGACAGCAAAATCTATTATGTCCATACTACAGTGGTAGTGCACTAAGCCATCATCCAATAAAAAAGTTCCTAAATCAGTTTTTCTGGTTTAAGTAGTATTTACTTTCCTTCCTCGAGTTGCAGTGTGGATGACGAATGCACTGCAAACAATGTTCTTTTCGAAACTCTCAGCCAAGATTTGTTGCCTTAAGGTAGGCTAGGAACTAAACCATGGGCTAAACCCACAGTACATAAGTTACTGATGCAACAATATCCTTAATGTTAAGATATTAACCTTCTCTTAATGCTACGGGTCTACAATCTGCAATTATTTGCGATTATAATCGGAAAATTAAGATTTTCTAAATATTTTTGCCAATATGATGCCAAATATTAGCAAATTGTAGACCCCTAATTTTCAATTATTGTTTTTGCAGTTACATTATCGCAAATTGTAGACCCCTTACTTTTCAGTTGTATGCAGTTGCATTATCGCAAATTGCAGACCCTTAATTTTCAATTGTTTGCAGTTCCGTTATCGAAAATTGTAGACCCGTAATTTTCAATTGTTTTTGCAGTTACGTTATCGCATAAATTGCAGACCCTTAATGTTTGTATTATTTTTGCAATGATATTAAAATCGTAAATAATAGCAGATTATTCAAACCCCTGTTATTTTCTTACTCCTGAAGAAGACTAAAGAAATTCCAAATTTTAGAAATGTACTAATTTTTGCTAAAATATTTTAGAAACGATAATTACATTACAATTGAATTTAAAACTGCAAAAAGAAAAAAAAGAGAAATTTATAGCTTTAGTGAAATCTTACGATTTTTTGTAAAAATAGTTTTCCAGAATAGGAATAATAGGATGCATCTTAATAAGGATTCCGAATTGCCTTGGAAAGATAGTTTTCCCAAAGGATGCCGATGCGCCTAAATAATAGTTAAGTCTTCTTCTAACAATACCTGAAGTAGGTACCAAATAATTGAAAATCATTAAAAATAAGAAAATAAGAATAAGTGAATAAGTTTATAACTACAGAGAGGTTCAGTACAAACGCTACATGAGACTAACAGTGTATAAGGAATTAGTGTGATACCTGTCTAAGTTATTTTTGGCTTTACGTGCGTCGAATCAGAAAACGGTAATTTAAATACCAATGTTATTACATGTACATAAGTTGTCCCATGTAACGTATGTAGTGAAACTCTCTGTAGTTAGGCTGGTATGGAAAATTAGAATTTAAGTATACCTTGAAAAAACTATTATTTTTGAATTTTAATATGAAAAGTGTAATTTATGCAACAAAATGTAAATATTTACGTATTTTTACAGGTTCGAGGACAGAGAGACTGCAAATGGCGAATGCTGTTCGAGGTTCTACAAATAGTTGTCCAGCTGCATTTTTCCAGTTGACACCGACGAAAGAGGAGGATGTTGTGTTCGAGTTGATTGATCTGGAGACAGTTCCCGTTGGTGAACCATTCTCCCTTGTAGTCACCATTGAGGTATGAAACAAAACTTTTTTTGCAAGTACAGTTTCGTGAAATTAGCATTGTTTACGTAGTTGGAAGAATTTCTATGTAGCATTAATTCACGAAATTGGAAAAACTCATTTCCTAATTGCTCTTTAGAACAAATCCGAGGAGGACCGTTCAATTCAAGCCGACTTATCTTCTGAAGGTGTCTTTTACACGGGTGTGCGGGCGAAATCTGTAAAGAAGGCTTCGGGAAAGTTTGTCGTCAAACCAAATTCACGTAAGCAAGAGAAATAAGTTGGATTAGACAATTCTGTTTCCATTTCAGACGGTTCCACTCCACAAACTGCGTTAATCAACTCTTAACACTTTTCTATTTTTAATTATAGACCCTTATTCCAACTTTTGTGTAAAAAACCTTCAAATTTACTTCTTTTACCATAAAATCTAAAAAGTTCAGAAAAAATGTGTTAATTGATTTATTTTTAGGGGAAGAATTGCGTATGAGAGGGAAACCCGAGGATTATATGGATAAACTCGTAGAATACGGCATTATGAAAATATTTGCGATTTGTCTGGTGGATGAAACAAATCAAGCTTGGAGCAAAGAAGATGATTTCCAAGTTATTAAACCGCCTCTCCTTTTAGAGGTTCGAATATTGTATTTGTATTTCTGTAGGTTGTTGCATTTACCCTTTGTAAACAGTTATCTGACATTTACCTGATTGCATAGAAACGAACTGTTCTAAGTGAATGGCAAACTACAGCGTTGGCCACAAGTCACGCACCATAGGAAATGCTTGTAATGTTTGAAATTGGCTCTCAAACAGTTTGAGAAGCATTTTCAGATATTGTACCTAATGATATTTTATTATGGTGCGTGACTTGTGGCCAACGCTGTACAGTATGCCGAAAATTAGGGATTAAATGAAAGTTGTCTGAATTTTGATTGTTGATTGACATCGTGGGCTCCACTGTTGTGGAAGTTGAATTAAAAATGAATCACTTTCAAATTCTTCTATTCTTGTACCAAATATTCATTATTACTAACTTCTTTTGAATATTGAAAACTATTTCTATTTCTGTCTGTGTGTCTATTGTATTCTGTCCTCTGGCAATTTAATATTTGCAAATACTTACTTAGCTTCGTAATTAAATTAATACTGATAATTTTTATGAACATTCATTTTGGTTGTTTTATGATATACTATAATTCAAATTGAAAGTATTACTAAGCATTCCTTCACATTACTTTCTCTTTGTAAGTCGGTCTTTGTGTTCCAGTCCTTATGACGCCATCTGCCTATAACCCGATTTTTCGGTTCCAGTATTGTGCTCCTTGTTTCACGGGATAACTGGAAAGCACGGGTGATGGCTGTTTAGTCTGTTCTTGAATTTTAGATTCTTTTTTATGCTTACTTATATACTATATCTAAGTACTACTTATTTGTCAACCTTATTATATTTATTCTATCCAGATGCTTTTTATTGTATTTCACAAATTATCATTTCATAAAATTGTATTCAGTTGATATAATGAAGAACTTAAATAAAAATGAGTTTTTATGACGTATACTTTATTAACTCCTTAAGTTATTCATCCCAGATGAAAACATAATCTATCAAGAATATTAAATTATGCTATGAATTTTCAATAAAAAATGCATTGCTAATTAGTCAAGAGTTTTTTCAACCTGCACTTAATATTTCTGATTTTAATGACAATTCGAAAGATTTGAAAACTGGATTTGTAATTAAATAAGATTTCCTACGATTCCAGTTTCACGTTTTAGAGAAAATAAACTTTTCTAATTATAAACACCAAATTACAAATTTCGTTAACTTTTGGAATAACTAAATCGATAAACCGATCGAAAGTGTAATTTCTTATTTTGCTTTGAAATAATGGTTATGATTTATGACGCCCTTGTTGTATTAGAATGTAGAGATAGTAAATATTATGTTACAATAACTTGTTTTGCATTTTAATACTGACAGATATTGTTTTGACAGGATTTAATTTTAGTTTAATGATTTTCATTTGTTCGATTTTACTCACACAGTATAATACCAGATTCACCTACTCATTCAGAATTGTTATTGTTAATTTACATAACATTATAGACATCAGACAAGAGATACACTCTAATTTACACACAAAAAGAAAATTAATCTTTCTGAGAAATATCACTGGAAACACTGTGGCATTCACCATAATGGATAAAGTTACTGTACGCTATCTACGACTACTGTATAATGTGTACGTATGCTTGGCTACAAGTTTTTACACGCGAGCGGCTCCTTCTTCTCAACTCTCCAGTTAAAGCTTCCATTCTTTATCTTCATTCCCCATCCTTTATTTTACGCCCATACCTAAAAACAACAAAACATCCCACAATTAGTCTCTGCACACAATTCCTCTAATTTCCACAGTGCACACCACATTATCAGTATCTCTATTACATTATCCTTCATCCATTTATCCTCTAATCAGTAATTCAACATGAAAACAACAAATATATCAAAGACCAACCTAATCTCAAAGCATAAATGTCCCTTCTATTATATTTCCTAAAGAATTAGTAGCGTATAACAGTAAATTATTGTCACAAACAGTGTCTACCCTGTCTAACAAGAGCATATTTAATTTATATTACAAATACCTTGGTTTAAGTAGCACAAAAAAGTATAACTAGAATTGACAGTACAATTTTCCAGGGAAATAATATAATCAAGAAAGCCTTGCAGTAGGAAAAGTTCGAGTGTCTTAAAATAAATGGAGCATGCACCGCAAGAATAACAAATCAGAACAAAATTGCTCGCCAAACAACTAAATATTCAATCAATAAAAGCCAACTTTATTTAAGCCGCAGTTTAGTACGGTGCACTCGTATTTGTCATCAATTAATAATTATTGTGACTCACAGTGGACAATGTTGTATACAGTATGAAAACAAATTCGCGTAACACTACTTTCCTTTTAGCTTTCTCCCAATGCAATATTAGTGTATATTTTCTCTGGAACCACAATAATTTCTAGTTATTAATTCTATGAAGCATGATACAGAAATTAGTGCTTAACGGAATACATTTTAGTGTCTAGTAATTAATGCAGGATAATGTTAATAGCTAATGAAAATCGTGAACATTTGGCA
Source organism: Yoshiicerus persimilis (assembly GCA_020352615.2). Taxonomy (NCBI): domain Eukaryota; kingdom Metazoa; phylum Arthropoda; class Collembola; order Entomobryomorpha; family Tomoceridae; genus Yoshiicerus; species Yoshiicerus persimilis. The sequence goes on along the minus strand of CM036940.2, from coordinate 7,009,739 downwards.
CAGACAAAGGAATGTTGATGTTAAGCGACTTAATTCCATGCTGTAACTGTTTGCACTGTAATGAACAAGTCCGCCGGGAAACAAAACAATTTAAGTTGGCAGACACTGGCACTACATTAATCTCTCTATTACTGTAATAAATATCTAATTGCTGTGATTACCGTAGAACGGATACGTAAATATAACACAACCGTACGGCTCTTATAGCACACGAAACTTATCAAATTAGTTAGCATGTGTACATTTCATCTTCCTATTCCAATAATCCCTCAGGGTCACACAAAACATCCTAAACTTTCATAATTTCACATTTCCATTCTCATTAATTGCGCATTTCCGTCCTTCGCACTCTTTTATACAATTTCCTCTCTTCGTGAATTTCGTTTGTAAATATATTCTCACAGTATCCTCAACTTCTCCTCTTGCCTTACGGAGCAAACAGTACAAAAATGAAAAAGCATTCAATAAACAACCAGGAAATTCTCTAATTTATTAGATTTACGTTTATAACTCCCCTCGTTAAACAATATGTTGCCAATACAAAATACGGCAAATAGAATTTCCACCCTTTTAGTGCACTGATTCGAATTTTTAGGCAAACTCAATTTGTTAGCAAAACATTTTTCCTATTAATAACGCTTTACCATTTTATTCCAACAAAACAGACATGCTGCACAAGGAATATTTAACTACTAATTCTAATTAGGTTGGTCAACCCTGTCATAAAGTCATTATAGTCTATTAACATATTATATCTACCTGTAATTCATAAACCGTACATTTGCGTACTGCATTATTGTTTATTTTGGTTAAATCGTTGTGAATTTGTAATACTGTTTCTTTTTGGCAATATACTCGCGTTTATTTACCGCATCTTTGATCTACAAGTACTAAATTCAAATTCAAATAATAAGGTTTAGGTTTACAGGTGGGTCCGTGAAGTTAGGCGACGCCGACGCGAAGTTAGGCGACGGCCGACGCGAAGTTAGGCGACGGCCGACGCGAAGTTAGGCGACAGCCGACGCGAAGTTAGGCGACGGCCGACGCGAAGTTAGGCGAATATTTGCCCTGGAAGTTGGACGACGGGCGACGCGAAGTTAAGCGACAGCCGACGCGAAGTTAGGCGACGGCATCCGCGAATTTAGGAGAAGGCGACGCGATGTTAGCCGACGGCCGACGCGAAGTTAGCCGACAGCCGACGCGAAGTTAGGCGAAGTTAGGCGACAGTCGCCAAACATAAATTGCAGTTTATGCTTGTGTTCAGCAATTGGCACCATCTTCGAATTTGAACGTCAATTCCACATTTTATGCTCCTTTGAAGTAATTCTGCCTATCCGCCGTCCCAGGGTTGTACGCCATACAGACTTCCCATACCCTTACGATGGTTTATAGTATTTTAAAATAGTCTAAAATACCGTATTTACCGTATTAATGCCCCCCGCTATTATTGTTTCAAGTTGATTTTTTTGCAGGTAAAGTTCGCATTGAAATCCCCATGGGGCCCTTATAAGTCCAGAGCTGGAACATTTATTTAAAAAAATGTTTTTCATGTTTGAGACTACGCTTACATGCTTCCGTATATAGACGTTTAGCAATAATTGAAGCCTTTTGAGACCCACTTAGAAAAAAATATTTTAAATATTTTCGAGTTTTTGTAAATTTAAATATTTACGTAAATATTCTGTGCATAAAAAAATATTTTTAAATATTTCAGCCATTTTTACAAAATTAATACAATATTTCATTAAAATAGCAAAACTTAAACAAATATTCACGCGTCATTTAGTCATTTAAAAGTAAGTTCCAAAAAAATTGGCATATTTGTCAGCAAATTTTACATTTTTGGCGAAAAGTTTAACCGAAATACAGGAGTGCAAGCTACCATTATCTGAGACTTTAAAGATTGTGCAAACAACAAAGGAAAAATTGTCAACTGTAAAAGGCCCCATTGGAATCAGCGTTTTAAGCAAGCTAAACAAAGTTCTTGAGAAAAATGCGGATTTAAAAACTGTTGAAAAAATCTCTAAGATTTTAGATGGGGAGCTTGAGACTGTAGATATTGAACTTGAGCCAGAGCAATTTTCGTCTTTTAAATATGCACCACTTACGTCCGTGGATTCTGAAAGAAGTTTCAGCATGCAAATTGCTCTCTATAGTAACAGACGTCGTTTAATGACTATTGAAAATTTAGAAATGTACCATTTTGCTGTTTCCCAGGAAAACAATAGTGAATAACTGTCACAAATATAATCGTTTATATACAAAATGTAGTAAAATTAATTACTATTGAAATATTTAACAAGTGCCCATGGCCACGGATTCGGGAAGGGGTCCAAAATTATCTATAATCCCGGAAGTACGAAATGAGGAACACCGCTACATAACCAGAAACCTATTTATTTATTTATTAACTGCCCAACGTCCGGATATTCTCTGTAAAAAAGACTAGTTACCATGTAATTAAAGGGAGAGATGTTTTTTACTAAGAGGTCTCTGGTTATGTAGCGGAGTTCCTCATTTCGTACTTCCGGGATTATAGATAATTTTGGACCCCTTCCCGAATCCGTGGCCATGGGCACTTGTTAAATATTTCAATAGTAACAATGACTACCATTCATGTTGTTGTACATTATAAATAAAATAATAAAAAAATGTTTTAATAAATATTTTGCCTTTTTTCAGTAAATATTTAAATAAATATTTTGGACTTTTGAGAAAATAAATGTTCCAGCTGATTCCACGTCATAATGCCGAATGAAATACGCCGAAACGAAAAATGCCGAACGAAAAATGCCGAAAATGAAAAATGCCGAATAGAAAAATGCCGAAATAAAAAATACCGTAAAAGAATAATGCCGAAAATGAAAAATAACGAATAGAAAAATACCGAAATAAAAAATACAGAATAAGAATAATGCCGAAAGTAAATAATGCCGAAAATAATCAAATAAAGTTTGTAAAATTATGGGGGTAGTCGCATTAAAACGGTGGTAATTAGTTAAACCAAATCAATTTGAATAATATCTACCCATAACTTTTGGCATTTTGTTTGTGTATTTCTGTTGACTTAGCTCAGAATTACAATTTTTTAATTTTCGGCATTATTTACTTTCGGCATTATTCTTATTCGGTAATTTTTATTTCGGCATTTTTCTATTCGGTATTTTTCATTTTCGGCATTATTATTTTTCGGTGTTTTTTATTTCAGCATTTTTCTATTCGGCATTTTTCATTTTCGGCATTTTTCGTTCGGCATTTTTCGTTTCGGCGTATTTCATTCGGCATTATGACGTGATACCGTTCCAGCTCTGCTTATAACTACGAGGGCTTTTATTGTTTCAACGAATTTATTCAATAGTCTTAGTTAACTATATCTATACATACAATTAATGAAATTAATTGTATATAATTATGTAATAAGTGAAATACAATTAGAAAGAAGTGACATACAAACTTGCAAAAATTGGATATTCGTCTACTTTGCGTAGTACATACAAAGAAAGGTACTCAAAGTTGCTGGAGAATTAGCTACACATTTTAAACTCTTTACCAGGTTGGCCCTTGCTGTGGTAAACAAATCAAAATTCAGTATATTCATTCTGGTTTCAAATTTTTGCTAATTTAAAACCAGTCCTTCTCCTGTAAGGTTCTCTCAAGCGAGAATTTTTAATTCCAACATTTTAATTTTTCTGTATAATTTGCTAGGGGATACATTGCGTGTATTTTCAGATTTCCATTTCTATTGTTTTGTACCCTGTGGAGCTAAAATCCCCAAATTTAGCTCCAGAACGAAAAAAACTGAAATTCAAAATTCTCGCTTGAGAGAACCTTATAGGAGAATCGCCATGGTTATACAAATCTTGGAAACGACTGACATTTACAAAATTCATTAAAACATTGTCTCATTACATAAAATGAACTCCTACTACTAATTTATGTACCATACTATTGCTTTGGCTTACTTAAACCCAGCATTGTTGACCTTGAATAAAAACTATGTACAGAAAGTTCTCTTTGCCAAACGATCCGTTTTATTTGCCAAACGATCCGTTTTATTTGCCAAACGGTCCATATGCGTTTGCCAAATGGTCCGCCTGACCGAAATTTCTTTTTTGCCAAACGGTCCTTTGCCAAACGTGCGGATAACTTCGCGACAACTTCGCGTCGGCCGTCGCCTAACTTCGCGTCGGCTGTCGCCTAACTTCGCGTCGGCTGTCGTCTAACTTCGCGTCGGCTGTCGCCTAACTTCGCGTCGGCCGTCGCCTAACTTCGCGTCGGCCGTCGCCTAACTTCGCGTCGGCCGTCGCCTAACTTCGCGTCGCCTTCGCCTAACTTCGCGGATGCCGTCGCCTAACTTCGCGTCGGCCGTCGCCTAACTTCGCGTCGGCTGTCGTCTAACTTCACGTCGGCGTCGCCTAACTTCACGGACCCTTTACAGGTGGGATAGAAAAGGTGAAAGATGATATTTAACCTAAAATTCTAAAAAGAGTATTAATTTTGAACAATTACAGGAAATGCGAAAGATCTATTACGTAGAAGCTTCAGAAGATGCTTAAATGTGTGGAATATTATTAGACAGTTAAATCAATGGAAAATGTTTGTATTCGAGTTTTGTCGTTGAAAATAGGTATTTTGCCTATGTATGAACAATATCGAGAAAATATGGTTTTGGTTTACAGGTGGGATAGACAAGGTTAAAAATGCAAATTTTTATTAAAATTCTAAAAAAAATTCTAAAAAATTCTAAATTTGCAAAATTAGCAGGAAATTTGAAAGATTTACTACGTAGAATCTTAAGAAGAAGCTAAAATTCGTGGAATATTATTATGAGAATTAAATGGGAAATGTTTGTATACGAGTTTTGTGATTGAAACTAAGTATTCTGCCTATGTAAGAACAATGAACAACATCTGGGATAATAGTGGATATTTAAGGATTAACAGTTTTAATGTAAATAGGTTATGTGAAACTCGTAGGAGTCCAAAGTAGTTATAGCAACGGCAGCTGTTATAAGGTACTCCCTTGCGAGAAATTAAAAACTAAAATTTCATCTGTTTCCTTTCTGGGGACAAATCGGCCATATTGTGCCCAGCGCTGTGTTACATACAGACGGCTACCCCTGTTGCTCTCCAGAAAAAGGAAAAAGTTAAAATTCTATTTAAAAAATTCTGGCTTGAGAGTACCTTATAAGAGCGACCGTAGCTAAAACTACTTTGAGTGGAGTCTAAGTGAAATAAACTGAAATGAACTGAAACTCGGTGAAATTACATGACATGGATAAGTACATAGAGCAGAGGGAGAAGCAGACGCTCAATATTACATACTGGACTCGGCTGGAATGCTTTTTCTTTTGCATAACGTAAGTAAACATTAGTTAATATTTTAATTTTTTTAATCCTTGGTTTCACCCATTTAGATTTTTGATTATCTAAATATTGTATTTTAGGCATTACCTTAGTTGATTTAGAGCGAAAGTGTAAAAAAGCACGATACATAAATTTTAGCTTTCTATAAGCAGCGAAGGCGAGATAACAATTATTTTATTTAATACTTAAAATGTGAACACTCACTTATTGGAAAAATATGCAGCATCAGTTTTGTAGTTAGTAAATTAGCATTTGCAGTTTACGCCTATTGTTATAATTAAAATATTGCAATTTAGAAAAAGTGTAGTTTGTTTTGTTTAGCTTGTGTATGTTTTATGCATCTGAATCTATAAAAAAGCCAAAAAACATTTTGTCATACAATGTACGTTAGCAATACTATTCAGACTACTTATAGAACGTAATTGTCAATGCATGAATATTTGAACAATGAATAAAATGTAATGTGGCAACGCCGCAATGTCAGTCCTTATGCTGTCTCATCAATGCATGTCTTTATTTCAGAAAACAATAGAGCCACTACCTGGCAGTCCTTTTTTAACAATGAAAGGATTAGTGCAAGTCGCTCGAGAAAGGGTTCGTGAAACAATAGCAGGTAAAGGATTTTGCTAGATTAGTGTTTCAATGTATGCAAACTCCTTAAAACCTAGTTTAACACTCTGAGACCTAGCCAGACACTATATTTTATAGTATATTACATTTTATAGTATATTTTCTATGCAAATATGTGTAAACTATAGATTATACTATACATAGATATAGATATTGCAGAAATAATTACATTCTGTCGTCATATACTCATTCGTACTCATTTGTCATCTAACTGATAGGGCTACGGTAACTGTCTCTTTGGAGTACAGCGATTAGTCGTCAAGTATTCATAGTTCTTCTAAGTCGCAATAAACGGCCGATAACAGTTCCTTAGCGATTTCCTCAAGATTACAATCTTCTGATATCTAAAATTACAATAATATCTCAACTTTAATTTGTGATATCTATACTCAAATTTTTAAATCTATTGAATATTATTTATATCACTAACATTTAAAAGGGGTCGCTCACAATGCAAATTTAAAAAATTCCTATTACTATAGTATTTTTTGAAGTATCGCGTTACCGCGGATCCGGTTTTGATTGAAATGGAGAAATTATTGAAATATTGAAATTATTGAAATATTGAAATTATTGAAATATTGAAATTATTGAAATATTGAAATTATTGAAATATTGAAATTATTGAAATATTGAAATTATTGAAATATTGAAATTATTGAAATATTGAAATTATTGAAATATTGAAATTATTGAAATATTGAAATTATTGAAATATTGAAATTATTGAAATATTGAAATTATTGAAATATTGAAATTATTGAAATATTGAAATTATTGAAATGGAGAAAATAGAAATTTGAAGATATATGCTGCGGAAAGATAAGGACACTTCAAAGAAGTACGATACTACTCGAATTTTGATTTTTGGGGGTCACGAAGAGAACGGAAATTTTTATTATGTGAAAGACCCCTTTTAAACGATGATTATATGAATATAGAAATAGTATGCAATAGATTTTAGTGTACATTGTAAAGTAAATTATGAAAAACTATTTCCTGCATACTGACCTTGCAATCGATGTTTGCCTCATTTCGAGAAAAAGTACTTTCAAATATTATTCTGAGGGTTGAGAAAGACGGCCGCTCATTTGCATCCGGATGCCAGCATTTACGCATCACGTGGTATCTAATTTGCAACATTGCTTATTTATTTAATAATTATTTCTATGTGGAGAAATGTCAATTTAAAGAATTGGTGAGAAAATTTACAATTCCTGGGATGCATAATCCGGTTTAATATTCCTAAGTCCTTTTTTAAGTTGGTCCACAAAGTCTGCTGTAGGAGTCATTCCAGGATAAGGCATTTCTCCCAAAGAGAATATTTCCCAAAGAGTAATGCCGTAGGCCCAGACGTCTGATTTGCTTGAAAATGTATTCGTCAGAAGACTTTCCAACGCCAACCATCTCCACGGCAAAGCATCTTTGGCCTTTTTCACGTATTCCGTGTAGTTGTAGGTCCTCCGACTCAGACCGAAATCTGTCACCTTCGCATTGACTTCTGCCGTCAGAAGCACATTTCTCGAAGCCAAATCAGAGTGGATTACCTTTGGCCATAAAAATAAGGATATTCATTGGACTACATTAAAAAGGCTGTAGCTGTACTGCATATTTGTCAGAGTAAATTTACAAATCATAATGCACATACATTTTTGGTTCCCAAATATTCCATTGCACTGGCAATTTGATAGCACCACTTTATTAAAGTTTTCATTGAATGAAGAGTAGGTGATTCCCCAACCTCCTGTCCCGCTCTTTAAGATATTTCATTAAATATAATGTAAAAGTATTACCAGTTAAGAATTGTATCGTTTCATTTATTTGTCTCTTACCTTTGATCAATGTCAGTGTTTATATATGACTTAATTATAGGACACTTCATAAATAGATGTTTAAAAGATCGCAAATATGATTCCAATGAACCCAAGTCACAGAACTCCAGTGCCATGTACAAAACACCTAAGATATTTCCAGATAACTATTAGTAAGTCACAAACTCTCATTTCTAATAACGTGATCAATTTCAGAATTTTTAACTTCATGTATGTATTATATAAATAATAAGTCTGGAAAATGAGCTTAGATATCAGTTACCTAGCTGTATTTCTTTTCTGTAGACCCCAATAAGTTCAACTAAATTAGGATGATCTCCAACATACATTAGCATTTTTATTTCTGAAACTAATGCTTTCATGTGGCTAATGCTGCAAGTCCGGGATAACGTTTTGAATGCAATAGAACAATCGACTCCTCCAATCCGTCCTTTGTAAACTTCTCCGAATTCTCCTTTACCAAGAAGCATACCCTTGTCTAGTTCAAAATCCATAAATAATGCAGAAAAGAATGCTTAATTAATTTAAGACTTTTCTATGTAAGTGTCTATTCTTAATAATTTCTTTACCCAAATAAAAAGAATGTTTCTCCAAATCTAATTTCGTGTTGAAAGGCAATTCTATAGGATTATCAGTACTCTCTGCATTTCCATTTAGTAATCCTATAATTTTTTTCCTTTCTCGATACTTTTTCACCTAAACAAAATTCAAGCATGCAAATTAGTTTTGCAGAGCAAGCTGCAGGTTGTATTTTATGACTACCTTAGAGTAGCACTTTGATAAAATTGGATTTATACAACTATCTGCACTCGAAAACTTTACTGTGATGAAAAATAAACTTTAAATATGTAGCGCTTCCTGCAATCTTTTAAATTGACATTTACCTAATGGATGAATAATAAAATATGGTTCACCTTTTCAAATCTGAGATAAATGACGAAGAATACCAACAATAGGAGAAAGATCAGACAGAGGCCTGATAAAAGTAGAATATGCCACAGTGAAAACGAACTTGCTGCGGTTGCCAGAAAACAGTTTTAAAATTTCAAAATTCTTCAGTTGCATGTCACTAAATTAGTGAATATTATAGTTGAATTACCAGTAAATACTTGAAAGCGTAGAGTCTTATTGCCAGCAATATTGGAGGCTTGACAAATATATTCTCCAGATAACGATTCATTATAAGACGGAAACAGCAGAGACGTTTTGAATACGTTGTCTACTATTCTAGATTCACCTTCGATAACCTGTTCAAAACAAAAATACTTTACAGTACAAAAAGTCTTCTTATATTTATAAAATATTTGTAAACAATAACTAACCTCGTTATTTCTTATCCAGCGGATTTGTGGTTGTGGTAATCCAGTAGCTTGACAAGTGATGCTTTGATCTTTTTTGTTTACATCAAAATACACATCAGTGTCTTTACCGTCGAATTCAGGAGGAAGTGGTTCTAGCAGGACAACAAAATTATTTATTCTTATTTGGAAGACAATTATCTTAAGAATTTTAAATACTTTACATGTCTCTGTATTCTTTATTAAGAAAGCCAGCTGAAGTGGTCTGGTAGTTAAGACAAAACAATCAAAATACGCTTTTTTTCATTTTTGCAAAAATTATAGCCAAATTGAAGTGAAATTTGAGCTAAATGAATGTCAACTCTGACTCGTCCTGTAATTTGCCTCTTATTTTCACAAAAATGAAAAAGCGAAGTTTGAATGTTTTATCTTAACCACCAGATCACTTTAAGCCATGCACTTGCAAAAGTAGGATTGTTTTTGCTTTCTATTTGATGACGGCAAGTACTTTTTAACTTGAGGATAGTCGTCGTGTTTATCCACTCTCGTTTATCAATTGGAGGAGCGTGACATACAATTATTACTTCAGTGACCTCCGCAAATGATACTTCAATGGTGCTTTCCGGATATCGATAGTCTGAATTATTTTCAGTTACATGGTGTAGAAAATCTAAAGCAATTTAAAATATCCAGAAATGAAGAAACTATTTCACAAGTAAATCTATTTTATGTGTATTCACCTACCAGGCGAAATTGAGGTGTCATTAAGAGTTGTAAAATCCCATTGAATTCCATGTTCATAAAAGAATTGATGTGCTTCACAAAACAATATTTGCTTCCCTTTCGTGTACAGATCACTTTCAGTACTAAGAATGGTCAGTTTTATTATTGCGCCTAATGGGGGCTCGGTTGTAACATCTGACAGAATTGTAGCATTTAAGTACGTTTTTAAATGGTATTTCAGTAAACCTCAAAACTAATAGGTTTGCCTTACAAACTACAGTAGTGAATGAAGATGTACACTCAATTATTATTCGTCTACAAAATAAATTTAACCGCAACATATAATGCGCCTCCCTAATATTGCTTAATTTTAATTGCATTTAACAAAAGTTTAATACAACATTTTAAATTGAGTTAAAAAAAGGAAAACCCAGTCTACGTTGACCTAAAAGCAATTTACTAATTCAGTAATTGAGATTACATTATTATTCACGAAGCAAACTCTCTTAAATGACTACTTGAGGTAAAATTATTTTTAAGCAACCCATTTAGTTTGGGACCCATTTATCTTTCATATTTTTTTAATAAATGGCCGAATAAATAGTTGGTATTCCACCTTACATAATTTATTATCAAATCCTTGAAAGTACGGATGTAGTACATTGAAACTCCTGGATAAACATTGCACGATTCCGTTTTTAGAAGGCCTCGCTCTTGCGCAATATTTACGTTTGGTTTCTATATCAGTATAAAATTTACAAGAAACCCCTTTTATAATTGGTAATTCCTTGTCGCAGATCACCTTTGGATGTCGTTTGCCCTCTACCTCCTCCGTTTCCAACTGAAAATGATTATTAGATGAGAATTAATAAAATATATACAGGAATGTTTTATTGTGCTACAAATTATTTAAAACAAATAATAAAGATGGCATTTACGCATTTTAAAAACACTCGACATTCTGTAGGCGTTTCACATTCCACATGTCGTAATTCTAAATCATCATCGTCAGACAAGCAGTGGAATTTTTGATTACGATATGACAATGGTAAATCCCAAGACCAATCTGTATAACAAAAGCATATTCGGAAAACATAAATGTAAAAATGGAATACTAGAGCCGAAACCGAAAATATGTACCTTTAATAGGGTTTTCGTTTATCCAATGTATATTCCAGTTACGCATAGTAATGTTGCCATCATTACACCTAAGACTAGCCTTATGCACAGCATACTTTTGGTCACCATAATATTTGTCTACAATTTTGAGAGCAGTCCTTTCAGAGGTGTTTAAGTAAGGCACTTTAGCAGATGCGAAATAGTATGGTGACGAAATTCCACCCTTGTAATATGTAATGGTTATATTGATCGGAGATTCAGAAATAGGTATACTAAATATTACAAAGAAATATGATTGTCAAAATTGTCAACATCTTTATCACTAGAACTTTCTACACGGCAGTAGATTGCTATAAATTAAATCTTACCTTTTTGTTTTATAAGCTTCATAATGTCGGTAAAGAGTATAAGTATGCTCTCCTTCTATTGTGACGTTCTTTAAATGATTCACACATTCCAAATCAAACGAAACTTTACTAGAACCAGTTATTGTATAAAAATTGTGCTCCGCTGGATACACATAAATAGTTTGATTTTGTGGTACATTTGTTTCTGTAGATATTAAAATTCAATTTTTAATTAAAATGTTCTTTTTCAAATTGCAATTTTAGGAAATCAATAATTAGATCTACTCAGTCTTGGTTGACACCGATTACTCGATGGTACAAAAATGAAAATCACATAGAAGCAGTGAGCAATTAGCAACAACAATTTAATATTTCAACGTGGCTTCTAAAATGAGTTTCGATGCCTTAGACTCCCGACAATAAACAAGAGGCCGATAATTACTATGCCATATAAATGTCTTTTATTTTTAGTAATTACACTTATTACTATTAGAATCATGCATTACTCGCTCTCATATAAATATTAGATAACGGAGGATCAGGAGTACAGGGACACCAAAACATAGCAACATAAAACCGCCCGCAGAGGTGGTTTAATGGGATTGTTAATTTAAAATAAATAACTAATGGTACCCAAATTGTATTACTGCCTATTTATCACCCACACCCACATATTCTACAGACACGATTCTCCAATTTTATTCATTGCAGAATGTTACGAAAGTACCTATACACCTGGTTTTGCATAATTATAGAAAACTTCTTAGGGAGCGTTCATATACTACGAGGACTTTTTTGGCCGATTTTTGACCCCCCCCCCCCTTTGAGGACCACACGCAGTATTTAGCCATCTTGTAGCATATTGGGTGAGGACATTTCGAGCACCCCCACCCCCCCTCAAAGTGGTCCTCGTAGTATATGAACGCTCCCTTAGGAGAAACAAAGAAAATGCCAAGAAAAGTTGATTCGTTTACAAGTGATAATAATTTTTAGTGGAAAGTTAGGAATAGCCGCACGTAATTTGTCGGGTATCTTACGAATATGAAGATGGAGCATGTTGTGCCATCAATTTTTAAGATTTTTAAGACAATTAAACCCTATTCCTTTAAAACTTAATTCAGAGCAGCTTATAACTTTTTGCGTATGTAAATGAATAAAATTTTTCAAAATCGTGGCTAAAGAATGATTATTTGCAGTTTTTGATATTTTGTAGCAAAGTAAAAAGTAAAATATAGGTTTAAATATATCATTTCAAGATGCTAAAATTAATATCGTATCCATGACGAACTCCGAGACATGAATTCGACAAAACCACAAACTGAATATTTTGAAAAATGGACAAAAAATTGTGGCTAAAGGACACTTTGTCCTTTAGCCACGATCTCGAATTTATTTATCCAATGTTTACATAAAATGGCAGTCAATTTTGATAAAAGAAATTCAGTGCTCCTTAATCAATAAATACGACGTTAACTAGAACCTTACTGTTTTTGTGTAAATCGAACCGCCAACAATCGTCTTGTCTTGTTCCATTACAATAGCAAGTATAATTTCCCTTTGAAATTTTTAGCAGTGTTGAATTTATGTTGATGAATTCATCAACATTAAAAGGCACGGAATGAATGTCAATTTTCAGCTCTTCCTGTATCAAAAGGTAATTATAACTATACTATTTAGAACCATAACTTTTATAATGTACAGTACCATTCGAAGAGCATTTATTTGTGGAAAATGTGTAACGTATTGAAAACCATTTTATTCATTTTACACTTTGATGAGAAATTCCACAAGTTACAAATAAATACGCTTACGAATTCAAATGATGATAATTTCACTTTTCTGATAATTAAATTGCATTCATGGACATCCAAATAGCAATGCCATAAATACAGAAATACCGCTTGACTCACTTTCTCCCGAAATAAATTAACTGTGCCGTTTGTTTCCATTTCCAGACATGGTATTCTTTTTATCTTTGTCTCTTCACTTAGTAAAATGTCAAAGTTTTCGTTAAGTCTATAGATATCAAGGGTTGAAAATGGATGTTTTCCTATAAAATATAGCAATAAATGCCTCACTTTGGATAACAGTTTATACCTGGTTTTTCAAAATTAGAAAGTAAAATATAGTGTATTTAATAACTAAATTATACAAAGGCTACAGAAGCATAATTTTATCTTACCTTCGTGGTTAAATAGTAATGCGACATTGACATTAATTGCAGATTTAGGATCTTCTTTATTAAATATTTCGTATTTAATAGAAAATGCAACAGCTTCTGTATCTGGGAATAGTACAGTCATAATGTATTCTTGCGTTGCTGAACCAAATTGAGATTCAACTCTTTCGTGACGAATATTCCTGAAATATATGCTAGGATCTCCCTTGTCAAAGAATATTTCATTGGACAACGGAGCGCCGGATTTACAAGTTAATTTGTGGGACCACACTTTAATGTGACTTGTCAAGTAAATACCCATTGAAAAGTTATTTGAGTACGGAATGCATTTTGTATAATACTCGTCACCGAAATAAGATAAACTATCGACACATTTAATTGTTGAATTTAGTTGAAAAGTGTTATCTATTTAGCATTTCCTGGAAAATATAGATTCATCTACTGTGTAGGCAAAGAAAAGTATGACGATAAGCCGCTGTCTATCTGGATATCCATAAACGACGTGAGTACGTGGCTATTATTGCTAATCTGTTGTCTTTTAAGCAATGCACTAATATTTCGATTTACAAAACAAAAACTGGCATTTGAATGTATTATTCACTTCATTCTTTCCTCTATTGCGGTTCTTCTCCGCCAAAAACCACAACCCAAGGAAAATCCTTCGGTATGCAATGCTATTTTTTAGTTCTATTTAATATTATTCTATTTAATATTCCTCTAACTGAGTCTGAAAGTTACATCGCCACTGAAGTTGTTGCTCCTGTGGGTAAAAAGAGAATGAACATTTTCCTTGAACTGATTCTAAATAAATGCAGAACAGTTTCTATTACATGAAATTTAGCAAGAGTGACCCAATTAAGTTGATGGCTATTATTCTGTGTATCCTTCTCGGACAAGGAAAAATCTACTGTTTATTTTTATGATACTGATAAATTTAATATGACTTCATTTTATATAATAAAAGAATCATGTTTGGCATAGACGAAGCTAAAGTCTTTGTTGAAGACAGTGATTCTAATTCTGAATTAATTACAAAAGCTTTCCTTATTGAAATGTATGAAAACAATATAGCTTGCAAATGGCCCACCCCTTCCATGGATGTTTTATGGATGTTTTCGACATGAACTTTTGAATGTTGTCCAAGAACTGAATGAAACGGGACTACTCAGTACTCAGTATTACGATTTCAGACTCAGACATCCTGTGTCCAGATTCTTTGAGAAAGAAAAGCAATCAAAACAGGAATTTTACAGTCTCATCTTTGACATGAAAATCCGTGCAAATTTTTATGTACTTGGATATCTGGCCATTATTCCTATTGCTACTTTGCTACTCAAGAAGTATTCAATTTTAGTCTTTCGAAATACACTTGCTGTTTACACTTTCTGGATATATTTCCGCGATGCATAATACTATGCACATGAACCTTTTTGCTTCGATTGACTTTGTGCTAATACTATCATGCTAATGTTTTTATAAAAATGAGGATGTTTGACATTGCTATTACTTTTCATGCATTAGTGACCGGAAAGTTTAACGAATACAAGGCACGTATAGTCAAGTAATAAAGTGGCATAATCAACTTTCAGCAACCGCACCTTATTTTATCAACTAACCTCAAGATGCTCAGAAAGCAGAAGAATATATTATTTTCTCGTCGCCAGAAATAATATGCAATAAAATAAGTTATCAATTTTTGTCCAAAAGATTCAAAATGTTCAATAATGTGGTCTTTAATCCTCCCATCTGTCTCCTTCTAAAGTCGTAAGCGGTCAAAATTCTTTGCTAACTCTGAATAAATAATTTTTTAATCCTGCGGTCGAGAAGATTTTTACGAATTATTGTTCATCCAATTAATTGCTAAATTATAAAGTGTAATTTCATAATGTAAATAGCGATGGTATGGAAAAACACTAAAAATGAATTCGGCAATAATCGGTTAGAATGTTTTTGTCCAACCTATGTAGTAATAGTAACTTTAGCATTATGTACACAGCATTAGCAGCATTGACATTTATGGATTTCTAGTAACTGTTGATGTTGAACCACAACTTAAACTCTTAATGGCATTTTTCAAGGTTCAATTCAATTCAAAGTTTTATATCAGATGTATTATCTCCGTTCTTTGTTTATGATAACTTTATTGCTGCAATCTCTTCTTACAGTCTAAGCACAAATATCCTTTTGTCTTCCCCTGAACATTCCAATTAGCTATGACAAGTGTGATAAGGGACTCGCGATTTCCGAAAAAGAATTCTATGAAGTTATGCTTTGCTATTCAGCAACACATTTAGTGTTTTCACAAGTATTTGCTATCCAAGTGAAGGGTCATTCTTAATAATTAATGACAAATTGAGAACCAAAATGGATAATCTGTATATTATTCAAACGTTGCTTATAAACATATTTATTACATTGTTTGAATAATTAATTATTTCCAGAATGCATAGAATAAAATATAGATAAAGTGTCGTACTTGCATTTTATTTTTCTTTGCTTTTCATTTACTAGGGGGCTATTCATTTGAGCGAGTGACTGAGTTTTGGCAATTGTTAGGATTGATATCAAAACATCACTCGTCGAAAAGAGAAAAGTTTCGAAAATGGTTGACAGAGAAATTGTCATAAAATGGATAGACATTTAATGGACTTGAATACATGGCTATTATTGCTAATCTGTTGTCTTGTAGGCAAAGCACTAATATTTAGATTTAGGAAACAAAAACGGACATTTGAATCTATTAGTAACTTCATTCTTTCTTCCATTACGATTCTTCTCCGCCAAAAACCACAACCCAAGGAAAATCCTTCGGTATACAATGCTACATTTTAGTTATACTTAATAATATTCTATTTAATATTCCTTGAACTGAGTATGAAAGTTACATCGCAACTGAAGTTGTTGCTCCTGTGGACAAAAAGAGAATGAGCATTTTCCTTGAACTGATTTTAAATAAATACAGAACAGTTTCTATTACATGAAATTCAGCAGAAATGACCAAAGTTAATGGCTATTATTCTGTGTATCCTTATCGCACGAGGAAAAATATACTGTCTATTTTTATGATACTGATAAATTTAACGTGAAGTCATTTTATATAATAAAAGAATCATGTTTGGCATAGACGAAGCTAAAGTCTTTGTTGAAGACAGTGATTCTAATTCTGAATTAATGACAAAAGCTTCCTTATTGAAATGTATGAAAACAATATAGTTTGCAATGGCCCACCCCTTTCAGGGGTAGTCGATGGAGGTTTTCGGCAATTACTTTTGAATGTTGTCCAAGAACTGAACTCGGTATTAATATTTCAGACTCAGATGGCGTGCATTTCCCGATTCTTCGAAAAATAAAAGCGATCTAAAACGAAAATCAGTGCAATTTTTTATGTACTTGGATATCTTTTGTCATTCTTCCTATTTATATTTCTCTACTCGAATAGTATTCAATTTTAGTCTTTCGAAAAACGGCGCTCTTGAAACGTTTGCAAAAGAACATCCGAAACTGCTTTTAGAAATGTATAGAAATGTTCGAAATAAAAATATTGCCGAGGTCACTAGATTTACAACAGATTTAAATATTTAAAATAGTTTGGAAAATGTTTAATGTAAATGTGTACTAAATTGACCAATTAATTAATTAATTTCACCTCCTAAAATTGTAATATTTGATACAAATGACCACGTGTATTCAAAGAAACTGTAAATGATTGACGAACAATGAAGATTTTAATATACATTTTCCTTATGCTAAATACTAATTAATTAAATGTCGAATAAAAACATTGTTATGTTGAATTCAGAGGTGGCATTTGCAATCTGTACTAATTTTAACAAAATAGTATTGTAGGAGTCAGGAGAATTGAGAAAGAGATTATGACTACAAGAGTAGGTGTTAAAACGCTTTTGAAGTGTTCCAATATAAATAATTAATTTTTCTCCAGACCAGACATTTCCTTAAAAATCCGTACTTCTCTCGGAGATTATTTGCAGTCTTTCTGTGTGATCTTTAAATATGTAACTTACCTGTCGGAATTCCTGTGTAGTAATAAAAGAAGAATCTTTCTGTCCAATTGACAATAATAATGAATTTATATATCATAAATATCATTCGAACTGAGTCATTATATTCTCAATATAATATTTTTAAAATTATTCATAAATATTATTTTATCGTATTACTACATTACTATAGCAGAAAGATACATTTACCTTCACTTTTAAGACGACAACAAAAAGTTTTACTTTTCAAAAATAAAATTATACTTGGGTGATTTAAGTGATTTTGATGGACATGGACACTTGGATGAATCTCGATTAGTGTTTTATTAATTCAAGTGCCATTAAATTTATTTACTACAATAAATATTGTATCTGCGATAATGAGCCACTATAAGATGTAATGTAATATCCTTGTTTGGCGCAATATTTAATTACTTTGGTTGAGTGTTGAAAAATATTTCATTTTTAAAGATTCCAGCACTTACCTAAAGGGGACAGTGGCAATTAGCAGTACCAGTCTTTAAAAAGGTTAGTTGAAAACGGTATTTGCTATTTTGTTAATATATTGTCAATGAACGAAGGCATTTTTTGCGGTCGTACTATTTGGCACCCCCCAAAATGGATTTGGCACCCCCCAAATAAATGGCACCCCCCATTAAGGTGACCATATTTTTCAATTTTATACCATGCATGGCCACCAAATAACACTACAAATAGAAAAAGCACCCCCCAATAGAAAGAGCACCCCCCAACTGAAAAAGCACCCCCCAACTGAAATGGCACCCCCCAAATGAAATTAACTGAAATGGCACCCCCCAACTGAAATGGCACCCCCCAACTGAAATCAACTGAAATGGCACCCCCCAACTGAAATCAACTGAAATGGCACCCCCCAACTGAAATGGCACCCCCCAACTGAAATGGCACCCCCCAACTGAAATCAACTAAAATGGCACCCCCAAACTGAAATCAACTAAAATGGCACCCCCCAAGTGAAATAAACTGAAATAACACCCTCCAACTGAAATGGCACCTCCCAACTGAAATGGCACCTCCCAACTGAAATGGCACCCCCCAACTGAAATGGCACCCCCCAACTGAAATCAATTAAAATGGCACCCCCCAATTGAAATCAACTGAAATGGCACCCCCCAACTGAAATCAACTGAAATGGCACCCCCCAACTGAAATCAACTGAAATGGCATCTCCCAACTGAAATGGCACCTCCCAACTGAAATGGCACCCCCCAACTGAAATGGTACCCCCTAACTGAAATCAATTAAAATGGCACCCCCCAACTGAAATCAACTGAAATGGCACCCCCCAACTGAAATCAACTGAAATGGCACCCCCCAACTGAAATGGCACCCCCAACTGAAATCAACTGTTATGGCACCCCCCGACTGAAATGGCACCCCCCAACTAAAATGGCACCCCCCAACTGAAATGGCACCCCCAACTGAAATCAACTGAAATAGCACCCCCCAACTGAAATGGCACCCCCCAACTGAAGTGGCACCCCCCAATTGGATTATCAAAAAACTGTTCGTTTTACGAATTTTGCATAAGGTGTTTTGCAGACCGAAAAAGTAAATAGAAGACCGTCACAAGATTTATTCGCATTGCTCAAAGGTTCTGCCCCACCATACAAAGAGTCCAAAGAAGCAAAACATCACACGCAGTGCATTCCCTTTACCCCATTGTTAGTTTAGCTCGTGCGTTGCACAAATAACCTCTGGTCTTATATGCCAAGCAGGTTTCGAACACCCTTTTTGCAGCGGACATAGAGATTGATAATTCATTTACGCCGCCTAGCCAAATACAATTGTATGTTTGGGTAAAAAGGAAAACAAAATTTAGCATATCGCCTTCTATGGTGGGATATACCCAAAAAGTTAGGGTAGCGGTTCCCAAATTGGAAAAAAGAATTAAGAAAGTCGCAGAAGACCTATTTTTCTAAGACATTTTTTAACGGTAAACAAGGCTAATTCAAATAGTTTTTAATTAAAGAAAATCTGAGCTTTCGACAACGATCAGTTGTCATCTTCGGAGAAGTTTTACAGTTGGGGGGTGCCATTTCAGTTGATTTCAGTTAGGGGATGCCATTTCAGTTGATTTCAGTTGGGGGTGCCATTTCACTTGGGGGGTGCCATTTCAGTTGATTTCAGTTAGGGGGTGCCATTTCAGTTGATTTCAGTTGGGGGGTGCCATTTCAGTTGGAGGGTGCCATTTCAGTTGAGTTCAGTTGGGGGGTGCCATTTCAGTTGGAGGGTGCCATTTCAGTTGATTTCAGTTGGGGGGTGCCATTTCAGTTGGGGGGTGCCATTTCAGTTGATTTCAGTTGGTGGGTGCCATTTCAGTTGGGGGGTGCCATTTCAGTTGATTTCAGTTGCTGGGTGCCATTTCAGTTGATTTCAGTTGGGGAATGCCATTTCAGGGGGGTGCCATTTCAGTTGATTTCAGTTGGGGAATGCCATTTCAGTTGATTTTAGTTGGTGGGTGCCATTTCAGTTGATTTCATTTGGAGGGTGCCATCCCAGTTGGGGGGTGCCATTTCAGTTGATTTCAGTTGGGGTGTGCCATTTCATTTGATTTCAGTTGGGGGGTGCCATTTCAGTTGATTTTAGTTGATGGGTGCCATTTCAGTTGATTTTAGTTGGTGGGTGCCATTTCAGTTGATTTCAGTTGGAGGGTGCCATTTTAGTTGATTTCAGTTGGAGGGTGCCATTTCAGTTGATTTCAGTTTGGTGGGTGCCATTTCAGTTGGGAGGTGCCATTTCAGTTGGAGGGTGTTATTTCAGTTTATTTCAGTTGGGGGGTGCCATTTTAGTTGATTTCAGTTTGGGGGTGCCATTTTAGTTGACTTCAGTTGGGGGGTGCCATTTCAGTTGATTGCAGTTGGGGGGTGCCATTTCAGTTGATTGCAGTTGGGAGGTGCCATTTCAGTTGATTGCAGTTGGGGGGTGCCATTTCAGTTGATTGCAGTTGGGGGGTGCCATTTCAGTTGATTGCAGTTGGGGGGCTGCCATTTCAGTTGATTGCAGTTAGGGGGTGCCATTTCAGTTGATTGCAGTTGGGGGGTGCCATTTCAGTTGGGGGGTGCCATTTCAGTTGGGGGGTGCCATTTCAGTTGATTTCAGTTGGGGGTGCCATTTCAGTTGGGGGGTGCCATTTCAGTTGATTTCAGTTGGGGGTGCCATTTCAGTTGGGGGGTGCCATTTCAGTTGATTTCAGTTGGGGGGTGCCATTTCAGTTGGGGGGTGCCATTTCAGTTGATTTCAGTTGGGGGGTGCCATTTCAGTTGGGGGGTGCCATTTCAGTTGATTTCAGTTGGGGGGTGCAATTTCAGTTGATTTCAGTTAGGGGGTGCCATTTCAGTTTATTTCAGTTGGGGGGTGCCATTTTAGTTGATTTCAGTTCGGGGGGTGCCATTTTAGTTGATTTCAGTTGGGGTGTGCCATTTCAGTTGGGGGGTGCCATTTCAGTTGATTTTAGTTGGGGGGTGCCATTTTAGTTGATTTCAGTTGGAGGGTGCCATTTCAGTTGATTTCAGTTGGGGGGTGCCATTTCAGTTGATTTCAGTTGGGGGGTGCCATTTCAGTTGGGGGGTGCCATTTCAGTTGGGGGGTGCCATTTCAGTTGATTTCAGTTGGGGGTGCCATTTCAGTTGGGGGGTGCCATTTCAGTTGATTTCAGTTGGGGGGTGCCATTTCAGTTGGGAGGTGCCATTTCAGTTGGGGGGTGCCATTTCAGTTGATTGCAGTTGGGGGGTGCCATTTCAGTTGATTGCAGTTGGGGGGTGCCATTTCAGTTGATTGCAGTTGGGGGGTGCCATTTCAGTTGATTGCAGTTGGGAGGTGCCATTTCAGTTGATTGCAATTGGGGGGTGCCATTTCAGTTGATTGCAGTTGGGAGGTGCCATTTCAGTTGATTGCAATTGGGGGGTGCCATTTCAGTTGATTGCAGTTGGGGGGTGCCATTTCAGTTGATTGCAGTTGGTGGGTGCCATTTCAGTTGATTGCAGTTGGGGGGTGCCATTTCAGTTGGGGGGTGCCATTTCAGTTGGGGGGTGCCATTTCAGTTGGGGGGTGCCATTTCAGTTGGGGGGTGCCATTTCAGTTGGGGGGTGCCATTTCAGTTGGGGGGTGCCATTTCAGGTGATTTCAGTTGGGGGTGCCATTTCAGTTGGGGGGTGCCATTTCAGTTGATTTCAGTTGGGGGTGCCATTTCAGTTGGGGGGTGCCATTTCAGTTGATTTCAGTTGGGGGGTGCCATTTCAGTTGGGGGGTGCCATTTCAGTTGATTTCAGTTGGGGGGTGCCATTTCAGTTGATTTCAGTTTGGGGGTGCCATTTCAGTTGATTTCAGTTGGGGGGTGCCATTTCAGTTGATTTCAGTTTGGGGGTGCCATTTCAGTTGATTTCAGTTGGGGGGTGCCATTTCAGTTGATTTCAGTTGGGGGGTGCCATTTCTATTGGGGGGTGCCATTTCTATTGGGGGGTGCCATTTCTATTGGGGGGTGCCATTTCTATTGGGGGGTGCCATTTCTATTGGGGGGTGCCATTTCTATTGGGGGGTGCCATTTCTATTGGGGGGTGCCATTTCTATTGGGGGGTGCCATTTCTATTGGGGGGGTGCCATTTCTATTGGGGGGTGCCATTTCTATTGGGGGGTGCCATTTCTATTGGGGGGTGCTTTTTCTATTTGGTGGGCATGTATGGTATACAATGGGAAAATATGGTCACCTTAATGGGGGGTGCCATTTATTTGGGGGGTGCCAAATCCATTTTGGGGGGTGCCAAATAGTACGACCGCATTTTTTGGAAAGGGAGTTTTTTCTTTTGAAAAAATGTTTGTACTTCTTGACAATAAAACAAAACGTCATTATGAATATTGTCGTTGTGCGACCTTTTTAATTTGAATCTCTTGAATTTTCATTTAGGCAAAAGTAGATTTCCTTTTGGGTTGGCAGCATTTAAAACATGGCAGATGAAGTAAGGGCGGAAGCAGTACTGAAGATGGATAATGTGGAGTCAGAAGGAGATTTGAATATTTTGGAATGGGACATTGCAAATTTTTCACAAGGCCTTCCAAACATTTACTACAATGATAAAGTGACTTCACCAGTGTTTGTTGGGAAATCTGTACGTCTGTCGAATAGTTTCTGGCAAATACAAATTTGCCCCAAGTTCAGAGATAATCAATTTGCGAAGCAAACACACTTGAGCCTTTTTCTAGTTTTCAGCAAAGAATTAAATGCACACAATCCTGTTGTAAGAGCAAAATCTGAATTTTCCCTGCTGGACGGAAATGAAAAGGAAGTCTTTACTCGAGGGGACAAAAAAGTGCATGAATATGGCTCTCCACATATTAGTATGGGGTACTCCAAAATATTAACCACAACTGAGTTGACTGATCGCAGCAATCGTTATTTGGATGATGATGTCCTACGTATCCGAGTTAAGGTCTGGATCCCGAATAAAGAAACAAATGCAACCGCATCCAAAAAACAGAATAAAGGCCAACTAAACAATGATTTAAGTCAATTGCTCCAGTCATCTGAATTTTCAGATCTGACCATTGAGGTAGAAAACTTGACTTTGAAGGCACATAAGGCTATTTTGTCCTGCCGCAGTCCTGTCTTCGCTGCAATGTTCAAGAATGACATGACTGAATCTTCAAAAAACATTCTTAAAATTGAGGACTTCAGTAGTAAGACCATTAAAGGAATGCTCGAATTCATCTACTCCGAAAAAATGGAAATTGCTGATGAGGATTTCATAGAGTTACTGAAAATTGCGGGGAAATACCAACTGGCAGAATTACAAGAAGCTTGCACAAAGGCAGCCATCTTGAAACTGTCCGTTGAAAACGCCATTGAAGTTTTAATTTTGGGAGATATGTACAACGCTCCGGAATTAAAATCCATGGCTATGGCTTTCATCGATAGTAACAAAGCTAATCCCATGTTTTCTCAGGGAAATGAAAATGGAGCTTTTGAAAAGTTTGTCAAAGAACATCCTATGCTGGTTTTTGAAATGTATCAAAATGTTCGAAAGAAAAATCTTCAAGAGGTTACTAAGTTTACAACAAATTTATAAGATTAACTTTGTCTGCTAAATGTAAATTAAAGTTTCCTAATTTCCAATAACTTCCTAGAATTAAAGTATTTTATATACATTGTCCACTTGAGTCGTGACAGTCGTGGGTGTTTTCAAAGAAAACTAAACAAATAACAAATCGTGAAAATTATAGAATTTATTATTGATATTCTAAGTGATGATCATTCTCAAACTGAACCGTATTGTAATGTTGTATTCGGAGGAATCTAATGAAACTTTCATTGAGGAGACTAGACTACTATGTAGGTTTAGTTGATTAAAACTGTTTTGAATAAGTTTCTCTTTAAAGATGCATTAAAATATTTGGCCAATTAATTAGTCTCCTAAATTTATAACATTGTACTATGCATGAATTCGAAAATTTGTAATAATTCCATTGTAAACATTGACAATTTTAACATTATACATATTATGCATTATTGTCTGCAATTCAATTAAATCTTAAGAGTATCGGGTTAATAATTTTTGTAAATGAATTTAATATTGTTTCTAATAAACCAGCACACCTTTACCAGACCAGAAGTGTATACTTGCGGAATTGATAAATATTTTAGCGTTACGCATTCCAATAATAATTTGTTCATATCCCGGATTCATAAGGTAGTTCATTTAAAATAGTATAGTCCATTTAATAAATACTTTTCTTCACATTATTCTAATTAATTAAAAATATCACAAAGTAAATAGCAATAATTTTTTATTTTGAATACCGCAATTTTCGAAATAAGTAATTTAAGTTTTAAATACCCCGGCAGAGGATTTTTAAAAATTTAGGGAATACAAAAGTAAACATTTTCCTAAAATTATTATTACTTTTATATTGTAGCATGTAGAATGCATTCAGAGATACATTGCATTTCACAAATTAACAGTATAAGGTATATAGGATTATTTCGAAATTTTTACTAAATTCTTAAAAAGCAAAAATTTTATTACTTTGAATGAATTTAAATAGAATTGTACACTACCCACCCCTATGAGGTCTTTGATAAAGAAATTCAGAGTCAATATCATACTTGAGGAAAATCTCGATTTGGGTTTGGTTTATCTAAGTGCCATTTATTATAATAAAATAGTGTTGTGCATATCTGCAATATAGTGAGACTATTGTAAAAGAGGTGAATAAGATCCAGGTTTGACGCGATATTTAAATCCTTGTGTTGACAGTGTTGGGTAGCGTTCAAAATATTTAATTTTTTTAAGATCCCATTGGTTACCGAAAGGAAATAGTGACAATTAGTAAAAGCAATCTTTAATAAGGTTAGTTAAAATCCGTATTTAGTCAAAATTGCTAAACGAACGGTGGAATTTTATCTTCTGAGGTAGACTTTTAGAATTTTTTGGATTTTGAATTGGCAGTATTTAAAACATGGCAGATGAAGGAAGAAAACGGAAAAGGGGCACTGAGGCGTTAAAAGGAGATTTGAACATTTTTGAATGGAACATTGCCAATTTTAAAGCAGCTTTCGAAAACATAAGCGACGATGGAAGAATGATATCGCCAGTGTTTGTTGGAAAATCCGTAGACCTGCCAAATAGTTTCTGGCAAATAAAAGTGAACCCGAAGGACAAAAATGTCAAAGCAAAGGGAAATCACTTGGGCCTTTACTTAGTATTGATCAAGAAATTAAATCAACACAATCCTGTTGTCAAAGTCATGTCTGAATTTTTCCTGCTGGATAGAAATCAAAAGGAAGTAGCTCGTCTTAATGAGCTGAATGCGATTGAATTTGGAGCTCCAAATGACAATTGGGGATTTTCTAAATTGGCCAGTCATTCTGATTTGTTCAATGACAAAAAAGGATTTTTAGATGACGATGTTCTACGTATTCGAATTAAAGTCTGGATTCAGAATGACGAAGAAAATGCAACCAAAACCAAAAGGCAGGACTGTCATGAACTTCACAAAAATTTCAATCAATTGCTTGCGTCATCTAAATTTTCAGATGTCGAGATTGTGGCAGAAGACGTAACTTTTAAGGCACACAAGGTTATCTTATCATGTCGGAGCGCAGTTTTCGAAACAATGTTTGAGAATGAAAAGGCCGAGTCTCGAACCAGCACTCTTAAAATTGAGGACTTCAGTAGCAAGACTGTCAAAGGAATGCTGGAGTTCATCTATTCGGGAAATGTGGAACTTGTTGACGAAGATTTCGTTGAATTACTGAAAATTGCAGAGAAATATCAACTGAGAGATTTGAAAATGGCTTGCACAAAGACAGCAATTTTGAAAATATCCGTTGAAAACGTCATTGAATTTTTAGTTTTAGGGGATATGTACAACGCTCCGGAATTGAAATCCAAGGCTACGGTTTTTATTAACAGTAACAAAGCGAATCCAATGTTTTCTCCAGAAAACGGGAATGCAGCTTTTCACAAGTTTGCGAAAGAACATCCTCTGTTAGTTTTTGAAATGTATCAAAATGTTCGAAATAACGATGTGGATGTCCATCATTCAGGAGAATTCAAAGAAACAATCGAAGAAGTGGAAGAAGTCACTAGATTTACAACAAATGAATAAAATTTGGTCGATAAGGTTCATACACATCAGCAGATTAATTAATTAATTTCAGGTAAAAAGATTTAATTGCTGAATTAGAGAGAATTTAATGAAAATATTTTTGAAGAGACTACCAAACTGCGATTGTTAGTTTAAGTGATTAAATCTCGAAAAGTTTTTATGTAAAAATGCAATTAATTAATTTGTCTCCTAAAATCTATACTATATTTACTTATTTAGTAGCAGTAATAACAATCTCATTGTTATTTATTATTATTTATATGTTTGTATGTAGTATGATAGAAGTATTCTGAAACTGTAAATAATTTTTACATTGCAAGCAATGACAATTTTCACATCGTGGATTATATAAAGACACACTGATTTTATTTTGTGTAACCTAATTAAATTCAATCCCAAAATCTAATAATGAAATAAAATTTAGTATTTTTTAAGTTGACTATTGAACATAAACCAGGATCGCTTTATCAGAATTGCATAATTGATTATATCTATAATCTATATCATGATTCTAGCATTAGGTATTCATATGCACTTTTCATGGTCCGAATTCAAAGCAAATGCAAATAGTAAACTACATTGCCCTGCATTGGAATTCTATTCTCAGCCTAGTCACCCAACAGAATTTAGTGTTTGTTTTGCTAATTATAATTTTCATTTTCTCAAAATCTGTACTATTTGGAGATTATTTAGAAACTTTCCAATGTACTTTCCAAATATGCATACAGCACTTTTGAATGGAGCATCACCAATTTTAAAAAAGCTTTCCAAAAGGCAAGTGATGGTGCAAATTGAACGTCACCAGATTTTGTTGGGAAATCCGTAAACCAGCCGATTAGCTTCTGGCGTATCCAAGTGTGGACCAAGGTCAACGATGGAGAGCTTGCAAGTCAAAAGCCTTTGGGTCTTTTTTTATTTTTCAGCAAAGAACTAAATGCTCACAATCCTGTTGTAAAAGTAAAATTTGAATTTTCCCTGCTGGATAGAAATCAAAAGGAAGTCTCTGCTCGAGGGGATGAGAATGTGTATGAATATGGAGGTGAAACTTTTCATTGGGGGTTCCCTACAATGGCATCCATTACTCAGTTGACTGATCTCAACAATCACTTCTTGGATGACAATATCCTACGTATTGGAGTTAAAGTTAAGGTCTGGATCCAGAATGAAAAAAGAAATGCTCGTGCATCCAAAAAGCCATGTACAGATAAGCTGCAAAAAAATTTAAATCAGTTGCTCGATTCATCTCAATGTTCAGATATGACTATTGTGGTAGAAGACTCAACTCTGAAGGCACATAAGGGAATCTTGTCATGTCGCAGTCTGGTCTTTGCTGCAATGTTCCAGAACGACATGGCTGAATCTCTGACCAACACTGTAAAAATCGAAGATTTCAGTACCAAGACCGTCAAAGGAATGCTCGAGTACATCTATTCAGGAAACGTGGAAAGTGTTGATGAAGATTTCATGGAATTACTGAAAATTGCAGAGAAATACGAACTGGAAGACTTGAAAGATGCTTGCACTGAGACAGCGATTTCGAAAATATCTGCTGAAAATGTTATCGAACTTTTGATTTTGGGGGATATGTACAACGCTCCTGAATTGAAGTCTAAAGCCATGGATTTCATCAATAGCAACAAAGCTAATCCCCTGTTTTCTATGGGAAATGAGAATGGAGCTTTTGGAAAGTTTGCAGAAGAACATCCGAAACTGATCTTAGAGATATATCAAAATGTTCGAAACAAAAATATTGATGAGGTCACTAGATTTACAACAGCTTTAAATGATTAAAATGGTTTATAAATTTTTTTATGTAAATGTACACTAAAATTACCAATTAAGTAATTTTCGCTTCTTAAAATTATAATATTTGATACAAAATGACCACGTGTATTCAGAGCAAACTGTAACTATAAGACCAACAGTGTCCACACCAACACCAATTTTTCAACTTTCATTATCTATTGATGCTAATTAAATTAAATCTCAAAATAAAAACATTGTTAGGTTGAATCAGAGGAATCTAGTGCAACTTTTTTGGAGGGACTACGATTTGCAAGTTTAAGGAATTAAAACTGTTTCGAAAAGTTCTATGTAAAGATGCAATAAAATATTCAGTTAATTAATTTGTCTCGTAAAAATTATAATATTTGATGTAGTGTGCTAAAATGAATTCGGAAATTGTAAATAATAAATAATACCAGTAATAAAAATTGTATAAGTTACAATTTTAGCATTCTTGATATTATTGATTTTATTATGTACAACGTAATTAAATTAAATCCCAGATGAGTATCGGATAATAATTCTGTAATTTTTGAATAGAATATTGTTGAATAAGGTACCAGAATGGCGTTACCAGAAATGTGTACTTGCTGAATTAATAAATATTTTAGCATTACGCGCTCACATATCTATACATCCTCATTATCCATATACCAAATTCAAGATAGTCCAATTAAAATGACTTAACTCTATAAAGCGTTTCATAACTAATATACATATAATTCTTCATATGGTAAGACTTATTTAGAAATATGACATTGTAAGGACAAGAAGAAGAAATTCACTACCTTGAAAGTTTGATTTGGTAGTAATAGAAATTCCGCTAAGTTGGTTTTCGCTGTTACTCCTCAATTGTAAAGTATTTAGAACCGTTCTTTTAAATTACAGTTTTCTAAACAAAATATATTCTTTTATACTAAACTCAATGAGGGCGCATGAAAAATTACGACAAACCATAGCTTTGCTACTTGCAATCCTTTTTGTTTCTCCAAACTCTGTATTTTTCAAAGAATTATTTGCATTGACTACACAAGAGTAATTTAAGTTTTTGAATACAACGAATTAGTAAATTGCAGGGAATTTTTAGATATCTCGGGAAATAGAAAAATTAATATTATCCTGTTATGAAAGCATCAAATACATACATAAAATCGGTTGCAATTGAGACAGTGAGAGAGAAACATATTGACCTAGTTAGGTCTCGCAGCTAGTTGAGTAGTACAATTGAGATTTATAACACTATCCACAGTACGTATAAATTATATAAGCACAATGGGACCTTCGGAAAGTAGATACACATTAGTTCCTAAGAAAAGAAAACCAGTAAAAAAAGTGAATTCAGAAAATTCAGAGATCAGAATTCAGAAAGTGAAAAAGCGTAAGGCAAAGGTAGAGTTGGCAAATGAAAAGAAAAGAGGAAGAACTGACACGACAGAAGAAGAATTCAAGAAACTCTCTACTGACGACAAGTTACTTTGTGTATATCGAAATCAAATGGAAGGAAGGAAAGGGCGGAAAGAGGGAATAGAAAAAGTAAAACAATTAAAAGACGACCTTGATGACTTGACAAAGAAAAAACAAAACCTCGTCGAGAGCAATGAAATTTTGAGAAGAGATCTGATTCAAATGAACGTTCGTATTGTAGGCATACAAGAAGACGAGAGTGAGAACGCAAGCAAAACCGAGAAAAAAGTGGTTAATCTTTTTGAAAAAATTGGAGTGAAGCAAATAGAAGTAGCTGATGCAAAAAGAGTTGGGAAAAAACTGGAAGGGCCAAGACCTATAGTTGTGAAGTTACTGAGAAAGAAAGACAAGTTTAAAATACTGGCATTAAAAAAAATTCTAAGAGAGAAGGACAACTTCAAGGACGTGTACATAGATCCGGAGAAAACACCGAAGCAAGCCAGGGAGGAAAAACTGTTACGGGACACGGGAAAACTATTAAAATCAGGCAGCCCTAACATCACGATTTACCTGCGGAGTGGAATATTAACAGCAGATGTCAATGGATCCAAGCAAATGTACAGGGTAAACAAGGACGGTCAAGTGGAGAAGATAGATTCGCACAATTAAGATAAGGAGCGTTTTTATTTTACTTAATATCTATTATTAGCTTTCAGTGCAACTTACGTATTTTTGACGTAAAGTCATTTTTCATTCGTTAATTTAGAAATAGTTAAGAAATGTGGTATTTAATAGAATGCGTGGAATGCAATGAATGTGCCAACTGTACATGTAACACCAACACAAATTGTAAATGGTGTAACCTACATTTGATGGAGGTTTTTAACCCCTTGAATATTTGTGATTCATTATTTTATGAGATGCAAGTAGCAAAGAGCAGGAAATGAAAAGAATTTGCATTGAATTGATAAACCTAATTGCTGAATAATACTAATAAGTTTTATTTCTATAGAATAGACTGGATAAATATATGCACAGCCTGGGTACGCAAAGCGACAACAAAAGCGCTGACTCGACTGAAGCTCACACATACTCAGCAAAAATGCCCGACGTGAAACACAAAGTGCTAATTCTACGACCTTTGATCCCGACATATTTATATCGTATTTTATTTCTGTGTATAAATAAATCCGTATAGTTATAAGGACTTTTAGTTCAGGGTGGTGTGGACCACCCAGCTGAAAGGGTATTCAGGTAGGAAACCCCTTATTGTATTAGA
Source organism: Yoshiicerus persimilis (assembly GCA_020352615.2). Classification (NCBI taxonomy): domain Eukaryota; kingdom Metazoa; phylum Arthropoda; class Collembola; order Entomobryomorpha; family Tomoceridae; genus Yoshiicerus; species Yoshiicerus persimilis. The sequence continues at coordinate 6,979,136 of CM036940.2, read as the reverse complement.
GTTAAGTCCTCTCCTGTCCTGCGAGATAGGGGGGCAAAATCTAAGAAAATCTTTGTAAGGTAATTTTAAATTAATGGTCCATGGGCGAAAGCTCTCAGGGACTTAATAAATAAATACAAAAAAAAAAAAAAATACATACATAAAATCTTGATATTATGTGTTTCATTACTACGCCACTCACTGTAGTAAAATAGCCTATAGCATAGCATTAGTGCGTTCTCGCAGCAGATCTGAATAGCGAGTCTGCTGTCAACGGTGAGAGTTATCTGTCCCGGTTGTAATAGCGATATTTGAAGACTTGTTCTGTTGCTTTAAAGGATTTTCAACAAGAAAAGTGCTCTTCTAAGGAAAAGTTATTCGCGATTTTATTTAGCAAAGGTAAGTTGAAATGCGCATTTTGAACTGCTTTTGAAGAATAAATTAAAATATTACTAACTGGGAATTCAAAAATCTTTTAAACATTTTTAACCACTTTTGAGCAGTCCAGACCAAGAAACCTCCACAGGTTCCTGAGGTTCCCCTGTCACATGTCCGTCAAGTGGGGAACCTCAGGAGGTTCCCCAGGAACTTTTTCAACTCAAAAAAAGTTCCTCAGGAACCTCCTGGAGTTCCTTGGAACCTCAGGAAATTCCTCAGGAACCTCCTGAAGTTCCTTCAAAAAAAGGTTCCTTGGTCTGGACTGTTGAGGAGCTTTATGAACATTTTCCTTGGACGAAGATATTTTACTTATCTGTGATTGATGATTTTTTGTGTAGGTAAATTACACCAGGGATATTTCCAAAATTAGTAGCATTTAAAAATGACTGATGGATCGGCAAAACGGAAAGCGGACAATGTAGAGTCAGAAGGAGATTTGAACATTTTTGAGTGGAACATTACCAGTTTTTCACAAGGCTTTTTAAAAGTAGGCGACAATGAGGAAGTTATTTCACCAGTCTTTGTTGGGAAATCCGTCGACCTGCCGAATAGTTTCTGGCGCATACAAGTTGTCCCCAAGATTTCGAGCAACCCAAGCAACAATGCAGAGTTTGAAAAATACTTGGGCATTTATTTACTTTTCTGTAAAGAACTAAATGTGCATAATCCTGTTGTAAGAGCAAAGTCAGAAATTTCTATGCTGGACAGAAATCAAAAGGTAGTCTCTACTCTAGGGGGTGAGAATGTGTATGAATATGGAACTCAACATTTTACTAGAGGATCCTCTAAATTAGCAACCGTTTCTCAACTGATGGATCGCAACAATCACTATTTGGCTGACAATGTTCTACGTGTTCGAATTAAGGTCTGGATCCAGAATGAAAAAAGAAATGCTCCAGCATCCAAAAAGCCCTACACAGATCAGCTGCACAAAAATTTAAACCAGTTGCTCGCGTCATCTCAATGTTCGGACGTGGATATTATGGTAGAAAATTCAACTCTGAAGGCACATAAGGGAATCCTATCCTGTCGCAGCCCAGTCTTCGCTGCAATGTTCCAGAACGACATGTCTGAATCCCTAACCAGTATTGTCAAAATTGATGACTTCTACAGTATGACAGTCGAAGGAATGCTCCAGTTTATCTATTCGGGAAGTGTGGATTGTGTTGAGAAAGATTTCATGGAATTACTCAAAATTGCAGAGAAATACCAACTGGAAGAATTGAAATTAGCTTGCGCTGAGACAGCGATTTCAAAAATGTCCCCTGAAAATGTTATAGAACTTTTGATTTTAGGGGATATGTACAACGCTCCGGAATTGAAATACAGGGCTATGGATTTCATCAATAATAGCAACAAAGCGAATACCCTGTTTTCTTTGTGGAATGAGAATAGAGCTTTAGAAACGTTTGCAGAAGAACGTCCGAAACTACTTTTAGAAGTGTATAAAAATTTGAGAAATAAAAATATTGAAGAGGTCACTACATTTACAACAGATTTAAAGTATTAAAATTGTTTGGAGAATGTTTATTGTAAATGTGCATAAAATTGACCATTTAGTTGAACATCGTAAGATTATAATACTGGATTCAATGACCACGTGTATTCAGAGTAAGGGAACTGTAAATAATTGGCGAACAGTGAACATTTTAACAGTCATTTTTTCAATATGCCAATTAAATTAAATATCAGAATTCAGAGATTATTAACATTTGTATAGGTAATCCCTAATAATTAAATTAACAAAATGTCATTTTCCAACAGGAGATTTAAGAAAGAGACTATGATGTGAATGCACTAAAATTAATTACTTATTAATAATTCTTGCCGACTGAAAGTTGTAATACTTTATATAGGCTGACCAGACGTCCCCCTTTACGGGGGATTGTCCCCTTTTTGAACCCTCTGTCCCCCGCTGTCCCCCGCGTCCCCCTTTTGTCCCCCTTTCGAATGAAATGTCCCCCTTGTCCCCCTTTTGCAAAGAACACTAAAAATTTGTTACTTGTGATATGTAATTCTACTGAGAATAATTTTTATCAGCCTGCCGACTATGTTAAAAACCAACTAAAGTGCAATCTACCGACAAAAAGATATAATAGAATTACCAGAGTACCTTTCTTTGTAAATGATGTTTCCCTTCTCTCATCATTTTCATTCTCATGCAATGTAAATGCACTGTTTTGCTTCCGATAGCATTTAATAAAATATATTAAGCTTTCCGTTATTCCACATCCTCAACTGTTCAGTTTTTATAGTTTTTAATGCAGTCTGTCAGTATCCTCAGTGTCTAGTTAAAAGCTAAGTTCATTTTCTATTCCACTGTGTGCTTCCTATTTACATTTACTGTGTTCATCTGTTATATTTTCAGACTTCTCCCTAAATTTTAAAATGTCCAAAAGAGCATGTCAACTTACTTCTGATTTGCAAAAAGAATTTCCATTTATAGAAAAAAGGTTACCACTTGGTGTGATAGAGAAAAAGACAGCGGCAGCCGAAAACGACAAAAATTCTTCACACTTCTGCATATTTTTAGCACAAAAACTGAAAATTTTTTCGGCCCTTGCGGGCCGAACCCCACGTTTACTATGTATTGCCTACGGCCCCGCGTTTTCTAAGAGAGCCTCTGTAAGATTTTAACGTTTTTTTTTAAAATTTTAATATTTCAAAAATTCCCACCTATGTTTTTAATGTAGGACCCTACCGCCCCGCCCCCACTAGAGTAAACTCCGCCCCCTCTTTTTGTTGGGTGAGGTGTCCCCCTTTTGGAAAAAGAAAATCTGGTCAGCCTAACTTTATATACAATTTATTAATTTATACATTTGTTCAAAGATCTGTAAATGGTTAACGAATAGTTTAACATTTGGTATCTAATAATGAAATTAACAAAATATTATTGTAGAAGTCAGGAGAAATAAGAGTAAGTTCATTAAAAAGCTTTCCAAGTCTTTCAATGTAAATATACAATTAATTGATTTTATCCAGACCAGAGTTATAACATTTTATAATACCTACTATGATCGAATGAAATCAGAAACTAATTATTAAACAGTAAATTTTAGCACTTGTTATTTATAATTGAAACCTGTAATTAAATTAAAAATCCCATAGTTGTATCAGGCTGGTAGATCTTTTTTTAATTTTTGGTTTTACAGAATAAATACTTTTTATTTGAATGTCTCTGTCCGCTTCAGAATGTCCTAGAGTACGTACTAAAAAATTGCATATGTGAAATGAAAGAATTGCCGTATTTAATCTAATCAAAGTGATGCATTATTCATTGAAATCTACAGCGTGGTCCATATCTAAGGTGGGGAGCTGTTCCGGAAGAACCGGAAGTAGTACAGCAAAACTGTTAACACCACTCGAAAGCCAATACAAAGTTACATTGGAATCTTAATTTTCATGGCCATATCCCTGTGCATTCGTTTACACTGACAATTCTCCCAAAAAAGTCAAAAACATGAAATGTTCAAATTGATGAATAGCTAATTCATGGTAAAAATTCCGCGAGAGAGTAAAATCGCAAGTTTACTTGTGCTACCAATTTTCACTGCTTACGTCACTTACTTTCATTAGTTTTTCTTCAAAAATGTCGCTTATTAATGACACTGAAGAAGATCGCCTTTTTGATCGCATTAAGGCAATCGCTTGGAAGGAAGCTCGCGATGCAGGAGCAAAATTCATAAGCCAAGGTTGGGTATCTGGACGACTAAAGAGATCTATAAATTGGGAATAAAACCATGGCATATTATCAAAAGGGACTTAACAATTTTGGCACGGCAGAACTATTGGAACGCTTAACAACAACTCTTGAAGAAATGAAGACTGGCACCAATTTATTCGAAACTCTTCTCCGTTCATTTCCTGGTAGATTTAAAGAAGTTAGGGAAGCTGGAGGAGGACATACGAAGTATTAGCTAATCGTAAACATAGCGGAAAGATAATTTGTTTATAATGTTTCAATATTTTGATGAGGTTATTCCAGCTGGTATAACAAAAAAAGTTCCTCATGTAAACGACTTTAATTTATATGTTTTTGACTTTTTTTGGGAGAATTGTCAGCGTAAGCGAATGCGCAGGGATATGGCCATGAAAATTAAGATTCCAATGTAACTTTGTATTGGCTTTCGAGTGGTGTTAACAGTTTTGCTGTACTACTTCCGGTTCTTCTGGAACAGCTCCCCACCTTAGATATGGACCACCCTGTAGACTATCAAGAGAAATTTAAACATAATATTGAGTATTGAGACTATTCCTTCATTCTTTCAAATGGAAACGTATAGACAGGCTTTCGAGTGGGAAATGAAAAAGTGGGAAGTCTTCCCATTTCCCACTGGGAAATGTGGGAAGCAAAATTTCCTACTGGGTGGGAAATTGGGAAATGAATGGGAAATGAACGGACACATACAAAATCACTAAATACTGTGCTTTGCAAACAGCATTTAGTAACACGAACGTTACAATCATTGAGTGTCGCGTCTCAGTCTCACATTTGACAGCAACGTGCAGCACAAGTACTCTTAGTTTAGTAGTCATTTAGTCTCATCACCATTCTTTATCATTTACAACCTACACTACAACAAGAGTATCCTTTTGATAGCTAACTAGTGTGAGTTTTCTGGAACACTAACCTAGCCTAATAAATAAATCAATGTTCTCATGATCCTTGTGGCAATAAGTGACAAGTGACAACGTGGTGACAGCATTGATTTGCTAATAGTTGAACAAAACTTACAACCTTTAAGGCTGGCTGACAATTGAAAATATAATGGGCAACAACAGCCAAAGATATTTTTCTTTTTATGATGCATTTCTGGAGTTGTGTTTAGTGCTTGTTTGTGGCATCTGAAAAAAGAATTATTCATAAATCAGTTTGATATGTTAAAAAGAAATCACCTACAATTATTTTCATAATATTAGAACTCTATTTTAAAATTTTCTAATGTGAATCTAATCTGCGTGGAGAACAATACATGAAAATAGAGAAAGGTTTTTTCACTATGATTCTGAATTCCTTTGAATAACATGAGACTAGCCGCGGAAAGTCTCCGTAGCCACTGGGATTCATTTCCCACAGGACTTTTTCATTTCCCAGAAATTTCCCGGTTTTCCCACATTTCCCACATTTCCCAGGTGTCCAACAAAATTGGGTGGGAAATGGTAAATCAAGAAACCTTGCGTATAGAGTTGGTAGTTGGTACACATCTCTGTCCGGTAAGCAGTAGAGCATCCGAATTCGATTCTAGGTATTCATTAGTTTTTTCTCAATGTTCAACACTAAGTAGTAATTTTTAAATTTCTATCTTTAAATTTTACCAGTGCAAAAGAATATCATTTTTTAAGTTTATTAGTTTTTAGTTTATATTAGTTCTAAAATTGGGAATTGGGAGTTGTAAAGTATTTATAGTTTTTCTTCTTTATTGGATTATTGCTGACCGAATATTTGGTTTTGGGGGATATGTACAACGCTCCGGAATTAAAATACGAGGCTATGGATTTCATCAATAATAGCAACAAAGCTAATCCCGTGTTTTCTTTGGAAAATGAGAACGGCACTCTTGAAACGTTTCCAGAAGAACATCCGAAATCCGAAACTGCTTTTAGAAGTGTACAGAAATGTTCGAAATAAAAATAATGCAGAGGTCACTACACTAGATGTACAACAGATTTATATATTTAAAATAGTTTGGAAAATGTTTAATGTAAATGTGTACTAAATTGACCAATTAATTAATTTCCGCCTCATGTAATGCTAATATTTGATACAATGACCACGTGTATTCAAAGAAACTGTAAATAATTGACGAATAATAATTTTAACATATATTTTCCAGATGCTTATTATTTAAATGTCAATTAAAAACATTGTAATATTGAATTCAGAGATAAAATTTGTAAACTCTACTAATTAAAAAAATATTTTTAAATACGAAGATTACTTCCGCATTGTAATTAATTTAGAAAAAATGTGTAAGCCAATCAGAGCTAATAAATATTGAGAAAAAATTTTTTAAACTCTCGGTCTCCTAAATTTTTTCTCAATATTTATTAGCACTGATTGGCTTAAACATTTTTTCTAAAAAAATATTGTTGTAGAAGTCAGGAGAATTAAGAAAGAGACTATGATTACAAGAGTACTAAGTGTTAGAAGACTTTTGAAAAATTGCAATGTAAATAATTAATTTTGGACTGTAATTATCGATACCCCTAATAACCTCAATTTTACCCCAAAATATAGTACTTCTCCAAAACACTAATGTTTTTCCCTGTTTGCTCTTTTTTGCTCCCCAATTAATATGTAATTATACTTTTGAGAAGTACTATTTTGGGGGTAAAATTAAGTATATTAGGGGTGTCAAAAATAATATCTCGTATTGTAAAGCCTTAACATTTTAAAGATTTCAAAAAATGGAAATTGCTTTTTATGATATTTTGGTCATGATTGTCTACTTTTCCTTATCGGCATGTAGGTACATACCGGTGTGAGATAATCTCATTGGAAATTGACTAGTCATGGCGAACAGATTGAAACACATGAAACACACACCCACTTTTCTTTTACAATCATAAAATTATAGAAATAATTCTTATGATTTTACTATGCTCTATTTAGTTCAATTCAACTGACAACTATAATAACATAGTGTGATGCAATTAAAGGACGGTATCAAAGTTGGTGAAAGTGGTACCATTGGATAGCCCTTCGAAAATAAGGGTTAGTTTGTATAGGTGTCCCTATACCTAAAATGCATCCCTGATTTTATAGGGGTGAAAAACAAAAAATATTCCCTATGTTCCCCATAGTAAACTTTTTTTGCGCGTACCTCTTTTTGAGGAATTTGGCCGCGGATTCTGCAACATCTAAAAGTTGGAGTAGGTAAGTGGATACCATGGGCAGTTTTTGAGAAAAAATTGGCTGCGTTTCATTTCATTTCGATTTTTAATTCTATTTTGAAGTATTGGCAAAAAACGCTATTTTTTAGCACAAAAAACGGATATGCAGTCCCTTTGGGTATAAAAGATCTTCGTGCACAGTCATTGACGTAAATATTATTTCACATTTTGAGGTAGGTAAACAGTACAAAAATATTTTTGGATGCACACTTCAAAAGTTGTTACTTATAATAATAATGGCATAATGCGCACGCGCGGACTATGTCAAAGTATAATAAATACAAGTTATAAGTAATATCTATATTAAATAATTCAGAAAAAGCAGAAAATAAGTATATTGTGAGCCCAGGCGATAAGTTATCCTTCACGACGACTATAATTGCGCACTAAACTATTTTAACGCACGTAGCGCGCGCACATTCTAAGCGCACTCTGCAGCGCGCGCGCCCCTATTTACTTAATATTTCAGAAAGATTTGACATTCAAAACATAGTAGTTTCAAGAGTCAAGCAATGCCATGCGCAGCAATAAATGAGTGGCTACCATGTTCTATTCTGCAGCGCGCTGCAGAGTGAGCTTAGAATGTGACAATGGTTCATTTATTGCTGTGCATGGCATTGCTTGACTCTTGAAGCTACTATGTTTTGAATGTCAAATCTTTCTGAAATATTAAGTAAATAGGGGCGCGCGCTACGTGCGTTAAAATAGTTTAGTGCGCAATTATAGTCGTCGTGAAGGATAACTTATCGCCTGGGCTCACAATATACTTATTTTCTGCTTTTTCTGAATTATTCAGTAGTGCAACTACTGTATGCAATTGGACTGTCTGTCTGTGAGTTAGTTAGTCAGTTAGTTAGTTAGTTAGTGAGATTGCGCTGTAACTCAAGAACGGTTAAACTTGTTTACAATCTGTTTCCACATTTTGAAAATATAGGTTCTCCTTATGAACAGGTTCGTAAATGAACAAAATTGGACAACGCCTTCCCCTTAAAGGGGAAGGTTTAACTGTTCGTACTATACGAATGTTTAGTGTATGTATTGGATGTAGTTTGTATGTTGTGATATGTGCCGCTGTATTGGATGTTGTGATGTTGTGGTATGTGTCGCAGTCTTTAGTTGCACTACTGTGATATATCCGTTTTGTAATGGTTTATTTAATATAGATATTACTTATAACTTGTAATTATTATACTTTGACATAGTCCGCGCGTGCGCATTATGCCATTATTATTATAAGTAACAACTTTTGAAGTGTGCATCCAAAAATATTTTTGTACTGTTTACCTACCTCAAAATGTGAAATAATATTTACGTCAATGACTGTGCACGAAGATCTTTTATACCCAAAGGGACTGCATATCCGTTTTTTGTGCTAAAAAATAGCGTTTTTTGCCAATACTTCAAAATAGAATTAAAAATCGAAATGAAATGAAACGCAGCCAATTTTTTCTCAAAAACTGCCCATGGTATCCACTTACCTACTCCAACTTTTAGATGTTGCAGAATCCGCGGCCAAATTCCTCAAAAAGAGGTACGCGCAAAAAAAGTTTACTATGGGGAACATAGGGAATATTTTTTGTTTTTCACCCCTATAAAATCAGGGATGCATTTTAGGTATAGGGACACCTATACAAACTAACCCTTATTTTCGAAGGGCTATCCAATGGTACCACTTTCACCAACTTTGATACCGTCCTTTAATCCCAAAGCAGTGTCGTGTTGATTGGATAACATTTAATATTTTTTTAAGTTGAATATTGAACAATTAACCAGGATGGCATTACCAGAATGGCATACTTGATAAATGGATGAATATGTTAGCATTAGGCATTCACATGTATTTTTCATAGTCCGAATTCAACAGTTATCCAGTTCGAATGACTTAGTTATAATGCGTTTCACAAATCCACATTATTGTACAGGATTATTTCGAAATGTTTACTAAATTCTTAAAAACCAACAATTTTATTTATTATATTTATTATATTTAATATATTTTTAAGAAATGTAATTCTGCAAAATGAAAATGAATGGAGACTTTAATATTTGTTAATTATTTTCTTCATTTTCTCAAAATTCGTATAGCTTTTGGTATTTTGGAGAATTATTTGAGGCCTTTCTAGGTAATCTTTAAATTTAATATGTAATTTATCTTTCCGAATTCCCGTGTAGCAATAAAAGAGGATTTTAAGGTATCATGACTTATTACTACGCAGAACGGTCGAAGGACAATACTATTATAGATTGATAGATTGCTACTGGAAATTAAAATATAATTATTTCTTCCGTTTACGACGACGACTAAAGTAAAAAATTATACGTAAGGGAAATCTCGATTTGGGTTTACCTCAAGAGCCATTTACTATAATAAAATAGTGTGGTGTATATCTGCCCATTGTAAGAAGCATAGTCCGTGTTCGCGGGATATTTAAAGACTTATGTGTTGATAGTGTTGAATAACGTTCAAAGTAATTTCATTTTTGAAGATACTAGTGCTTACCTAAAGGGGACAGTGACACATCAACGTAATCTGTGACAAGGTTAGTTCAAATCGGTAATTAGTATTTTGTTTCCAAAATAGCAGTTTTATCTTTTTTCATTATTAGTTCTTGGCAGTAAAAACGTCATAACTATTTTAGGAGTACGTTATTATTATTATGAATATTGTTGTGCGATATCTGTAATTTGAATCTGTGGTGAATTTTCAGCTAGGCAAATTGCACGAATTGGATTTCCTTTTGGATTTTGAATTGGCAGTTTATAAGACATGGCAGATGAAGGGAGAAAACGGAAAAGGGGCAGTGTGGAGTCAAAAGGAGATTTGAATATTTTTGAATGGAACATTGCCAATTTTACACAAGCTTTCAAAAACATAAGCGACGAAGAGAGCATGACATCGCCAGTTTTTGTTGGGAAATCAGTAGACATGCCAAATAGTTTCTGGCGTATATTAGTGTTCCCAAAGGACAAAACTGACGACGCAGAGGGAAAGCACTTTGGCATCTATTTAGCATTGATCAAAGAATTAAATCAACACAATCCTGTTATCAAAGCCATGTCTGAATATTCCCTGCTGAACAGAAATCAAAAGGAAGTAGCTTGTCGTGAGGGGGAGATTACGGATGAATTTAGAGCTGAAAATGAGAACTGGGGGTTTTCTACAATGGCCACCCATTCTATGTTGTTCAATGCACTAAGTGGCTTATTAGATAACGATATGTTACGTATTCGAATTAAGGTCTGGATCCAGAATGACGTAACAAATGTAGCCGCATCCAAAAAACCGTATATAGATAAGCTGCACAAAAATTTGAAACACCTGCTTGATTCACCTCAATATTCAGACGTCGAGATTGTGGCAAAATATTTAACTTTGAAGGCCTACAAGGGTATCTTGGCCTGTCGCAGTCCAGTCTTTGAAGCAATGTTCCAGAACGAAATGACTGAATCTCTAACAAATACTGTGAATATTGAGGATTTTAGTGGAAAGACTGTGAAAGGAATGCTCGAGTTCATCTATTCGGGAAGTGTGGAAAGTGTTGATGAAGATTTCAGGGAATTACTCAAAATTGCAGAGAAATACGAATTGGAAGAACTGAAGGAAGAGTGCACTAAGGCAGCAATATTAAAAATGTCCATTGAAAACGTTTTTGAACTCTTAATTTTGGGAGATATGCACAACGCTCCGGAACTGAAATATAGGGCAATGGCTTTTATCAATAGCAACAAAGCTAATCCAATGTTTTCTCTGGGAAATGAGAATGCAGCTTTTCAACAGTTTGTCAAAGAATATCCTACGCTGGTTTTTGAAATGTATCGAAATCTTCGAAATAATGATGTGAATGTGCACCATTCAGGACAATCCAATGAAATAATCGAAGAGGTTACTAGATTTACAACAAATGACTAAAATGCATTGAAAAATGTTCATACTAAAGTTCAATAATGCATATTATGAAGTTAATTAATTTCTTCTTTCTAACAGTTATATTTTATACACATTGGCCTTGGTCACGCGTAGTCATAAAAATGTAGATAGTAAACGAACAATGAAAATATTAATATTTGTTATCCCTAATAATTAAATTAAATAAAAAATGTAGATAGTAAACGAACAATGAAAATATTAATATTTGTTATCCCTAATAATTAAATTAAATAACAATTAATAGCACTTGTTCATTAAGCAGAATTTGATGAAACCATAGAATTAGATACGTATTACTAGAATAACATGATTTTTTTAGAGACCAAACTGTTAGTACAAGTATAAGTGATTTAAGCTCGAAAAGTTTCTTTGTAAAGATGCAATTAATTAATTTGGCTCCTAAAATTTATACTACATTTATTTCCTTGATAGAATACATTCAGAAACTGTAAATAAATACTACGTTGCAAACAATGACAATTTTAGCATTACATATTATAAAAGAATTTACGGATTTTATCATGTGGAACGTGGAACCGTGTGAAAACTAAATTTAATCCCAAAATAGTATAAGCCTAATAGCATTTCATATTTTTTAAAGTTGAATATTGAACAATAAACAAGGATGGTTTTACTACCAGAATTAAGAAATTATGTTATTGATAAATATTTTTAGTAATAGTACCATTTAATAGTATATTTATATCCATGATTTTAGCATTATGCAGTCACATGTATTTTCATGCTCCGAATTCAACGGTTATCCATTTAAAAGGACTTAATAACAGTGCGTTTCTAAATTGACATATTAGGATTATTTCGAAATATCATTAAATTATTAATTAGCATCAATCTTATCACTTGAAAGAATTTAAATCGAATGAAATGCAATTGTCTTCTTCATTTCCTCAAAATCCTTTGTAGTGTTGGTAATGTAAGCTCTAAATATATAATTTACCTTTCGGAATTACCGTGTACTAACAAAAGATGTGATTTTTAGGTATCATAACTTATTGACTATCGGTCCAGTCCAACCGAGGGTAATAATTATATTACTAATGGAAATTAAACTACGATTATTTTACATTTTTCGACGACGACAAAATGTAGAAGTCTGTTAAAAAAATCTAAGTTATACGTCGATTAAATCTGGATCTGTGCTTAATTCAGGTGCCATTCACTATAATAAAATAGTATGGTGTATATCTGTAATAATAGTGCGTCCTTTACAATATCCGTGCTGGTGCGATATTTTAATACTTGCGTTGATTGTTGATAAAGTTCAAAATACTTCATTTTTAAAAGTTCCAGAGCTTCCTTAAAGGGGAACGTGACAATTAGCAGGAGCAATCTTTAACAAGGTAATTTGAAATCTGTAAAATTTAACTTATTTAGTATTTTGATTGTAAAATTATTGATAAACGAACGATGTAATATTTGGAAGAGGCAGTTTGCCTTTTGAAAATGTTATTTTGGGATTCTGTCAATGTATGCAATATTCATAAACGACAACCGTAGTGCATTTTGGGGGTTCACTTTGAAAATGGTCCTTCTCCTTATTATTCGATATTTGTCGTTTGAATTTGTATTAATGACTTTTCACTTATATTATTATTACAGATTGGAGATTTCCATTTGGATTGGCAGTGTCTATAAAGTATGACATCTGAAGTAGGGCAACGGGGTTCTGTGGAGTCAGAAGGAGATTTAAATATCTTTGAGTGGAACATCGTTAATTTTAAAGACACCTTCGAAAACGCAAGAGACAGTGCGCGTTGGACATCACCAGTCTTTGTTGGGAAATCCGTCGACTTGCCGAATAGTTTCTGGCGTATACAAATACTGTCCAAGATCCAAGATGGACAGTTTGGAAAGGAAAAATACTTGGGTCTTCATTTAGTATTCAGCAAAGAACTAAACGCGCATAATCCTGTTGTCAAAGCTATGTCTGAATATTTTCTGTTGGACACAAATCAAAAGGAAATCTCCACTGCAGGAGGGAAGAAGACAGTGTGTGAATACGGAACTAAAAATGTTGATTGGGGGTACTCTAAAATGGCAACCATTACTGAGTTGAAGGATCGCAACAATCACTTCTTGGATGACAATATTCTACGTGTTCGAGTTAAGGTCTGGATCCAGAATGAAAAGACAACTGCTCCAGAATCCAAAAAGTCAAATATAGATCAGCTACATAAAAATTTAAGCCAGTTGCTTGCGTCATCTCAATGTTCAGATGTGGATATTCTGGTAGAAAATTCAACTGTGAAGGCACATAAGGGTATCTTGTCCTGTCGCAGCTCAGTCTTTGAAGCAATGTTCAAGAACGACTTGTCAGAGTCTCGAACCAGCACTGTGGCAATAGAAGACTTCAGTAGTAAGACTGTTAAAGGAATGCTCGAGTTCATCTACTCGGGAAGTGTGGAAAGTGTTGAAGAAGATTTCATGGAATTACTGAAAATTGCAGAGAAATACCAACTGGAAGAATTGAAAGATGCTTGCACTAAGGCAGCCATTTTGAAAATGTCCGTTGAAAACGTCATTGAACTTTTGATTATCGGAGATATGTACAACGCTCCGGAATTAAAATCCAGGGCTATGGCTTCAAGGATGCAAAAACCCATGGGTTTTTGAGCAAAAACCCTCGACCCATGGGTTTTTGTGGGTTTTTGGGGTTTTTGGGTTTTTGGGTTATTGGGTTTTTGGTCTACCAAAACAATGTAATACTCTGTGTATATTACTTAATATTTATTCTTTTTTGAGTCATAAAGGAAAAATATGATGAAGAAGGATAGTTCTTAACTATTATTGTCAAGTATATTCATATTTTGCAGGATAAACGGCAATTTGTTAAGAAAATTACGGTGTGTTTTACATTCCCGCCTAGCAAAAACCCAAAAACCCCAAAAACCCATGGGTTTTTGATAAAAAAGTGGGTCGGGTTTTTGCTCAAAAACCCAAAAACCCAAAAACCCAAAAACCCTGGGTCGGCATCCCTGTATGGCTTTCATCAACAGCAACAAAGCTAATCCAATTTTTTCACCTGGAAATGATAATGGGGCTTTTGGAAAGTTTGTGGAAGAGCATCCGAAACTGATCTTGGAAATATATCAAAATGTTCGAATTAAAAATTTTGAAGAGGTCACTAGATTTACAACAGATTTAAAGGATTAAAATTGTTGGGAAAATGTTTAATGTAAATGTGCACTAAATTGACCAATTAATTGACCATCTTAAAATTATAATACTTGATTCAATTAACATTTGTATAGGTAATCTCATAATCTCTAATAATTAAATTAACATAATATTATTTTCCAATCAGGAGATTTAAGAAATAGACTACGATGTGAATGTTCTAATTATTTATTAATTCTTGCCTGCTGAAAGTCGTAATATTTTATATACAATTTATACATTTAGTCAAAGAACTGTAAATGGTTAACGAATAGTTTAATATTTGGTATCTCTAATAATGAAATTACCAAAATATTAAAGTAGAAGTCAGGAGAATTAAGAAAGAGACTACGATTACAAGAGTAAGCTTATTAAATAGTTTTTGAAGTCTTTCAATGTAAATATACAATTGATTTTTATCCAAACTGGAGTTATAATATTTTATGTACTACGATGGAATGAAATCAGAAAATAATTATTGAACAGTGAATTTTAACACTTATTATCTATAATTGAGACCTGTAATGAAATTAAAATCACACAATCGTATCAGGCTGGTATTTATTTGAATTTTTGGTTTTACAGAATAAAATCCTTTTATTTGAATACCTTGTCCGTTTCAGAATTAAATATCTTACAGTACTAAGAAATTGCATATTTATGAAAATGAAAACTGCAAAGAAAAGAATTCTCGTGTTTCATCTAAAAATCGATATACAATATTTTCATGATTCTTCTCCCCATCACCCTTGTCACTCCTTTTACTAACAGGGGTTCCTCTTCTCTGTCTGTGTCTTCAGATCTTGCAGGTGCTGTCAAGTTATTTGGGTTACAGTTAGCATTTACGCCTGGAAATATTTTTTTCTTCATTTTCAGTCACGTTATCAGCATATTCGGCAAAAGGTATTGCTTTTTTAGATTTTAATTCCTTGCGGTTTTGTAAAAAAGCAAAAAAGCTGAGTTTTTATTCCCTGATCAGTAGCGAATATAGCGACAATATTTAACGAGTATAGAAACTTGTGTACACCTGTCTTCTAATTAAGTTGGATTTTGTTAATTATTATTAACGCTAGATGCATTTGCATTGATTTAACTTTAATGGTTAGTAAGCAATGGGATTTGTCCAGTTAGTAGTGCAGTTAAAACCTTTTTCTTTCAGATAAGGGTATAATCGCAAATGAAAGCACACAAAGAAACCAATGCATATAGTTTGTATTAGTTCAACATTTTTTTCGATATCATAAACAATGTTTCAGATAATCAGCTCGTCAGTGAGTGAGTGAGAAAATAAGTTTATTAATTTTGTTCTTGGTAAATTTGTAGTTAGTTTTAAAATTGAATTATGAGGGTATGATAAAGAGTGAAGTATTTGAAGCCTTTCTTTTATATTGGATTATGGCTGACGAAATATTCTAAGAAATAGTGACTAATATGATAGTATTTTATACTACTTTAGGCTGCTTTTGTTTTTCTAATCATGTAGAATTGTCGATGACACATTCACACACGTAAAGTAATCAAACACAGAGTTTTTGTATATCAGGCTTACTCAGCAGTTCCATTTATAACAGAAATCAAATTACACATGGAAGGGAACAGTGTACGTTACTTGTACACATGAAATATTTTAGGTACGTATATTTGTTAATCATAGATTCTGTCCTTTCATTTCTTGAGTGGGACCAATTCATTTAATATTATTTTTACGATTCTCAGAAATGTTCAGCAGCTTAAGTTTAAGATTAACTTTTAGGTAATGAAAAGTATTTTCAGCGGGCAAAGAAGAGCAGTTGCATTTTGTGTGTTATTCTCTAATAACTACTTTACTAGTCGCATGAATTTAACCTTATTTTTTTTGCTTCGTACATAAGGTATTTAGTTTTTTCAAAATCTTAATTTTCAGTTATTATTCCATATCCTATAGGGTTATTGTAAGAGGTAACGTAATATTCGTTGTGGATGCGATATTTGAATACTTGTGTTGGTAAAGAGTAAAGTTCAAAATATTTCATTTTTAAAGATCCCAGTAGTTATTTAAAGGCAAAGGTGGCAATTAGCAATTATCAACGAAACAATCGAAGAGGTCACTAGATTTACAACAGATTTAAAAGATTAAACTTTTTTGAAA
Organism: Yoshiicerus persimilis; assembly: GCA_020352615.2. Lineage (NCBI taxonomy): Eukaryota > Metazoa > Arthropoda > Collembola > Entomobryomorpha > Tomoceridae > Yoshiicerus > Yoshiicerus persimilis. The sequence continues at coordinate 6,962,592 of CM036940.2, read as the reverse complement.
TATGTTTCTCATAAGTGTTCACTACGAAGATGACAAATTAATTTCCGCTCTCAGACTTACAGTATTTGATGACCAAGGAAAGAGTAAATAATTAACGAACAGTGAACAGCATTTATTGATTTATTAATATTTGGTTTTTTTTCTTAATAATAAAAATCAGTGCGTTGTCACAGATGATCATCGTCTTCCGCAAATAAAAATATTCACCAACCAAAATTTTGTCCAGCTCCTATAATTGTTCTCCGATTTCTGTTCAGACCTTGCGCAAAGAACAAAATTTTGCTTGATGTATATAAAATAAACTTTAACATTCTTTCTTTAGGTGAATAGAAAGGGAATTTATATTACACCATATTATGCCATTCTAATTATAAACTATGTTACCTCCAGTAAGGCACTTTCCTGAAAAGTTTTTTGAAGCACTTTTTCTGTGTTCACTGAGGATCGAAACTTTCCACAAAAATTTATAATTATAATTAAAAATTCATAAAAAATAATACCGGATTAATACACTTTTGTATTCATCTCAGTAAATGAAATCACAACGCACAAAATAGAAAAAGATTCTAAAATTTTGCTGTGATTTTTTTTGTATTTTATGAGTTCAATGTAAAATAGGAAACCAAAACGCTGGCGACACCGGAATTGTATACTTCCTATAAATAAACACAAAATTCATCTTTTAATTTCCATCCGCATAATTGTTCAGAAATTCAACTCAATAAGCTCAGAAATAAGTTTAACGGTTAGGCAAGTCAGTAAAACTTGCAGCCATACTGAAATACCCGGTCTGGGTAATTTGGTAATATCCGAATAATTGGGAAAGAAATTGTCGGTTCGTTTACGTGTTGTTTGGAAAAAGGAAAATTTACTTTATTAAGTCTGAAGTTTACTCATCGACAAATGGCAACCTAATGAATTTTATGTTGTACATAACAATAATATTATTTCACACATGCATATATCTACAGTGTGTACCAGTTCGTATTACTCACTAGAAAACCACCCGTCCTACGGACGGGGCCGTCACAATATCTAGCGATAACCAAACATTGTGTGTGTGTCTGTTTGTTGAATAAACTAATTGCCTTAAGGTCTAGAATTCAAAGCTATGTTATGCCTTTAAAGAATCTCCCGTCGTAAGTACAGTTTCCATAAAAATTTTCCCCGTCGTAAATGCAGTTTCCCTACACGGAAAAAATTCTCCCGCAGTAATTGCAGTTTTCATAAAAGAAATAAATTCTCCGTCGTAAATGCAGTTTACATAGAAGGATAAAATTCTCGCGTCCTAAAAGACAAATATTCCTCCTCTCGTAAATGCAGTTCCCCTAAGAGAAGAAATTCTCCCGTCGTAAATGCAGTTCCCCTAAGAGAAGAAATTCTCCCGTCGTAAATGATGTTCCCCTAAGAGAAGAAATTCTCCCTTCGTAAATGCAGTTCCCCTAAGAGAAGAACTTCTCCCGTCGTAAATGCAGTTTCCCTAAGAGAAGAAATTCTCCCGTCGTAAATGCAGTTCCCCTAAGAGAAGAAATTCTCCCGTCGTAAATGCAGTTCCCCTAAGAGAAGAAATTCTCCCTTCGTAAATGCAGTTCCCCTAAGAGAAGAAATTCTCCCGTCGTAAATGCAGTTCCCCTAAGAGAAGAACTTCTCCCGTCGTAAATGCAGTTTCCCTAAGAGAAGAAATTCTCCCGAATTAAAAAATTATTTTCGATATCCGGATATTTTCGATACCCAGAATCCGGATATTTTCGATACCCGGAATCCGGATATTTTCGATACCCGGAATCCGGATATTTTTGATTTCGATATTCGATGTGCCTTGATTTAAATATTTAGAAAAAATTTTGGCATAACCCCTTTTAATTAATTGAAAACAATTGACAACCCTAATAAAACTTCAATAATAAAATAACATAATGAAAAAACTTGCCTACTATAATGACGAAGACAACACGAAGAAGCGAAGACAGTATACGGGGTGACGATGACGAAGACAGCACACGACACGGTAGGTTGTTGACAAAAGGAAGGGACAGGTAGTATGCAATGCATATGGTTTTGGTGCACGGTGATCACATTCACCACTTCGCATAGTATAGTACAGTAGTACACAACGTGCACGTAATGTACTTATTGTGTTCATAATACAGTAGTACAGTAAAGTCAGTGTACATAATAATGTATTGTATTGTATGGTGTGCTGAATGTGGTTGGGGAAAAGAGAGTTGCATGGGATAAGATCAGTCCGTGCAGGCATGGGCAGTGGGCAGGCCTATGTTATGATATGGGTATGGGCGAGCTTTTTACACCCTTGCGATCCTTTATAACAACGTAACACACACACACACGGAACTACGGGGCTTACTGGTTATGTATATAGATAGCACTAACAGTGTATAGGGAAGTACATGTGTATATAAATTAGGTACGCGCTTTTGGCATTATGCGGGAAATCAAAATAAACACGTACATACATACCGTGATATTTATTTCCCTATACACTGTAAGTGCTATGGGTATTCCCTAGCGGTACGCACTGTATGTAAGATTAAACATTATATTATTTTATATCCAAATGCATTACTCATAGGAAAAGAATGCGTCGTGATGCAGCGAGAATATTATCTCTGCAGACGTGAGAAACAGAGTGCAATTCGACTCCAATCTCACAACCACAGAGAGCTATACTGACCTTTGGGTTATGCTTTGTCAACGTTTTCTGTCCCCATGCATTTCTCCTACTTGCAAAGATCTTAGAGTAGTCTTAATTATTATCATTGCGTACCTAATTATTTAACGCGTTGTAAAATAATAAATCATGCATTAGTTTATGAAATACTAATGTTATGTGGAGCATCGCATCGGCATCTCCCCGAACCCGGTTTTGACAATACATTGAGAAACGTAAAGTATTTAAAGCATTTCTGGGCTATTGCTTTCGGAATATTCCAAGAAATCTTAATTAAGGGTACTTTATGGTTCTTTATATTGTTTTTGTTCTAGTACGTATATAAATTTGTTAATAGTGCATTCTGTTGTTTCATTTCTTGAGTGGAACCGATTCATATATAATATTACTTTCACGATTCTCAGAAACGATTCTTAAGAAGTATCAATTCTCAACGGAGAAAAGGGCTGTGCCGTGTTTTGTCTGTTATTCTCTTATTGCTTCTTGACTTGACTAGTCGGACATATTTGTTGCCTTGCTTCTTATAATCCATTGTGTTTCTCCAAAATCGTGTTTTTCAGTTTTTTAATGTCTTTGTAAGATTTTAAACTCCAAACGAGTAATTAGCCTATTGCAGTACACGCATAAAAATAAACTACAGGATTTTTCATATCAATATTTCTAGCCTCTATTTACTAGAACGAAAACGTAAGCTCCTAATAACATTATTTACAACTTAATATATACTTATTTTTAAAACTATCAAAATCTTGAAAACAAATTCTGGAGAGATTTATATTTGGTCAACTTTTTCTTGACGGATATACTACAGGAGGGATCAGAATACAAATGGCACATATTTTATTATGTAATATTTTTTAAGTCGAATATTAAGCAGTAAACCAGGATGGCTTTACGAGAATTTCTCCAATTGTATCTCTTTGCTTGAATGAATTTAAACCAAAGGAATACAATTCGTTTCTTTACTTTCTCAAAATCCGTCTTTCTTATGTAATCACTATAAATATGTAATTTAAATAGAACGGTCCAAGGATAGTAATTATATTACTACAGGAAGGCTACGCTTATTTTCCTTTTTACGGGGACTTTTGCAAAATAAAGATTTGAAATTATTCCTGCATGAAATCTAGATTTGTGTTCAACTCGGGTGCCATTCCCTTTGTGTTGATGAACAGTAAATTTCACAATATTTCTTTAAGGATTCCAGAGCTTCCTTAAAGGAAAAAGCGACAATTAGCAGAATAATTCTTTAACAAGGTCAGTTGAAATCTGTATAATTTAACATACTTAGTATTTTGTATGTTACAATTATTGATAAACAAACGATGCAATTTTTTTAAGAGGCAGTTTGACTTTTGCAAATGTTAATTTGGGATTATGCCAATATATTTAATATTCATAATAATTTTTTGTCTTTTGAATGCATATTAATGAATTTTCACGTATGTTTATTCCACACTGGAGATATCCTTTTGGATTAGCAATATCGGCATAAAGCATGACATCTGAAGAAGGAAAATGGGAAGAGGGCACCGAGGAGTCTAAAGGAGATTTGAACACATTTGAATGGGACATCGCTAATTTTAAAGTCGCTTTCGAAAACGCAAGTGATGGTGCGAGTTGGATATCTCCATTCTTTGCTGCGAAATCCGTGGATCTGCCGAATACTTTCTGGCGTATCCGAGCGTGGACCAAGGTCAACGGTGGAGAGTTTGTAAATCAAAAACAATTGGGCTTTTCTTTAGTTTTCTGCAAAGAACTAAATGCTCACAATCCTGTTGTAAAAGCAAAGTGTGAATTTTCCCTGCTGGACAGAAATCAAAAGGAAGTGTCTACTCTAAAGAGTGAGAATGTATATGAATATGGAGCTGAATGTTTTAGTTGTGGGTTCCCTACATTAGCAACCATTACTGAGTTGACTGATCCCAACAAGCACTATTTGGATGACAATGTTCTACGTATCCGATTTAAGGTCTGGATCCAGAATAGCGGGACAAATGCTCCAGCATCCAAAAAACCCTATACAGATAAACTGCACAAAAATTTACTCCACTTGCTCGATTCATCTAAATTTTCGGATATCGAAATTGTGACACAAGATTCGACTATGAAGGCACATAAGAGTATCTTGGCGTGTCGCAGTCCAGTTTTCGAAGCAATGTTTCAGAACGAAATGACCGAGTCTCTAACAAATACTGTCAAAATTGAGGATTTCAGTAGTAAGACTGTCAAAAGAATGCTCCAGTATATCTATTCAGGAAGTGTGGAAAGTGTTGATGAGGATTTCATTGAATTACTCAAAATTGCAGAGAAGTACGAACTGGAAGAATTGAAGCTGGCTTGTTCTAAGGCAGCAATAATGAAAATATCCGTTGAAAACGTCATTGAACTTTTGATTTTGGGGGATATGTACAACGATCCGGAATTGAAATGTAGGGCTATGGCTTTCATTAATAGCAATAAAGCGAATCCAATGTTTTCTCGGGAAATTCAGCATGGAGCGTTTGAAAAACTTGCGAAGGGGCATCCAATGCTACTCTTAGAAATGTATCGAAGTCTTCGAAATAACGATGTGGATGCGCACCATTCAGGAAAAGCTAATGAAACAATCGAAGAGGTCGCTAGATTTACAACAAATGACTGAAGTTTGTTGGAAAATGTTCATTTTAAAATGTGCAATAATACATTAATTACATATGATCAATTAATTAAGTAAGCCTTCTAAAAGTCATGTTTCCTACACATTCAATTAAAAAAATTCACAAATGTGAAAATTTTCACTTACCTCTGATAATTCAATTTCATCTCAAAATAAAAGAATTAAATTGTTGAATTAAGGAGAGGTTTTCTGAAGAGGCTACTAAATTGCGATTGAAAGTATAGCTAATTAAATCTTCAAAAGTTTCTATGTACTGAAGCAATTAATTAATTTGTCTCCTAAATTCTAAAATATATTTACTTATCTAATAGCTGTAATAACAAGCACATTATTTACTATTATTACATTTTTATAATATGTACTATGATAGAATTATACATTCCATAACTGTAAATAATTACTACATTGAAAGCAATGACAATTTTAACATTACAGATTATAAAAAGATAAGGATTTTATTATGTGAACCGTGTGACATTAAATTTAATCCCGAAGTGGTATCGGGCAAATAAAATTTAATATTTTCAAGTGGATTATTTAACAATAAACAAGCAAGGATGGCTGAAACCAGAATTGATCATTTTAAAATATTTTTATTTTTGGTAATAGTATATCTATATCTTTGATTCTAGCATTATGCATTCACATGTATTTTTCATGATCCGAATTCAAAGGTTATACATTTAAAATGACTTGATTATAAGGCTTTTTCTAAATCCACATTTTAAAATTATTTCGAAATATCATTAAATTGTTAATTTTACGAGGACGACAAAATGCAAAACGTATAAAATTTTACGTGAATGAAATCTCGATTTGTGTTTAATTCAAGTGCCATTCACTATAATAAAATAGTATGGTGTATATCTGTATTAGTGCGTCCTTTTACAATATCCGTGCTGGTGCGATATTTGAATACTTGCGTTGATTATTGATAAAGTTCAAAATATTTCATTTTTAAAGATTCCAAAGCTTCCTTAAAGGGGAAGTGGCAATTAGCAGGAGCAGTCATTAACACAGTAAGTTGAATTGTGTGTAATTTACATATTTAGTATTTTGTTTATTACAATTATTGATAAACACTATGTAATATTTGGGTAAGATAATGTGTTTTGAAAATGTTATTTTGGGATTCTGATTCTGTCAATATAATGTAATATTCATAAACGACAAAAACCCATAATGTATTTTGGGGGTTGACTTTGAAAATAGTTCTAGTCCTGATTATTCGGTATTGTTTTTTGAATTTGTATTAATGAATTTTCACTTAGGATATTTCTTTTTGGATTTGCAGTATCTATAAAGCATGACATCTGAAGTAGGAAAAGGGGGCTCTGTGGAGTCAGAAGGAGATTTGAACACATTTGAATAGGACATCGCTAATTTTAAAGACGCTTTCGAAAATGCAAGTTACGGTGGGAGTTGGACATCGCCAGTCTTTGTTGGGAAATCCGTCGATCTGCCGAATAGTTTCTGGCGTATACAAATACGGTCTAAGGTCATAGATGGGGAGTTTGTAAAGCAAAAATACTTGGGCCTTCATTTAGAATTCAGCAAAGAACTAAATGCTCACAATCCAGTTGTAAAAATAAATTTTAAATTTTCCCAGCTGGACAGAAATCAAAAGGAAGTCTCTATTCGAGGGATTAAGACTGTGCTTGAATATGGAACTGAACATTTTTATTGGGGGTACCCCAAAATGGCAAACATTGCTCAGCTGACTGATCTCAATAATCATTATTTGGATGACGATGTCCTACGTATCCGAGTCAAGGTCTGGATCCAGAATGAAAAAACAAATGCAGTAGCATCTAAAAAACCCTCTACAGATCAGCTGCACAAAAATTTCAGTCAGTTGCTTGCGTCATCTGAATTTTCAGACGTAGATATTCTAGTAGAAAACACAACTCTGAAGGCACATAAGGGTATCTTGTCCTGTCGCAGTCCAGTATTTACTGCAATGTTCAAGAACAACTTGTCTGAGTCTCTAACCAGTACTGTTAATATTGAGGACTTCAATAATAAGACTGTCAAAGGAATGCTCGAGTTTATCTATTCGGGAAGTGCGGAAAGTGTTGATGAAGATTTTATGGAATTACTCAAAATTGCAGACAAATACGAATTGGAAGAATTGAAAATGGAGTGCACTAAGACAGCGATTTTGAAAATTTCTACTCAAAATGTTATCGAACTTTTGCTTTTGGGGGATTTGTACAATGCTCCGGAATTAAAATACAGGGCTATGGATTTCCTCAACTGCAACCAAGCTAATCCCCTGTTTTCTTCGGGCATTGAAAATGAAGGTTTTGAAAAGTTTGCGGAAGAGCATCCGAAATTGGTCTTAGAAATGTATAAGAATGTTCGAAATAGAAATATTGAACGGGTCACTAAATTTACAACAGATTTAAAGGATTAAAATACTTCTTTGGAAAATGTTTAATGTAAATGTGCACTAAATTGGCCAATTAATTAATTTCCATCTCCTAAAATTGTCGTTTTTTATTCAACAACCAGTTGTATTAAAGGTAAGAGAACTGTAAATATTTGACGAACAGGGGACATTTTAACACCCCTTTTTATCAATATGCCAATTGATTAAAATAAGTATCAAAATAAAAAATTGTAATGTCGAATTCAGAGATAACATTTGTAATCTCCAATAATTAAATTAACAAAATAGTATTGTAGAAGTCAGGAGAATTAAGAAAGACAAGACAGAGTAAATTCATTAAATAGCTTTTAAAGTTTTTCAATGTAAATATACAATTAATTAATTTATCTGCAGACCAGAGCTATAATATTTTATGTTCTTTGATCTAATAAAATGAGAAATTAATTATTAAAAGGTTAATATTAACATATATAGCCAATAATTGAGATCTGCAATTAAATTAAAAATCCCATAGGGGTATCAGGATGGTAGTTCTTTTTTGAATTTTTGGTTTTACAGAATAAAAACTATTTACTGAATATTGAAATCTAAATCCGTTTCGCATTTTAACATTCAATAGTTCTGTTTCCGCTTCAGTCTAAGGTATGTTAATGAAATTATCAATTTCTAAAAAGTAATTGTTTTAAAAAATTAGAAAAATAATAAAACATCTCTATTTCAAAAAAAGAACATGCGTGAGTTCACCAAAAAGAAATTCATTTCAAACATTTGGAAAAATAATCAAACTTCCTTTTTAAACAATTTTGACTTTAAGATTCAATTAATACAGAAAAGGATAACCTTGTGTGATAAGATGAGATCCTACAATTGCTTCACATTTAGATTCAGCGCTAAATGGTTTCTTGGGGGATTTTAGCATTGTGGTTTTAATATTGGACAGCAATTCATCGTACTGCTTTTGAAGCAATTCTGCTGTCTATATAGGACTACAATCTGTGCAAGTTTAAGGAAAATCGTTGCATCATCTAGTAATGTAACTGAATTTAATACTTAATTAAAATTGTTACGCAGAAAAATGTACATTTAATTATTGTTGCTGTACTGGTGCTGAAGTTATCCTAAATTAACTATTGCAAACAAACATGCTGCAAGCAAATGGTGTTCAGTGTGCTTCATTTGGCGCTCTACAATCTTTTTGATGAAAGAGTAAAGAGCAGCTGGATAAAATTTGCCACATAATACGCTGTATTTATTTTGAAAACATTTTACCTTAATTTACATAGCGTATTAGTATAATTAGTACGCAATGAAAGTCAAAGAACACGGCAGAATTAGTGCAGTCGATGGTAAATCATAAAATTTTCCATTAGTTTCATGGCACTTATTGTTAGGACCCTGTTGTTGACCTGCTGCCCATGAATCTGGTGTTTCAGTAGCCTCGTTAGGCTTCGGAGTACTTTACAAGGGTGCATCGATGCCAAAAAGATGGTGATAAGATCTGCTATTACAACCATCATGATTGCAATTGCAATCATCGGAATCCTTTCCTGGAACACAAGCAGGGATATCTTTCGATTCTAGAAAGCAAAGGCGTTGTATCCCAGTGGCGTTGGGTCCAGGTTTTCTGTGAATGATAGTGTTGCAAACAGTGGAATCGTCGCTACAATCAATCGGTTCCAAAATTACGAGAATACAGTCGGTTGAAATGGAATAGGGTACATCATGAGTGCAATAAATGCATCTTAATCGTGAAAGTAGTCAACAAAAAAGAAAGATTGAACATTGAAGCGACAGTAAAGAAATTGGTTAATACTGCCAATTATAATTAAATATTCCATATAATATTAAGATTAGGTTCATGTTCGAATTAAGCCTACGTAAGAATTATATAATTTACCACTGCTGAATTTTAACTGAGTAACACACACGATTAGGATAACTGCAATGAAAACCGATGACTTCATTTTCATACTGCTTTCACCAATGAAATATTCACAATAATTACAAATATTTTGGAGCGATTGACAATTAATTTAGGTTGCCCGTCCAAGGAAATTTGTAGCAATTTTGGAAGACTTATAAAGTACTGTACCTGCCATTTCAATTAACACATAAAGGCATGGAAAACATACAGCTAAACCCCCGGCATCAAAAAAAAATTCCAGACCGAATGCCCACACTTTTGGGACTTGTGTCAAGAAATAGGACTTATCAAATACTTTAAGTATGTAGCTTTGTTAATAATAGATTCTGTCCTTTCATTTCTTGAGTAGGACCTTGATGTTCACCATTCTAAGAAATGGTCGGGGGTTTAAGAATAGCTTTTGGCTTTTAGGTAATAAAAAGTATTTTCAACGGACAAAGAAGGGAATTTGAGTTCTTATTGCTACTTGATTAGTCGTAGGAATTTAACCTTCACTTCGCTCCTTACAATCTATTTAGTTTCTTCAAAATCGTATTTTTCAGTTCTCAGTGCTTTTGCAATATTTTAAAATCCACACGTGTAATTACATAGGTTTTTGTAATACGCGTGCAATAATAAAAGACAGGATTTTTAATACATCAAGATTTCCAAAACGTAAGCTCTTTACGGCATTATTTACAATTTAATATAGATATTTTTAATTCTATCGTAGTCTGAATTCTGGAGAGATTTATACTTGGTCAACTTTATTTTGACAAGAAATACTGCAGGAGGGGTCAGAGTACAAAAGGCAAATATTTTCCTGTTATGAAAGTATATTTTTTAGGTAAAACCATAATTTTTGTTTTATTAAAGTGCCTCCCAGTTCCTCATTGTTATAATTATCAATCCTGTCTGCGGAGTTCTTACCAAAGAAATTTTTTTAACAATTTAACAAAAGTTAGCAAATGCAAATATTAAAAATACTTGTTTATTATGTTTAAGAACCGGAATGAAAACAGTCCCAGTCCTATATTTGAATTTGAGTCTGACTTTTGAATCTATGATGATTTGTTTGTAGGTATACTATACTACAGCATTGGAGACTTCGAGCTGATTGGATTAGAAGGATTAAAAGATGGCGGATGGATTGAGCAAACGGAAAACGGACAGTATGGAGTCAGAAGGAGATTTGAACATTTTCGAGTGGAACATTAGCAATTTTTCACAAGGGTTTTTAAAAGTGAGCGACAATGAGTCAAAGACTTCTCCGGTGTTTGTTGGGAAATCCGTCGGTCTTCCGAATAGCGTCTGGCGTATAAAAGTGTGTCCCAAGGATATTGAATTGAATTGAATTGAATTTATTACCAAATACTACCCTCAATGAGGTCTTTACAATATCAGGATGTTTTACAGAAGGGTTAAAGAACAAATACAGTTTCATACTACCATACTTAAATTAAACCCAAAGCAACATCCTGAATACACGAATAGTTAAATTGAGAATTATCACTAAGTCTTACAGAGTCATTAAGTTGACAGGATAATAAATAGTTTTTAACACGATTTTTGAATATACCAATACTATTACTGCTACGAATTAATTCAGGTAAGCTAAACCACAATACAGTGCTACAGTAGGAAAAGGTTTTCTTATACATTGCTGAATTGCCACTATATTCAGGAAAGACATATTGTTTATTACGCGTTGATGTAGTAGTGACATTTTCTAGATCTAGATAATTATAGAAATAGGGAGGACATAGCTGGTGATACATATTATAGGCTAGCTTAAGTACTTCTTCCTTATACAGATAATTAGGTAAAAGCCACTTTAACTCAGTAGTAATATCACTGAGCACACTGTCATATTTACTGCGTACTAAAACAAATCTACCTGCTCTTCTAACAATTCTGTTGGTAATATTAATATTGTAACAGGAGGCAGTATAGCACACATATATCTAACAATTGGCATTAATAAGGAATTGATAAGAAGTTTACGGTTACTTAGTGACAAATACTTCTGTAGGGGATAAAGAGACCATAATGTTGAGTTACACTTCTTATTCATTAAGCTTATGTGGTCCGTCCACTTTAATTCCGAGTCAATAGTAAGTCCCAAGCATTTTATTTTACTAACAGAATTAATAATAGTATCGTTTACTGAGAAACTAATATTACCTAAAGATTTAATAATATGAGGGCGACCTACTAACATAAATTGTGTCTTATCAACATTCAACTCCATTCTATTAAGCTCCATCCAGTCAAGCACACTTATCATGTCGTGTTCAATGGACTCAATCATTGCTGTTATACTATCTGGAGGACCACTAATAATAAGGGAAGTGTCGTCAGCAAACATAATACTTAAACTATACTTAATAGCTAATGGAAGGTCATTAATGTATAAAGAGAATAAAATAGGTCCTAAAATGCTGCCTTGTGGAACTCCCAGTGAAGTATAATTAACATCAGAAACATTATTGTCATTAATGATAACAAACTGACCTCTATTTTCTAAATAAGATACAAACCAGTGCGGAAAAATATTGTACCAACTAAGCTTATTAATAAGTAGTTCTCTTGATATCTTATCAAAAGCTTTGCTCAGATCAAGAGATAGAAGTAAACAGATACATCCATTATCAATAGCTTTAAACATATATTCAGTCAGTGCAAGCTGAGCATGCACAGTGGAGTGATTTGCTCTAAAACCAAATTGCCTGTCACTTAGAACATGGTTGTCATTTAAAAAAGTCATTAGCTGATTGTACACAGCCTTTTCAATTATCTTTAAAATCAGTTGTTGGTTACTAATGGGTCTTAAGTCTTTAGGATGAGTAATATTCGGAATCTTAGGAATAGGTATAACTCTAGAGACTTTTAAGTTATTTGGTACTATTCCCTCAATTAAACTATAGTTAACAATATTTAAGAGTTCATTACAAATATTAGGACAGGATATAGATAAATCTACCATTAGTGGTGCTATGCCTAAACCATCACAACCTTTACCTTTAGTATTTTTAAATGTTTTCCAAATCTTATACAAAAAAGACATATCAATTTTAGAAACAATAAACGACTTACAGATACATTGAATCCCACTGGGCTTACTAGGATAAGGATAAGGATAAAGGATAAAGATGAAGAGCTGGAAAAACACTTGAGCCTTTATTTAGAGTTCAGCAAAGAATTAAATACCCACAATCCTGTTGTAAAAGCAAAATTTAAATTTTCCTTGCTGGATAGAAATCAAAAGGTAGTCTTTGGTCGGTGGAATGGAAATGTGCATGAATATGGACCTGAACGTTTTAGTTGGGGTTTCCGTAGAGTGATAACCAATACTCAGTTGACTGATGTTAACAATCATTATTTGGATGACAATGTTCTACGTATCCGAGTTAAGGTCTGGATCCAGAATGAAAAAACAAATGCAACTGCATCCAAGAATGAAAATAAAAGTCAGCTTCTCAAGGATTTAAGTCAGTTGTTTAAGTCATCTGAATTTTCAGATGTGACCTTTGAGGTAGAAAACTTGACTTTGAAGGCACATAGGAACATCCTGTCCTGTCGGAGTCCTGTCTTTGCTGCGATGTTCAAGAACGAAATGGCAGAGTCTCTAACAAACACTGTTGAAATTCAGGATTTCAGTTCTAAGACAGTGAAAAGTATGCTCGAGTTTATCTACTCTGAAAATATGGAAATTGGTGATCAGGATTTCAAGGAATTACTGAAAATTGCAGACAAATACGAACTGGCAGATTTGAAAATGGCTTCTGTCAAGGCTGCAATTTCGAAAATGTCCGTTGAAAATGCTATCGAACTTTTAATTCTAGGAGATATGCACAACGCTCCGGAATTGAAATACGAGGCCATGGATTTCATCGGTAGCAACAAAGCCAGTCCAATGTTTTCTGCGGGAAATGAGAATGGAACGTTTGGAAAGTTTGCGGAAGAACATCCTATGCTGCTTTTTGAGATGTACCAAAATGTTCGAAATAAAAATATTGAACAGGTCACTAAATTTACAACAGATTTATAAGATTACCATTTTGTAAATTGTTTAATGTAAATGGACAGTAAAATGACCAATCAAATTAATTTCCGCCACCTGAAATTTTAATATTTGATACAATTATCATCTGTATTAAGTATTTTACAAGAAAATTGTAAATCATTTGACGAACTGTGGAAATTTTGACATTCATTCTCTACATGGCAATTAAATCTCAAAATAAAAACATTTTTATAATGTTGATTTCAGAGATAAGGTTCAGAGATAAGGATCTCTAATAATTGAAATAACAAAATAGTATTGTAGAAGACAGGAGAATTAAGAAAGAGACTGCGGTTATAAGAGTAAGCGATTAAAAAGCTTTTCAAGTTTTCCAATGTATTTTTTAATTACAATTAATTAATTATTCAATCAATACAATTAATTAATTTTTCTCCAGATTTGAGTTGTAATGTTTCATGTATATACTATGATTGAATGAAATTTATTAATCAGAAATTAAATATTGAACAGTGAATTTTAACATACTTATTGCCTCTAATTGAGACATGTTATTAAATTAAAAATCACATACATTTTATCATACATATTTTAATGTAGTTAGAACCCTTTTCTTCTAAATCTCTATACATTAAGCTACGTTCTAAAACGCCCATGAAGCTTTTATTTTTAGTTTAATTGGCTAGATTCCGTCATGTGTTACTAACTCCTCCCTTATTGTTGCCATGCATTCAACTCATCAGCAACAATTGACTAAAGTGAGAGTTGAGTTGCCTTGGATATTGTAATAATACCCAGTCTTCCCTTCCCATTCCTCTCCACTTCTCTCCTACCAGCCTGCGCAGACACAAGTGTAGGAGGCCCGGCAATTTTCCTCCTCGCCTTGCACCAACCGACTAGCTGCACTCCTCAAGCTCTCATTCCACCTGTGTGTGTGACGACGTGTAGACCGGAGCACCCGTTTCTCTCACTCCACTTGGACAAGATCATCACTACTCCCTTTGGTAAGTTTTTAATTATGGAAAATGAAAGAAAATAGTAATATTTTCTTTCATTTTCCATTACCAGTGATTGAAAATGAACATTACACATTAGTTTCAATGATGGGTATTAGAAAATGAAGGAAAATACTAAATATTTTCCTCCATTTTCCAATACCCATCATTGAAATCACATTTACTCTTGCCACATTTTGTTGGTAATGGAAAACGAAGGGAAATATTAGTATTTCCCTTCCTTTACCATTACCAACAATTGATAACTAATAATAAACATTAATTTCAATGGTTGGTAATGGAAAACGAAGGAAAATACAAATATTTTCCTTCGTTTTGCATTACCAGCCATTGAAATTTTACATTTTAATTTCCAGTGATCCCCGCTCATCACTGGTATCTCCAACTCTGCACAGGACAGGACAGGATCATCGCTATCTTCATTGGTAAGTTTTCATTTTCAATCATTGGTAATGGAAAATGAAAGAAAATAGTAATGTTTTCTTTCATTTTCCATTACCAATGATTGAAAATGAACATTACACATTATTTTCAATGATGGGTATTAGGAAATGGAGGAAAATACTAAATATTTCCCTTCATTTTCTAATACCCATCTTTGAAATCACACTTATTCTCGCCATATTTTGTTGGTAATGGAAAGCGAAAGGAAATATTAGTATTTTCTTTCGTTTACCATTACCAACAATTGCAAACTAATAATAAACATTAATTTCAATGGCTGGTAATGGAAAACAAAGGAAAATACAAATCTTTTCCTTTGTTTTCCATTACCAACCATTGAAATGAATTTTCATTTCCAGTGATCGTTGCATTGCTCTCATCACCGGTTTCCCACTCTACACTGGACTGGATCATCCCTTACTCCATTGGTAAGTATTTAATTTATTTTCAATCATTGGTAATGAAAAATGAAAGAAAATAGTAATATTTTCTTTCATTTGCCATTACCAATGATTGAAAATGATCATTACGCATTATTTTCAATGATGGGTAACAGAAAATGGAGGAAAATACTAAATATTTCCCTTCATTTTCTAATACCCATTATTGAAATCACATTTACTCTCGCCATATTTTGTTGGTAATGGAAAACGAAGGGAAATATTAGTATTTCCCTTCCTTTACCATTACCAACAATTGCAAACTAATAATAAACATTAATTTCAATGGCTGGTAATGAAAAACAAAGGAAAATACAAATCTTTTCCTTTGTTTTTCATTGCCAACCATTGAAATTTTAAATTTGTATTTCCAGTAATCCCCGCATCGTCCTCATCACCTGTCTCTCTTCCCTCTCCACAAGACAGGCTCATCGCTATCTTCATTGGTAAGTTTTTAATATATTTTCAATCATTGGTAATGGAAAATGAAAGAAAATAGTAATGTTTTCTTTCATTTTCCATTACCAATGATTGAAAATGAACATTACACATTATTTTCAATGATGGGTATTAGGAAATGGAGGAAAATACTAAATATTTCCCTTCATTTTCTAATACCCATCTTTGAAATCACACTTATTCTCGCCATATTTTGTTGGTAATGGAAAGCGAAAGGAAATATTAGTATTTTCTTTCGTTTACCATTACCAACAATTGCAAACTAATAATAAACATTAATTTCAATGGCTGGTAATGGAAAACAAAGGAAAATATAAATCTTCTCCTTTGTTTTCCATTACCAACCATTGAAATTTTGCATTTTCATTTCCAGTGATCTACGCTCATCAACCGGTTTCTCTGATTTTCCAACGGACAGGATCATCAGCATTTTTATTGGTAAGTATATTATTTATTTTCAGTCATTGATAACAGAAAATGAAGGAATATAGTAATATTTCCCTTCATTTTCCGTTATCAATGACTGAAAATTAACTGTGGACATTATTTTCAATGAGAGATAGTAGAAAATGAAGAAAAATTGTAAATATTTTTCTTCATTTTCTAATATCTCTCATTGAACTCCATTAATTCTATTAGACTCCATTGGACTCCATTAATTCTATTAGACTCCATTGGACTCCATTAACTCTATTAGACTTCATTGGACTCCATTAATTTTATTAGACTCCATTGGACTCCATTAATTCTATTAGACTCCATTGGACTCCATTAATTCTATTAGACTCCATTGGACTCCATTAATTCTATTAGACTCCATTGGACTCCATTAATTCTATTAGACTCCATTGGACTCCATTAATTCTATTAGACTCCATTGGACTCCATTAATTCTATTAGACTCCATTGGACTCCATTAATTCTATTAGACTCCATTGGACTCCATTAATTCTATTAGACTCCATTGGACTCCATTAATTCTATTAGACTCCATTGGACTCCATTAATTCTATTTGACTCCATTAACTCCATTAACCTTAATTAACTCCATTAGACTCCATTTACTCCATTAGACTCCATTAACTTGATTGAATATATTTATAGAATGAAATGGAATTTACGACACATCTTCCAAAATGCATTGCGTTACTAAGTAACAACCCTGCTGACAAGTGTCGTTCTGACGTGAAGAGTTCTGACGTGAAAAGTTCTGAGGTGAAGAGTTCTGACGGGAAGAGTTCTGACGTGAAGAGTTCTGACGGGAAGAGTTCTGATGTGAAGAGTTCTGACGGGAAGAGGTCTGACGTGAAGAGTTCTGACGGGAAGAGGTCTGACGTGAAGAGTTCTGACGGGAAGAGGTCTGACGTGAAGAGTTCTGACGGGAAGAGGTCTGACGTGAAGAGTTCTGACGGGAAGAGGTCTGACGTGAAGAGTTCTGACGGGAAGAGGTCTGACGTGAAGAGTTCTGACGGGAAGAGGTCTGACGTAAAGAGTTCTGATGGGAAGAGGTCTGACGTAAAGAGTTCTGACGGGAAGAGGTCTGACGGGAAGAGGTCTGACGTGAAGAGGTCTGACGGGAAGAGGTCTGACGTGAAGAGTTCGGACGGGAAGAGGTCTGACGTGAAGAGTTCTGACGTGAAGAGTTCTGACGGGAAGAGGTCTGACGTGAAGAGTTCTGACGGGAAGAGGTCTGACGTGAAGAGTTCTGACGGGAAGAGGTCTGACGTGAAGAGTTCTGACGGGAAGAGGTCTGACGTGAAGAGTTCTGACGGGAAGAGGTCTGACGTGAAGAGTTCTGACGGGAAGAGGTCTGACGTGAAGAGTTCTGACGGGAAGAGGTCTGACGTGAAGAGTTCTGATGGGAAGAGGTCTGACGTGAAGAGTTTTGACGCCAAGAAGAGTTCTGACGTGAAGAGTTCTGACGCGAAGATTTCTGACTTGAAGAGTTCTAACCAGAAGAGTAGTTCTGACCTGAAGAAGAGTTCTCACCTGAAGAAGAGTTCTCACCTGAAGAAGAGTTCTCACCTGAAGAAGAGTTCTCACTTGAAGAAGAGTTCTGACCTGAAGAAGAGTTCTCACCTGAAGAAGAGTTCTCACTTGAAGAAGAGTTCTGACCTGAAGAAGAGTTCTGACCTGAAGAAGAGTGCTGACGTAAAAAGTAGTTTTCCTGACAAAAGTAATTCTGATGTCAAGAGTTGTTCTGCTGGTAAGCACAAGTATCTAGAACTTTATCCCACACTGCCGAACATTTCTCATTTGCCAAAAATACCTAAATTGATAGATGTCAATACGGAAAACCTTGACTGGTCAACTACTTTTCGACAAAATGCAAGAAAATTACAGCAAGAAGAAAAGGCAATGAGACCTGCACGAATATCACTTGCATTAAGAAATGTCAGTACTCAGTTATACGCATCAACATTAAGCGTTGCATTACAAAAATGCGTAGAGTGTGCCTGCTTTGAAAAAAGAGAAAAGATTATAGCATTGAAAGAGGCGGAGCTAATTAAGAGAGAGAACAGACTGCTGGAAAAAGAAAAAGAATGGGAATTCGCTTCTGAAAATTTGAACAGAATGAAAACTGTCGGCAAACAAGCCAAAACTTTTGCTTGCTCTTTTTGTGACTTAGCTTTTGCTCGAAGTACCAATTTAAGCCGGCACATAAAAACAGTGCACGAAAAGTCAATTTCTTTCACTTGCTCATTTTGCCAGAAAGTGTACACAAGCTACGAAAATGTGCAAAAGCATATGACGAAATGCATTAATATGTAATGATTTAATTAAGTTATTAAACCTAACATGTAATTTCATTTAAATTGCCAGTTAACCCAAATCCGTCTAAACTTATTTGTTCCATTTTACATATACGCCATTTTAATTCAACTACTTCACCTTACATTCAATCAAATTTCATTAATGCTAAATGGCTATCACAAAAATTAAATGCTTATCTAAATTATTAAGCTACAAACTAAATTAAGCTGATATTCTCTGAATTGCACCAATAAATAAATGAACTTCTATGTTCTTTTACTCCTAGGGTTATGTAAACTAAATTTTGATTGCTAAATGGCTACTTATACATTTCTGGATTGCTAATAATAGTGTTGAGTTTATTCAATTCATTGCACTAATGTTTATGCTCTGTTTTACTCTCAGGATTGCTCAAGGTTTTCTGATTGATAATTACGCTTACTTCAACTTTTTGTGATGGCTAATTATGGTAGTCTTCACCTTATCGGATTGCTAATTTCTGTTATTCTTTCCGTTCGTAGAACGGGTAAAAAGACTAGTTGAATTATTATTTTGATGAGTGTGTATAAACAGTTGATATTAAGCGCAAATAAAAATTTACAAAGAAACCAATGTATAAAGTTTGTATTAGTTCAATATTTTTTCCCGATAATTATCCGACCATAATGTTTCAGAGAATAGCTCGTCAGTGAGCGAGTGAGAAAACAAGTTTTGTTTTTGGTAAGTTTGTCGTTCTAAAAAAAGAATTTTTGGATATCCGGTTTACTCAGCCATTGCATTTGTAACATAAATCAAACTACACACATGAAAGTGAAGAGTGTAAGTCACTTATACACATGAAATATTTTAGGTACGTATATTTGTTAATAATAGATTCTGTCCTCTCATTTCTTGAGTGGGACCAATTCATACAATATTATGTTCACCACTCTCAGAAATTGTCAGGGGTATTGTATAAGATTAGCATTTAGGTAATAAAAAGTATTTTCAACGAGAAAAGAAAGGCAGTTGCGTGTTATTTTCTTAATCCTACTTGACTAATGGTGAATTTATAACCTTAACTTAGCTCCTTACAATCTATTTTGTTTCTTCAAATCGTATTTTTCAGTTTCTTAATGTCTTTGCAATATTTAAACTCCAAACGAGTAATTATCTAGGTTTTTGGAATACCCGTATAATAATAAAAGGCAGGATTTTGAGCATATCAAGATTTCTAGCTGCTATGTAAATGCAGATATTCAAAAAAGGAGGCAGTGTGGAGTCAAAAGGAGATTTGAACATTTTTGAATGGAACAGAATAAATCCAGAATTGCGTAACAAATGCAGAATGGAGCTTTTGAAAAACTTGCGAAAGAACATCCTATGCTGTTATTTGAATTGTATCAAAATGTTTGAAATAAAAATATTGCAGAGCAGGTCACTAGATTTACAACAAATTTAAAAGATTAAAGTTTTTGGGAAATATTTCATTCGTTCAAAGAACAGTTGACAATTAATTTGCTATAAGTGATAGTGATAATTATTACCTCTAATATAAGAAATTAAATAAAACACAATAGCGCGCGGCTAATTGTTTTTGAATTGAGTGTTAGTTAAATATGGAAGAATCAGCATGAACCACAATGATACTTGTTTTTACAGAATAAAATCTGACAAATGCAAATAAGTTATTTTTAATTTATTTCAAGAATATATTTAATATTAATAAGCTTATTAACACAATAAATTGCACAGTATCATTTTAATACCTTTAATACCACTTTTCTGTATTTTCGAGTACTAAGCAATTGCATATGAAAGTAGCTAAGAATTTTCCTGCTTACTCTTGCGATTTAGGATGTTTCCTCATCGTGTGTTTTGCTGTGTTTCGAAAGATTTCTTTTATGTTTGAAAGAAGCATCACAAATATCACATTTAAAGGGTTTCTTTTCACTATGCGTCTTCTGATGCTCCTTTAGGTTCCACTTCCTTAAAAACGCCTTGCCACAAACATCACATTCAAAAGGCTTCTCCCCAGAATGAACCTTGTAATGTCTCTCTAATGAAAAAGCAACAATATAACCTTCACCACAAATGTCGCAAACAAAAGGTCTTTCACCGCTGTGAATTCTTCCATGGATCTGTAATTTGTACAAATGTCTGAAGGACTTGCCACATATTTCACATTTGTGCTTCTTTTCTATTGTGTGCTTACTAGAGGCGTCACTTGAGTTTTCATTAAGTTTTGTAAACGTGTTTTTATCGACTTCCGTTTCAGAATGAGAGCGCAATAGGTGAATTTTTAGTTCTTGAGGTAATCTGAACAATTTCAAACATATGTGGCATTCTTGTTTTTTCTCTGCTTCACCCTTGACAACTTCTCTACTAACCCTTCCTTCCACTATTGTACTTAGGGAAGATTTACTCCCACGGGGACTTTCATTTGCTTTTGTAGAAATGACTAATTGGTTCCTGCTTGACTTATCTAAAGGAATTGTTTCACAGTTGTTCCTTTCATGGGCAAATGTATGATCTGATTGATTGTTGCTTCCAAAATCGGTAGATTCCGAATTGCAATCCATGTCGTCATTTTCTGAAAATATATTTGAAACAGTACTCATTTTGGAACTTGCGCAAAAAATAAACGATAAACAATAGGAGCCTACCACTAAATGAAATGGTGTCTTCATTTTTTACTGTATTGATTCTCTCGAATAGAACTACAGGTGTACTGGATCCAGTTAAAACTTTTGTGGTGTCTTGAGATTTAATAAGAGCAGTCAAGTCATGTTGGTCTAAGGCAGTTCCATCTTGGAATATATCTGTATCGGCTTGAGACTCAGGTGTGTTAATGAAAATTTCGATTTCTAAAACGGAATTCATTTCAAGCATTTTGAAAAATTATCAAATTCCCTAAATTTAAATATTTTATTTCAGGCAATACTTAAAAGAAACAGAAAAGCAAAGTAAATAAGAACACACCATTATTAAATGAAGTTGAGATTTCGTCTTCACTCTTGATTGAATTAATCCTGTTGATCAGACCAGGCGAGATGGAACCAAATTCAATCAAGATTTGCGAATCTTCGGAGGCTTTAGATCCTACAGGCGCTGGTGAGTTATTTGGGTCAAAGTTGACATTTCCATCGGGAAATATTTCTTCGTCCGCTTCAGTCAGATTTGTGCTAATGAAATTATCAATTTCTGAAAAGGAATTCATTTCAAAAACATATAGAAAAATAATTAAACTCTTTAGATAGTATAAAATTTAGATTTTCAAATTAGGAACGACTGAAAGAGCAAAGAAAAGGGTTACCTTGTGAAATTAGAATAGATCTAACTATTGCTTCACATTTCGATTCAGCGCTGAATGGTTTCTTGGGGGATTTTAGCATTGTGGTTTTAATATTGGAGCGCAATTCCTCGTACTGCTTTTGAAACAATTCTGCTTGTTCTAACGCCGCTTTGCATTTCTCCACCAAATCCAAACAGGAATCACAGCATTCTATCCAGACACTCGCATTTCCAAAATGTTCACGTAGTTTACAACACGTGGATTCCGGGATCTCCAGAAGTTTTCGCAGCAGGAATACAATTTGCAACTCAGTGTCCCCATTATCGGTTTCGTCTACTGCAAAATATATTAAACGTCCTAATCATAATATATTCCACAAGAAATTGTGTTATGGTACAACAGAACTATAAGTTTCTTCGAAGGTTGATTACCTTGTTGATAGTTGAAGTTTTCTGCAGACGGAAAAGATATAGAGTTTCCATCGTGGGGACCAGTTTTCTTGGGAAAACTCTCTCCGCAACAAATGAGACACCTTTTGGGTACCATATTGATTATTCCAAAATTTTGGAGAGAACTTCAAGGAATTTTTGATCCGATGATAAGACACTTGAGTAGAGAAGCACTAACCTCTTCAGGTCTTTTAAAACTGCGCGGGCGATTTTCATTGCGGGTTTTAAAAGCAATGTGATTAAAATAAAAAATATATAATATTATTTCGAATTCAGGATGATGTTTGAAGAATTTTAGAAACTTGACAAATAGTAACATAGTCATCCCCAGAGGAAAACTATTTTTTTAATCAATGTGAATGAGCCTATGGGATAGCTACAAAATGAAGAAAATCTATCCAATAAGAAAATGCTTCCATAGCACCGTTGGACACTTGTTTTGTCTCTAGTATAGTGGTGAAGCGAACTTTTCTGTAGTAATATGCACTACGCACCAAGAAGCCTTGAAACCATATTTTCTGCTACCAGGTGGCGACTTACGATGTTTGAAAAGGAGATGGGACCACAGATAGGGGTTAAATATTAAGTCAATAATACTTTTCTTAGAAAATTTCAAATCATTTTACTTATTGAAGTCATTTGTAAAGCGATAGACTAATTGATTTTCGCTGTTGTTTAATTTATTTATTTAATACATCCATTGCCATATTTTTCAGTTTCGGAGCATTGTATAAAACTACTTGTACATTAGAATCAAAAGTTCTATACAGCATTTGCAGTAGGCGTTTTCAAAATCCATGGATCCAAGCGCCATGGATACTACCTCGCGACTCTTATCTGCAATAGTGAGCTCATTGTAAGAGATAAAATAATATCCTTGTTGGACGCGATATTTAAATCCTTGTGTTGACGGTATTGAATAAAGTTCAAAATATTGAATTTTTAAAGATCCGAGAGCTTCCGTAAAGAGGACAGATACAATTATTAGCAACACGTCTTTAACAAGGTTAGTTCAAATAGGTAATTAGTATTTTTGTCAAAATGTTAAGCGAATGAATTTGTAATGAGTTTGTGATGAATTTTCATGTAGCCAATTGCACAAAGAAGATTTCCTTTTGGATCAATTGGCAGAACTCAAAACATGGCAGATGAAGGAAGAAAACGAAAAAGCGCCAGTGATAAATCAGACGGAGTGTTGAACACATTTGAATGGGAAATCGGGAAATATCAGCAAGGCTTTGTAAACATAAGCGACAATGAGGAAGTGACTTCGCCAATCTTCGTTGGAAAATCGGTCGATCTGCCGATCACTTTCTGGCAAATAAAAGTGTGCCCCAAGGTCGAAGTTGGAGAGGTTTCAAATGTCTGTTGCGTTTTTTTGGTATTCAACCAAGAACTGAACGCGTTTAATCCTGTTGTAAGAGTCAAGTGTGAATTTTCCCTGCTGGACAGAAATCAAAAAGAAATCTGTGCTGTAGGAGATGAGACTGTGTATGAATATAGAGCTGGACATTCTGGTTTGGAGTTTACTGCAGGCGAAACCCATTCTGAGATGTTCGATCCCAAGAATGGTTATTTGGAAGACGATGTGCTACGTATTCGAATCAAGGTCTGGATCCAGAATGAAGAAACGAATGCAGCCGCATCCAAAAAACCACGAACAGATCAGCTGCACAAAGATTTAAGTCAATTGCTCGAGACATCTCAATGTTCAGACCTGGATATTCTGGTAGGAGACTCAACTCTGAAGGCGCATAAGGCTATCTTGTCCTGTCGCAGCCCAGTTTTCGCTGCAATGTTCAAGAACGAAATGGCCGAGTCTCTAACAAGCTCTGTTAACATTGAGGATTTCAGTGAAAAGACTGTAAAGGGAATGCTCCAGTTTATTTACTCAGGAAATCTAGAAAGTGTCGATGAGGATTTCATGGAATTATTCAAAATCGCCGAGAAATACGAATTGGGAGAACTGAAAGCTCTTTGTGTTAAGACCGCTATTACGAAAACGTCTACTGCAAATGCGGTAGAACTTTTGATCATAGGAGATATGCACAACGCTCCTGAGTTGAAATACAGAACAATGGCCTTCATCAATAGCAACAAAGCTCAGGGAATTCCGAATGGAGATTTTGAAAAACTGGCTAAAGAGCATCCTCTGCTGCTATTGGAATTGTATCAAAATGGTCGAAATACAAATGGAGAGGTCACTAGATTTGTCACAAATTTAAAAGATTAAAGTCTTCTGAAAAATGTTATTTGTAAATTCGCAATGAAATGATCAATTAATTAATATTTGAAACAATGACTCCGTGTGTTCCAAGAAAACTTAAATAATTAACGAACAGTGAAAAATATTCATTATATTTATATACTCTAATTAAACCAAATCTCAAAATAATGGAATTGTACTGTTGAAAGGAGTCCAATACGAATACATCTTTCTGTGAAGGACTACGACTGTAAGTGTAACTGATTAAAACTGTTTCGGATAGGTTTTTGTGTAAAGATGCAATAAAATATGCAAAATTAATGCTCAAAATAAAAATATTGTAATATCGATGTCCACCAAATTTTTCGTCCCAATTCCCGAAAGTAGTCCAGCTTATCTCTGCACTTTCCTAAATTGTACAGTTTCTGGAACATCTACAATAACAATATTACACCTACTATACAACAAGAAGATTTGAAACTGTATTTTCTGCTACCAAGTGGCGACTTACAATGTTTGAAAAGAAGATGAGACCACAGATAGGGGTTAAATATTAAGGAAATAATATACATCGTTGAGTAGGCTAATTTAATGCATTAGCTTTTCCCCATTTAAAGTCCAATTAGATCTGACGACAAAATAAGTCACAGCAGGGTCATCAAGACACAGCAATGAATAGAAATAGAAACGACACCGCGGTTCACATTTGAAATATCTCGAATTGTATATGTCTATTTGACATCAATTAGATTACACAGCATATATTATATATATTACACGGTTAATAGTTTTTTGAGTTGAAGTCAGTTAAATATTGAAGAATGAAACACAATGATGCCGGTTTTTACAGACTGAAATCTGGTAAATGAAAATAGACAAAATTGACAGCCAAAATTAACGGTCTCAGACAAAATAGTACAATATTATTTTACTACCTTTATCTCTTCCACAGTATTTAAGACTACTAAGCAATTGCACATGAAAGCCGCTAAGAATTCTCCTGTTTACTCTCGCGACTTAGGATACTTCCTCATCGTGCTTTTTGCGGTGGTGTATAACATTTCTTTTACTCTTGAAATATTTGTCACAAATATCGCATTTAAAAGGTCTCTTTTGACTATGCTTAAGTTGGTGCTCCTTTAGGCCCCACTTCCTAAGAAATGCCTTTCCACAAACATCGCATTCAAAAGGCTTCTCTCCAGAATGAACATTGTAATGTACCTCTAATGAATAAGCAACAATATAACCTTCACCACAAATGTCGCAAACAAAAGGTTTTTCACCGCTGTGAATTCTTCCATGGATCTTTAAATTGTACAAATCTCTGAAGGACTTGCCACAAATTTCACATTTGTGCTTCTTTTCTCTTGTGTGCTTACTAGGGGCGTCTCTTGAGTTTTCATTAAGTTTAGTAAACGTATTTTTAACGGCTTCCGTTTCAGAATGAGAGCACAGCAGGTGAGTTTTTAGTTCTTGAGGTAATCTGAACAATTTCAAGCATATGTGGCATTCATGTTTCTTTTCGGCTTCACCCTTGACATCCCGTTTACTAACTCTTGGTTCCACTATTGTACTCAGTGAAGATTTACTTTCATTTGGTTTTGTAGAAATGACAAATGGGTTCAAATTGTCATTTGCAGACTTGCTTGGCTTATCTAAAGGAATTGTTTCACAGTTGTTCCTTTCATGGGCAAATGTATGATCGGATTGATTGTTGCTTCCAAAATCGGTAGATTCCGAATTGCAATCCATGTCGTCATTTTCTGAAAATATATTTGAAACATTACTCATTTTGGAACTTGCGCAAAAAATAAACGATAAACAATAGAAACCCACCACTAAATGACATGGTGTCTTCATTTTTTACTGTATTGATTCTCTCGAATAGAACTACAGGTGTAATGGATCCAGTTAAAACTTTTGTGGTGTCTTGAGTTATAATAGGACCAGTCAAGTCATTTTGGTCAAAGGCAGTTCCATCTTCGAATATTTCTGTATCGGCTTCAACCTCAGGTGTGTTAAAGACAATTTCTAAAACGGAATTCATTTCAAGCATTTTGAAAAATTATCAAATTCCCTAAATTTAAATATTTTATTTCAGGCAATACTTAAAAGAAACAGAAAAGCAAAGTAAATAAGAACACACCATTATTAAATGAAGTTGAGATTTCGTCTTCACTCTTGATTGAATTAATCCTGTTGATCAGACCAGGCGAGATGGAACCAAATTCAATCAAGATTTGCGAATCTTCGGAGGCTTTAGATCCTACAGGCGCTGGTGAGTTATTTGGGTCAAAGTTGACATTTCCATCGGGAAATATTTCCTTATCCGTTTCAGTCACACTTGTGCTAATGAAAGTATCAATTTCTAAAAGGGAATTCATTTCAAGCGTATAGAGAAATAATCAAACTCCTTAGATTGTATAAGATTTAGATTTTCAAATTAGGCACGACTAAAAGAAGCAGAAAAAGTTACCTTGTGTAATAAGAATAGATCTGACAATTGCTTCGCATTTCGATTCCGCGCTAAATGGTTTCTTGGGGGATTTTAGCATTGTGGTTTTAATATTGGACCGCAATTCCTCGTAGTGCTTCTGAAACAATTCTGCTTGTTCTAACGCCGCTTTGCATTTCTCCACCAAATCCAAACAGGAATCACAGCATTCATCCAAACACTCGCATTTCCAAAATGTTCACGCAGAAGACAACACGTGGATTCCGGGATCTCCAGCAGTTTCCGCAGCAGGAATCGAATTTGCAACTCAGTGTCACTATTATCGATTCCTTCTACTGCAAAAGTATTAAATGCCATAACCAGAAAGTATTCCACTGGAGATTGTGTTAAAGTACATCTGAAGTAAAAGTTTCTGCGAAGGTTGAATTGATTACCTTGTTGATAGTTGAAGTTTTCGGCAGACGGAAAACATGTGGAGCTTCCATCCTGGGGACCAGTTTTCTTGGGAAAACTCTCTCCGCAACAAATGAGACACCTTTTGCATACCATATTGATTATTCCAAAATTTTGGAAAGAACCTCAAGGAATTTTTGATCTGATGGCAAGACTCTTGGTTAAAGAAGCATTAACCTGTTCAGGTCTTTTAAAACTGCGCGGGCGATTTTGCTCGCGGTTTTTAAAAGCACTTCAATGAGGTTAACTTTTAAATTAAATAAGGCGTAATGGATAAAATTAAATAGTCAAACATCATCCTGAATTCGAAATAATAAAAGTACTATTAAAGTATAATAATAGTATTAACGATAGTACATAAGAATAGCCAAAGTAATAGTACTCCTATTATTTCGAATTCAGGATGATGTCCGAAGAATTTCAGAAACTAGACAAATAGTAACATAAAATCATCCCCAGAGGAAAACTATTTTTTTGATCAATGTGAATGATCCTATGGGATAGCTACAAAATGACGAAAATCTATCCAGTAAGAAAATGCTTCCATAGCACCGTTGGACATTTGCTTTGTCTCTAGTGGTGAAGGGAACTGTAATATGCACTACGCACCAAGAAGCCTTGAAACCATATTTTCTGCTACCAGGTGGAGACCTACAATGTTTGAAAAAGAGATGGATCACATATTGGGGTTGAATATTAAGTCAATAATAGTTTTCTTAGAAAATTTCAAATCATTTTACTTATTGAAGTCATTTGTAAAGCGATAGACTAATTGAATTTCGCTGTTGTTATTGATGACAGACATTGTCCTATATTTCAGTTCCGGAGCATTGTACCTCTCTTCCAGAATCAAAAGTTCTATACATCATTTGCAGAAGGCGTTTTCAAAATCCATGGATCCAAGCGCCATGGATACTACCTCGCGACTCTGTATAAATGCAATAGTGAGCTCATTGTAAGAGATAAAATAATATCCTTGTTGGACACGATATTTAAATCTTTGGCTGACAGTGGTGAATAAAGTTCAAAATATTTCATTTTTAAAGATCCGAGCGCTTCCGTAAAGGGGACAGAGACAATTATTAGCAACGCATCTTTAACAAGGTTAGCTCAAATAGGTAATTAGTATTTTTGTCAAAATGTTAAGCGAACAATTTTGCACTATGAATTTGTAATGAATTTTCATGTAGCCAATCGCACAAAGATTTCCTTTTGGATCAATTGGCGGCATTCAAAACATGGCCGATGAAGTAAAAAAACATCGCCAAGCCGTAACATAAAGCGAGCCAGAGGGTTAAAGGGAATTAATTATCTCTTTACAGAAACTGAGCCTAAATTAAATGGTTGTCATATAAATAATTAATGCTTCCAATATCATCCAAAAAGTTAGCTTACTGCTTCATAAAGTGGGAAACACCCAAAAAGTTAGCTTATCGCTTCATAAGGTGGGAAATACCCAACAAGTTAGCTTACCGCTTCATAAAGTGGGAAACACCCAAAAAGTTTGCTTACCGCTTCATAAAGTGGGAAACATCCAAAAATTTAGCTTACCGCTTCATAAAGTGGGAAACATCCAAAAAGTTAGCTTACCGCTTCATATAGTAAAAGACATCCAAAAAGTGTGTATACCGCTTCTCAAAAGTGGTCACACCCAAAAACCACATTTACACCTAAAAGGAGTATCTTATTGCTTATAAAGTGGAAGCGGTGTAAAACATTTTTTACTATCCCGCTAACAAACTACTAGAAGCGGTGTAAGATGTTTTAGTACCCAAAAACCCTATTTGAATATCTTATTGCTTATAAAGTGGAAGCGGTGTAAAATATTTTTTACTATCCCGCTAACAAACTACTAGAAGCGCTGTAAGATATTTTAGTACCCAAAACCCCATTTTCATATCTTATTGCTTATAAAGTGAGCGCGCGTTTTCTCCGAAAGGGGTGGGGTGACCACACCCATTTTAAATAGGGTTCCTAACTAGGTCGAGATAAGTCCAAATCCGAGGTTTCATCCAAATCGGTCAATGCCTTCAAGAGTTATGGTGTTCACATACGTACGTACATACGGACAGACAACACGGTTCCATAAGTGAGCCTCTGGCTCGCTAAAACGGAAAAGGGGAACCGAGGCATCAAAAGGAGATTTAAATAGTTTTGAATGGGACATAACCAATTTTCAACAAGGCTTTGCAAACATAAGCGACAATGAGGAAGTGACTTCGCCAATCTTCGTTGGAAAATCAGTCGATCTGCCGAGTACTTTCTGGCAAATAAAAATGTGCCCCAAGATCAAAGTTGGAGAGGTTTCAAATATCTGTGGAATTTTTTTAGTATTCAACCAAGAACTAAACGCGTATAATCCTGTTGTAAGAGTCAAGTGTGACTTTTCCCTGCTGGACAGAAATCAAAAGGAAATCTGTGCTTTAGGAGATGATACTGTGTGCGAATATAGAGCTGGCCTTCCTGTTTCGGAATTTACTGCTGCCGAAACCCATTCTGAGTTATTCGATCCCAAGAATGGTTATTTGGATGACGATGTGTTACGTATTCGAGTTAAGGTCTGGATCCAGAACGAAGAAACAAATGTAGCCGCATCCAAAAAGCCCCGAAGAGATCAGCTGCACAAAGACTTCAGTCAACTGCTCGAGTCATCTCAATGTTCAGATGTGGATATTCTGGTAGAAGACTCAACTCTTAAGGCCCATAAAGGTATCTTGTCCTGTCGTAGCCCTGTTTTTGCTGCGATGTTCCAGAACGAAATGTCTGAGTCTCTAACAAGTACTGTGAAAATTCAGGATTTCAGTGAAAAGTCTGTAAAAGGAATGCTCCAGTTTATTTACTCAGGAAATTTGGAAAGTGTCGATGAGAATTTCATCGAATTACTGAAAATAGCAGAGAAATACGAATTGCAAGAATTGAAAGCTGTTTGTGTTAAGACCGCTATTTCGAAAACGTCTACTGCAAATGCTGTAAAACTTTTAATTTTAGGAGATATGCACAATGCTCCTGAGTTGAAGTACAGAGCTATGGATTTCATCAATAGCAACAAAGCTGCGGGAAAGCAGAACGGAGATTTTGAAAAACTGGCTAAAGAGCATCCTCTGCTGCTATTGGAATTGTATCAAAATGTTCAAAATACAAATGGAGGGGTCACTAGATTCTCCACAAACTTAAAGGATTAAAGTCTTCTGAAAATTGGAAAGTGTTGTTGTAAATTCGCACTAAAGTGATCAATTAATTAATATTTGAAACAATGACCACGTGTGTTCCAAGAAAACTGTAAATAATTAACGAGCAGTGAAAAACATTCATTATTTATATGTGTTAGCGGCAATAAGGGTAATTAGGCATTACTGGTAATGCCTAGGCAATACCGGTAATGCCTAAGAAGTGCACGGCTATACCGCTTTAGCCGCGGCATTACGGGTAATGCCTAGACATTACCAGTAAAGCCTGAACTTCACTCGGCATTACCAGTAATGCTTACCCTTATTGCCGGGTAATCATCTATTTTCTCAAAAATTCACTATAATGCCTGAAATATAACTCGGCAGTAGGCAAAATGACCGTTTTGAATGTTGAAATGACTTATTTGATTACTGAAATTTGTATTACTGGCAATTGGAAATTATTGTAAATCTTACTATCCTATATTAAGTTTTAATGCATCCTACGAATGTATAATTCTTTATACGGGAAATATAATATTTTATCTGGATCGTTATCTTGACTCAGGTAATATAAACTGTAAACCAGTGCATATGGGAGATATTTATGTCAAATTGTCAACATATATTATCCTTATATCAAAAGTAAGTAGATTTGGCAAAAGTATACAATAATATTAGTATACCTAATGGTAATTCAGTTTAACACATATTCAGCACTATTTATTTTGCTTATGCAGTACTCCACTTTTGGACTATTTAATGTGTTTAGTAGCGAAATCTACTTTATGGAAATGCTTTGTGTGCTTGTCTGTCTGTTAATTACGAACCTCAATATCTCAAGAGCGGTTAAAAATGTTTTCGTGAAATTTTCAATGGGTCTTCTTGAGACTAAATGTAAGTTCTCTTTCAAAAATGGGTTTTTTCTGAACGATAAGCTCTGATTAAAATACAAAAACCGCAAAATCATATTAAATTAAATGTTCATTAAATAATACACGTAACTGGCATTAAGATGCTTTGTTTCGTCTGTTTTGCTTAAATTAACCTTGGATAAAAGAGTATCAGTATTAGTTATTGCAGTATTAGCTAAAGGAAGTTTCTTTGGTAGAGCTAAATTCTAAAACAATAATAATACAACTATACATATTAGTAAAATTGTAATTTCCACTGTGCTTTAGGTGCGGATTGTTTGACGGAATAGAGTGTTAGAGAGAAGATTAAACCAGGAGGCATTTATTTTGAGGAGATAAGATAACAATTGGGGGCATGTATATAAAAGTTTTATTTGAAAATATTTTCTTATGTACACTATCCTGTGCTGTGTCTGCGGATTTGCGTTATGTAGAAAAAATAGAGATAACAGCGATAAGGCTGAAAGTTTTCGTATATATGTTCGTGTCCGGTCACTCCGTGATGAGTTTAAGCCAGAGATGACATTTTCACAAACAGTATTTTTAAACAGCCAGTTTTCGAACAAATTACTTAATTGGCACTGGACTGCTGCGAAATTACTTATTCTCCACATTTCTGCGAGCGTACAAAGTCAGTTTTTAAGCAAATAAATGTAAAATACAGAATACAGCACCGGGACACCCGCTCACCGCCACGTCGGCTTGCGAGTTCCTTTAATTCAAGTGCCATTGCACAAAGTAGATTTCCTTTTGTATCTTGGATTGGCAGCATTTAAGAAATGGCAGACGAAGTAAGCGTACAGAAAATGGACAATGTGGGGTCAGGAGGAGATTTAAACATTTTTGAATGGAATATTTTCAATTATCGATATGGCCTTTCAAAAATAGGCGACAATGAGAAAGTGATTTCGCCAGTTTTTGTTGGGAAATCCGTCGATCTGCCGAAAAGTCTCTGGTGTATAGAAGTGTGTCCCAAGTTCAAAAGTTTAGGGTTTCAAACTCAAAGGTACTTGGGCCTTTATTTAGTTTTCGTCAAAGAACTAAATGCACACAATCCTGTTGTAAAAGTAAAGTGCGAATTTTCCCTGTTGGACAGAAACGAATCGGAAGTCTCCACTCAAAGGGATGAGATTGTGATTGAATATGGAGCTGAACATTTTAGTAGAGGGCATTCTAGTATGGCAACCAATACTCAGTTGACTGATCGCCGCACTCATTATTTGGATGACGATGTCCTACGTATCCGAGTTAAGGTCTGGATCCAGAATGAAGAAACAAGTGCAGCAGGATCCAAAAATTTGTGTACACATCAACTTCACAAAAATTTAAGCCAATTGCTCACGTCATCAGAATTTTCAGATGTGACCATTGAGGTAGAAGATTTGACTTTGAAGGCACATAAGGGTATCTTGTCCTGTCGCAGTCCAGTTTTCGCTGCCATGTTCAAGAACGAAATGTCGGAGTCTTCAACCAACACTGTTGCAATTCAGGACTTCAGTTCTAAGACTGTCAAAGGAATGCTCGAGTTTATCTACTCCGAAAATATGGGAATTGCTGATGAAGATTTCATGGAATTACTGAAAATTGCCGAGAAATACCAACTGGCAGAATTGAAAGTGGCTTGCACCAAGGCAGCGATTTTGAATCTGTCCGTTGAAAATGTTATCCAACTTTTGCTTTTGGGCGATATGTACAACGCTCCGGAATTGAAATCTAGAGCTATGGATTTCATCGATAGCAACAAAGCCAGTCCAATGTTTTCTCAGGATAATAAGAATGGATGTTTTGAAAAGTTTGTCAAAGAACATCCTATGCTTGTTTTTGAGATGTATCAAAATGTTCGAAACAAAAATATTCAAGACGTCACTTGTAGATTTACAACAAATTTGAAAGATTAGCGTTTTTTGCAAAAGTTTCGTGTAAATGTGCACTAATATTTCGTAATTTCCACTTCTTAAAATTATAGTATTTTATGTATAATGTTCACTTGAGTCGTGAGAGTCGTGAGCATTCAAAGAATAACAATAAATACCGAACAGTGAATAGAATTTATTATATACTAATTAAATGAATTCTCCAAATATGAATATTGTAATGTTGAATTCGGAGGAAGGTAATGAATATTTCTTTGAGGAGACTACGTTGTAAGTGTAGGTGATTAAAAATGTTTCGTATAAGCTTCTTTTTAAAAATCAATAAAATATTAATTGGTCTCCTAAAGTTATAATATTGTAATATGCAGGAATTCGGAAATTGCTAATAATTCTATTGTGAGCAATAAGAATTTTAACATTATAGATATTATACATTATTATCTGCAACATATTAAAGTAAATTCCAAACAGGTTAATAATTTTTTGTTATTTTTAAATTCAATCGTGTTTATAATAAACCAAAATGGCTTTACCAGAATTGCATAATTGATAAATGTGTTAGCATTATGCATTCACATGTATTTTTCATGCTCCGGATTCAACGGTTATCCATTTAAAATGACTTAATGACAGCGCGTTTTCTTAATTGACATTAGGTTTATTTCGAAATATCATTAAAATCTTAATTAGCATCAATCTTATCACTTTGAAAGAATTTTAATCGAATGAAATGCAATTCCTTTCTTCATTTCCTCAAAATCCCTTGTAGTGTTGGTAATGTAAGCTCTAAATATATAATTTACCTTTCGGAATTACCGTGTACTAACAAAAAACGTGATTTTAAAATAACTTATTGATTATCGGACCAACCAAGGACAATAATTATATTACTAATTGAAATTAAACTACGATTATTTTCCTTTTTACGACGACGACAAAATGTAGAACTTTTTGTTAGAAAAATATAAAATTATACGTGGATGAAATCTGGATATTTGAATACTTGCGTTGATTATTGATAAAGTTCAAAAAATTTCATTTTTAAAGGTTCCACAGCTTCCTTAAAGGGGAAAGTGACAATTAGGAGGAGCAATCTTTAACAAGGTAATTTGAAATCTGTATAATTTAACTTCATGGATGATTTTAGAGTACTAAGCAACTGCATACAAAAACCGCTAAGAATCTGCATGTTAACTCTCGCCATTTAGTGCATTTAGGATGTTTCGTCGTCGTGTATTTTGCGGTGTTGTGTCAGATTTGTTTTCAACTTGAAAGATTTATCACAAATATCACATTTAAAAGGTTTCTTTTCACTATGCGTCTTTTGATGATCCTTTAGACCCCACTTACTGAGAAATGCCTTGTTACAAATCACATTCAAAAGGCTTCTTGTATTGCACGTGCCTCTAATCGCATTTTGAGTAAAATCATTGGTAAAATCCATCTATGAATACTTCATTTTGCTTTACAACGAAAACTATCACGCAATTTGAGGTAAAGAGTGTGACCTTAGCGTTTTGGAGCAGTTAATAATACACTCCTAAAATAATTTTGAAGAAAGTAAATGCATATTAAATATCTGCGATTCTGTTGCCTTGTTTGGAACATTTATTTCTTTTTTGGCGGATTTGTTTAAAAGTTGAGATTTGTTCATTTTTAAGTTTTTAAAAACGAATTTTACGAGCGTTTTTAATGTAACATTTGTGCTACAAAACTAGTTTAATGAAATCAGTAGTGGGAATGTGGGAAATCCCCCCCTCATTTTTGAAGAATCAGAGATAAAATAAAATATTTCTAGGGGTGACCACGGAATTTGTGTACGCTCCCTTGGGTATCAACTGGATTTAGGTTTAGTACCATCCACTAATAGAAATATAGTGCTGCGTATATCTGCAATAGTGAGCCTATTGTAAGAGATAAAATAATATCCTTGTTAGACGCGATATTTAAATCCTTGTGTTGATAGTATTGAAAAAAGTTCAAAACTTTTTATTTTTTAAAATCCCAGTGTTTTCTTAAAGAGGACAGTGACAATAATTAGCAACACATCTTTAAAAAGGTTAGTTCAAATCGGTATTTAGCATTTTTTGTCAAAATTGTTTAACGAACGATGGAATGTTTTGGAAAAGCAGTTTCATCTTTTGAGAAAATATTACTTTTGACAATTAAAACGTCATAATAATCAGTTTAGGAATACGTTAATGTAAATGTCGTTGTTCCATATTTATTTTAAAGAATCTGTAATGAATTTTCATGTAGCCAAATTGCACAAAGTGGATTTCCTTTTGGATTGGCATTGGCAGCATGACAGACGAGGGAAGAAAACGCGAAAGGGACAGTGAGGAGTCAGAAGGAGATTTGAACGTTTTCGAATGGAACATTGCCAATTTTTCACAAGGTTTTTTGAAAATAGGCGAAAATGAGAGAGTGACTGTAGTGATGCTAGATTCCCGGCTCCTAGATCCCTACGGTTTATGTGCTATTTTGCCAATAAGATGTACGTAGAATGTGTACTGATGATTACGTGGCAATAGAATAATAATGTATTTAATTGTTTCCAATATAGCACAATCACTGGTATAATAATTAATAGATTACTGAAAGGAATGGAAATAGAAATGATAGGAAGGTAGAAGGTTAGGTCTGCTCGACTCCAGTCCAAGTTCACGTCTGGCGAGTCTTCTGCTCCGGCAGTTGATGGCAACTTGCTTCATCATGGTTTGGTTTGATAGTTGGCTCGTTGGTGGCTGGCTTCTGTTGCGCAGAGTATAGAATATGCTCTCCTACAGTCGTCCCCTTTTTGAGGAAATCCGGGCGGTCGAATCGAGTCGCTTCGTGAGGTCGGATTTCTTAAGAAGAGTGGGATGGCCAATAGCTTTGGCTATCCTCGTTTTGGGTGGAACTCCGGAGGAGTTCTGATGTCTTTGTTTTTGTTTTCGCTGGATTTTTGCTTTCTCGATGCGTCGGTTTCGTTCAGTTTTCCAGCGTGGGTTTTCAGATCGAAAGAGCTGGATGAATTGATTTTTCTTAAACGTACAGTTCTTTTTAAAATGGGTGTCTCCGGCACAGTGAAAGCAATAGAACTTCTGTTGTTTTGGTGGCGGTGGTAAGTCACTGTCTGGTGGAAGTAGGATTGCGTCCAGATCATTTAGTAGCTCGATGGTGTCGCTGGTATCAAAAGTGATTTGTAATGATTCCTGTTGATGGGTCATTATGATTTCTTTAATGAATTTTTCAGTTCCATATCTGCGGATGTGCTGGGGGATGAAACCTATTGTTTTAAGTAGGTCGTCAGATGTGGTGGGAATGTCCTTAGCAATTCTTTCCATTTGGGAAGATGATAGGACTTGAAATGGGGTGGTGTCAATAGATTTGGCAATGTTGAGTCTCCAGTCCGCTAGTTTTTCGAAAATAGTTTTCGAGTCTTCCTTTGGAAATTGTGGGGTAGTTAGCTTCTTGGTGTAGTTTCTTCGAATGTATTTTTGTACGTCATCGTTGGTAAAGTTGGCCACTGCTGTTGGACGTGTGGTTTGGTAAATAGACAGGTAAACTGATGACGGTGAGATGTTTTTGCGTTTTGAATAACGTAGGATGTTTTCTTTTTGACAGTTAAAGATTCTTAGCAGTAAGTGGGCGTCCATAGCACCATAATTTTCCAATAACTTTGGAAGCTGGTGATTTGAAGCTGGAGGATGAACTCTGTAGCGAAAATCGGCCCATTTTACACTTTTATCGATTTTATCTGCTGCTGTCTTGCCAAGATAATGTTTCACGGCGTTTTCATAACTGATTTGCTTTTCGTTTTTGTTAAGGTACGCGTGGATTGCTTGGGTATCTAGGATTCCTGTCGTATAGATCTGGAAACAGCATTGCAGTTTTAAGAGGTCATTCCGGTGGTCGTGGAAAACTTTGATTATTTTTCCATTTTCAAAAATTGGCCGGAGGAATTTTTTGATGAGATGATGGGTCGGGTAGGGGTCAATTAGGAAGGTGTACTCAGGAATAGCAAGTTGAATTAGGGAAAAGGAGAATAAAAAGGAATTGTCTTTGTCCCATTCAAGGTCGACTGCTATCTCCTTTTCTAATTTGAGTTTCTCGGTCATCCATAAGAATCTTTTCTCTGAACGAACGTAAGTAGGCTTCCGATCTAGGTCCAAATTTTTATAAAATGTTTTGGAATGCGCCAATGACCTTGGCGGAATCCAGTCCAGTATTTTTTCTTTTAAAGGGTTTTCTTTACTGTAGCGAGGATTTAAGTTCCAGGATTTTTGGTGAGCCAGAAAAAGCGGGTAGTCATCCTGAGGACGTGATGTGCAGATTGGCCACTTCTTGCGAAGTTTTTCAATTTCCTTGATGGTGAGCTGTCTTGACATACCAATGGCTTTGGTATTGTCTGAAAATTGAGCAGGAAGGAGGAAGGATTAAGATTTTGTTAATTGAGAAATTGATTGTGCAGTGATATAAAATTGATAATGTTACAAATTTGCTTATTGTATACATACGTTATATTTAGATTTAGATTTATATTACTTTATGCTTATTTATACTTATATACTAAGTTAATATAGTTATGTTTAATTTTCAGAGTAGAATTGAAAGAACAGAATAGAGGAGAATGAGCGCATTTATACTTTGTAATTAATTATTTTCGTTCTAGGACTTAAAACTCTTTGAGGAGGAAAATCAGAGTCTGAAAGCGTAGAAGAACTGTTTTTAGAAATATTATCTGCGCGTTTTTTCTGAAAAGATTTTTGATAGTCGGAAATATTAGGAAGAGATTGAGGTTTAGGTAATATTCTATTAACAGGTTTTACATCAGATACGTGATATGTAGTTGTTTTAAGTTTTTGGGGATTAGTTAAAACTTTGTACGTTATGGGGGTTGGTTTATCGACTACAGAATACGGCCCAATCCATTTTTTAAACAGTTTGGACGACGTTTTCTGTACTGCACTTGCTTGTTCGTGATTACGAATGAGCAAGGGTTGACCAATATCGTACGAGATTTCCCTGTGAAATAAATCATATCTTAGTTTATTTTTCTGATGCGCGTCAATTAGGTTTTGTCTGACTAACTTAATAATATCTTCTAACTTATCAGGTAAATTATCGGGAGGGGGAAGGGAAGAAGTTTGCATGCTTCTATCGATTGGGAGAGGAATTTTCCTGCCTAAATTTAAAATATCGGGACTTATTTTAGTAGAATTATTTATAGAAGTACGCAGCGCTAAAGCAAACTTCTGTAAGTACTCATCCCACGTATTGTGAATGTTACTTACAAAACTGCTTATCATAGTTTTTAAATTTCTATGTTGTCTTTCAGCTTGATTAGGCTGAGGATGAGCAACACTTGTAAACTCATGCTTAACGTTCCATTTTTTGCACAAGCGATCAACAATTTTGGAAGTGAATTGACTGGCGTTGTCAGAAATAATAATACGTGGTGCGCCATACCTACAAAAGATTTCATCTTCCAATATTTGTTTCAGCTTGGCGGCGGTTGAATTACGCATTGGGAATAATTCAACCCACTTGCTTAATTCATCAGTCACCGTTAAAACTATTTTGTTACCTTTCTTACTGGTTGGAAAAGGACCGAAGAAATCAATGTGTATTTTTTCAAATACTTTACTAGGTGGTAAAATGGTACCACATAAACCTGCTTTTTTCATGTAGACGGGCTTGTGTTCTTGACAAGTTCTACAATTTTTAACATACTCTTTAATATCAGAATGCATACATTGCCAGTAAAATCTGCTAGCGATTTTTTCAATAGTTTTCTTAACTCCTAAATGCCCAGAGAGAGGAGAATCATGACAAATACTTAGAACTTTTGGAATTAATGTGGTAGGTAGTACAGGTACTTTAATAATATTATCAGTATTAAAAATTTTAGTTAAAACTGAATTAATTTGGGGTGAGACCATATCATTCTGCATTGTTTGGGGTGAGACCTGACTGGTATTACATTTATTATTGCTTTGGCGTGAGAGCCATTGTTCCAATACTTGGGGTGAGACCAAAGGAACGGAGTTAGTGCTACCATGGACCGGACGCTCAACCTGACTGCTCCCTGCATGTGTTAGCGACTTATCTGATGACTTCCCGTCATCCTGAAAAATCCTATATAAAATATTATCAGTGATTACGAAGTTATCTTTAAGAAAATTATCTTTAGTTAAATGAGTGTTAGACTCTGATAAAATTTGAAGTACTTTTTTAGTAAAACTGTCTTTGGATTGTTCAATTTTAATGTCGTTTAAGGTTATAGTGTTTTCAATTAATGGCATGACGGGTACAAAAACTTCGTCTCTAGTCGATTGCAAGTAGTCAGGTTCATTGTCAGGACATTCCATGGGAGCTCTACTGAGTGCATCTGCTGCTACGTTTTCCTTTCCTGGTCTATGTTTAATAACGTAATCCCAGTCTGCTAATTCAGAAGCCCATCTATCTAACTTTTTAGATTTACCTAACATGCTTTTCCACCAAACTAATGCTTCATGATCGGTTTCTATTGTGATTTTTTGATCAGCAATATAGTTTTTGAAAAGATTCAAACTCCATATAATGGCTAGGTGTGTGTATAGTAGAATGGATGTTTGAGGGGATAAGTGGCACGGTAGCGTACACTTTTTGGCTGGGCGGAGCTACGGAAAGGGAGGCGGAGCTAGGGCGGAGCGAGGGAGGAGCTAAGTGGTTAGGGGGCGGAGCTAGGGGAGGAGCTAGGGTGTACTCTTCTACACCAGTATATTTTTCTTATACTCTTATACTTATACTTTTATACTCTTATACTTTTATACTCTTATACTTATACTTTTATACTTTTATACTCTTATACTTATACTTTTATACTCTTATACTTATACTTTTATACTCTTATACTTATACTTTTATACTCTTATACTTTCTGTTATACACTTTTAAACCGGCTATTTCAAAACAGTTAACTACACTTAATCACTATTAAACCAACTATTTCAAAAAACAGTTAACTACACTTAATCACTTTTAAACCAATTATTTCAAAAACAGTTAACTACACAAAATAATGATACAAGTTAAACACAGCAAGTTAAACATCGCAAATGATACACGTTAAACATTACAAATGATAAAAGTTAAAGATAAATCATACAAGTTAAACATAACAAATCATACACGTTAAACATTACAAATGATAAACATTAAACATTACAAAGTTAAATATTACAATATCTCTTGTTACCTTGCATGACGATTGTCGGCACTACAGCATTACAGTGAATATTGTATTTGAAAACAAGTAACACAACACAAACCATAATGCTGTAGTTAATTGATGATGATGATGATGATGATGATGAAATTCCACCTGCCCTTGGAAAGCCCACAACATCAACATTGAAAGAGCTTTAGAATTTGAAAAATAATCTAAAGATTTTCAATGTTGCTGCTGAGAGCTTACAAATTGCAGGGGTTAACTCAAAACAACTGAAATACACACAATACACACACACGCACGCACTGAGAGATACTAACTCTTCTGTTGCTTGATGAGAAATGAAGTACGAAATAGGAACGCAAGTCTTTCATTGGCTAAACGCGTCAGCCAATCACAGCTGCTGAGTGTTAAGCTGTGTAAAGGAGTAGGCTGTGTGAAGGAGTAGGCTGTGTGAAAGAGTAGACTGTGTGAAGAAGAACGGAGTAGAGGAGCGGAGTGGCGAGCCGCAGCATGGCTTGGCTAGGAGAGTAGCGGTGCGTTGGGATCAGAGTAGGCTGTAGAGAGTAGTGGCATGACTTGACGGAGTGCTGGCAGGGAGAGGAGCGGAGTGGCGAGCCGCAGCAGGGCTTGGCTAGGAGAGTAGCGGTGCGTTGGGAAAGATCTTGGCTGCGGCATGGCTTGGCTTGGCTGGGAAGGATCGGAGGAGAGCAGCGGTGCGTTGGCTGTGGCATGACTTGGCTGAGAGAGGAGAGCAGTGGCATGGCTTGGTGGAGCGGGAGTCGAGGAGGAGAGCAGCGATGCGTTGGCTGTGGCATGACTTGGCTGAGAGAGGAGAGCAGTGGCATGGCTTGGTGGAGCGGGAGTCGAGGAGAGCCATGTGGATGGTAGAACGGCGTGGCATGGAAAGCTACGTGCATGATGGAAAGCGGGAAGGGTTTATATACATTTCTACTGATATTCTACTAATATCCACAGCCTTGTGGAAGAGGAACGGAACCGAGTACAGAGAACGGACACAGGCTGTGGTAATAGTAGTTAATAAGAGGCTGATTGCATAAGTTATATTCATGTACTTATCCATAATAATGTGTATTAGCTATTTCTATGTAAAATAGAATATATGAGATGTTTATAGGGGAAGTTGTATAAAACTAAATAAGTTCAATTTAATTGCAATACAATAAGTTAATCAACATATAAGAATGGACATGCTCGCTACACTTCATAATCAATGCTATGTGTGTTAAGTAAATTTTATGCAATGTGGTTAGTAAAACACAGCCGAGTGGGGTGAAGCGAAACACATGTAGTGAACAGAACCGGCTGGGTTGTAAATAAGTTTAATTTAATTGCAATTCATCAAGTTAATCAGCAAATAAGAAAAGTTGGAATGATAATGTACATTTAGATTATATTTAACAATCAATGCAGTGTGTGTTAAGTACATAAATATTATGCTATGCAACGAATAGTAAACCCAGCCGAGTGGGGTGAAGCGAAACACATGGAGTGAACAGAACCGGTTGGGTTTAGTAGTAAAGTTATAAATAGAAAATTTCTTAGTGGATGAACTGAGGCGCGAGTGGAATGCTTTGGTTGAGAAGAAGCTCAGCCGTGGAGAGTCATACGAATGTAAAATGGAGAAGTTTTCATGCAATTCAAGAAACGGTTAACTAAAAAGAACGGTGGAGCGGGAGAAGATGAGAACGTGCTTACTTTTATATGACGGCACCGTGTGTATAATAGTATTGCAGTAAATGTGGTATTTTAGATTCGGAATACAACATGCTTTTGCAATTGAAATATAATTCTTTGGGGAGCATTAGTATTCTACATTCGGACAAAAGCGTACAGTATTTGTGAGTGCTTTACAGTGTATAGAATGACAACACACGGAGTGAAGTTGGGACAACTGTACAAGTAATTATTACTTTATATTGCATAAAAATTCATTGACAGTAGAGACAAATAATTGTTAACGTTTATAAATTTTTACAGCCCCGTAAAACCTCAACAAACGGCTAACAGAATTGTAAAACAACGGTTAGATCTACCTATTTCAAGCAAGCCTGACTATGCATACAAGTAATTTTTAATTTATTAACGCCATCTTTTGTCATTATTACTTTTGTAATCAATTATTTTATAACAGAATTATAAAACGACGTTTGGACCTACCTATTTCAACCAAGCCTGACACCCACCTGTCTCTACCTATTCATTTACATGGAAAAGGAGGACTTTTAAGTTTTAATGGTGTTGACGGGTTTAGTTTCGCTTACTGCATAGCAGCGAACCTATATCCTAAAGAAGGAAAGTTGAGAGACAGACAGAATTGTCAAAAGTACCGGGCTGATATAATGAAATTTAATCATTATTCTTACCAATACCCAGTAACCCACTCTATAATTATAAAAATAGAAAAAGAAAACAACATTGCTGTAAACATATATAAAATAGTAGACAAACAATTTAAAGTATTTCGATTATCTTATAATTATTCAGCAAAACCTGTTGACCTGTTGTTACTTGAGGAAGTTAATGTAAGCCATTTTGTATTAATTACTTCTTTTAGTCGATTGTTAGGTTACCCCCCTGGGGTGACAAACAAATATAATGTTTGTAGGTGTTGTCTAAAAAGAATAGACAAAACACTTCGAAAGCATAGACTATATGCATGCCGGTACAGGGAAATGAAGATTAATAAAGACCTAGCCTTTATTTCCCAATTGTATGCACTTAGTAGTTCTAGTGAAGATGATAATAGCTTTGTTATAATGTAATTTTGAATTTTTGTGTTAGTTATAATAATTTAATTAAAAAAATATAAGTGTCGTAAAATTTAATTCAAGTTCAAGTTAGATTTATTAATGTGTCCAATAAGCACAGATATGCCAATTACAACCCATTAATCAACAATTAAATTCAGTATATATTTTAGTGTTCTTGTCCTTGCTGACAAACGAAAAACTTAATAATTAGAAAGACATGAATATGCAATAAGAATAAATATGAATATGAATATGCACAATATAATTGTGGAATTACTATGTACTAAATTACACTTCCTTCTTCATCAGAGGTGTCTTCATCAGACGAGTCTACCATGTCCACCTCAATGGCCTCATCGTCAATGAAGGAACAACGCGGCCGTTGGTTGTCAATGCTCTCTTCTTCCTGAGCGTTGCATCTGAAAATAATAATACAATGCATTGAGGTTATCTATACATATTGCATGAATAAAAAAAATATTCCTTATACACAATAACATGGTTTAATAAATTATGTATAATACCTCAGTTGCTCATACTTCCAGTCGTCCAGATC
The DNA here is from genome assembly GCA_020352615.2 of Yoshiicerus persimilis. Taxonomy (NCBI): domain Eukaryota; kingdom Metazoa; phylum Arthropoda; class Collembola; order Entomobryomorpha; family Tomoceridae; genus Yoshiicerus; species Yoshiicerus persimilis. Next base: position 6,918,492 of record CM036940.2, on the reverse strand, counting down.
TGGTCCGAGTCTAAATAAAAGTTGACTTTGTCAAATTATTTTGTCAAACATTTGCTATTAAAATATATGCATTACTACGTGATGTGAGTAAGTAAGTGATGTACCTTTGGAGCTTAATTTTAGGTATTTTTAGCCACTTTCCGTCCCTCCGGCGCTGGATCCTCACTCCGTCGTAACTGTATATACAGAAGTATATGTAGTATAAGCACCTCAATATAAATAAATGAAAATAAATAATATCCATATAAATTTATTATAAATACCTATCCTCATCTGAGGAAATGTCACTGTAGTCCAGTTCATCACTGGAAATGTCTTCATATTCGTAAACATCTATTAGGGATTCATCGGACGAAATGTCTTCATACTCGGATTCCCTGTAACATATCAGTATACTTTTGCAAGGAGTAAGCGTGCATTGATGTATGCTGGTAATAGTAGTAAAGAATCATGTGGATAGCATAAGCAAATTGATATTATTGTTTACATCAGAAATTACCTGTTATTGACTGGACCAAATCCATCACAGGATATTTCCTCATACACCAGGAATGATGAAACGTCTGAAGAACTGTCTTCAATGGCACTGCAACAGAAAAAACAGCTGCTGTATATGCGTAGCTCAATGAGTCCTTCCTCTACTTACTTTTAGGTATTAAAATAATAAAAGCATATAGGGAATAAAAAGCAATTGATTTGTGTTGAGCACTTCATGATAATAAATAACAATGCAATAACTAATATTCAATAAGAATACAAAGATATAGATAAGATGCTCTTAGCATATATTTTCAGAGATTAACTAAACTATAATGGTTGTCATAGAAAGAACTAATAAACGCATGTACGTATACAGCATTTTTAAAACGTTGAGCAGCCAAGGTGACCATATTTTATGGAGAAAGGAATTGAGGACATTAGTAAATTCGGAAAACACATAGAGAATTCTAGTTAATTCTAATGCTGATCTTTTTTCCCTATAAAGATTAGCTAAAGCTTGACTTTGTGAAATATTATTTGAATATAATGATGGGTAGGTATTTGAAAATCATGTAGTGGATTGAAATGCCACCTTAGTAAAATTTTGTGTGAAATAAATATTATATAGTTTATGTGTCCATAGCTGATAAGGTGTGAGAATTAGATTTCTTGTAAGCTTGTTCAAGCCATCGGACAGTGAGAGAACATTGCACCATGTATATGTGATATGCGTATTTGTTGTTTCATGTTACATGTCAAGTGAAATGAGGAGAAATATAAAATAAGCTTGAGTGTCTTGAAAAGTAGTGTATTTTACTGTCTATGATTATGCTTAATATTAGGTATTATTAGGTAAATTATTATTAAGGTTAGAAACTATTACTCTTTCAGAAGCAGATCAGATTACTGATTATACATAACTACTTATATTACTGTATATTACTATATATTTACTTTACTCTAGGAGTGAAAGCTTTGTTCCCGTTTGTTGCTGGTTTATCAGGAGGATCCAGTAGCCACATATCACATGAGGGGGTTTTATAAGGGACGTGTAGTCAATGACAACAAGAAGCATATGGCATGACTTTGTCCCTTATAAATATTGCCGCGAAACTTGCCACTAAGGCTTCCCCCTTATAAGAGAGTTTATACTCCTTGGGCCAAGCATTATTGTTCACTTAGCTATGGATAAAGTAAAACGAATGATGTACAGCAAAGCAAGGTAAATACAATTCAATAAAATATTAAGTTAGTGAGTATAAATGGTTTATAAATACAATTATTATTATTTTCCAGATTTGAGTGCATGGACTGCAAGTTTGATCACCTGACACGCTGTCAGGAGTTAATTATTTATAGTGCCTTTGGCTATCGGAGATGTTCAGATTGCCATTGGACTGAGAAAAACCTTAAAATTTACATGCAAGATAGGCAGCAGGACGTTGAGGACTTGAAACAATGGAGACAAACTACTAGCAACACTTGCTGTAATTATGATTGTATTCTGGACAAAATCGGCTATGAAAAAGCAAAGTTTGCAAAGTTCTACAGGTTTCTGTCATCTCGTCATGTATTATGTGGATTTTGTCTCAATGAAGACAAGCAACAAGATTGCATAGAATGCTCAAGAAAGTACCCTACATCACAACCACATCCAAACGCAATCTATTCACAATTCACTCATATCTGTGAATATCTCGTCGGGCCTCCTGTAACGTCACAACAAGAAGACGACGATGATTTCATTAACTACACTGTACATGCTTGAAAAAATGCTGACCAACACTATTATGAATCATCTAGATAACATAAACAAACTTAAACTAAACAATTCCTTTTCTCCTTTCTCACAGAAGCCGACGAGACTTTGACTTAATCACTTTATTAAATACTTTGCAAAATGAATTGCCTACTTTTAGTTTTGTTACCACTGGTTGTACTTGGGTGTTCGGAATTTAAAACATGTTCTTTGTGCACTGAAAACAATTGCAAGTGGTTTTCGATAAGAAATAATGGAGACATTTGTGCTTCTAAAGCTCAGAGGAGATGGTCGGTCACGAAAACTATTACAGAAATTGAAAAATGCCCCCGTAAGTACAGAAAATTTGAAACATTTATTCAAGTTTATTTTTGCTGCTTGATGCTTAATTATTGATATGTTGTATAGGAACTGAATATGATTGGACGACTGAGAGAATGCAAGCTGCAGTTACACCTGTAATTGAGACACCACTGAATATTGCAAGTACTCCGTCAACAACTAGAACTACCAAACGTCTAGCAAAGCACTGACAAACGCTCAACCACCAACAATTAGCACGGGAGTAACTAATATTACCTCTGTAAGTAAAATAAAATTGGCCAAAAATATCATTTTACTTTCAATTAGTGGTAACAATGCAGAGAAAGCTCCAATTAGTCCCTTGAGTTTAAAAAGCACTGAATTTCAGTTTAGTAGTACTACAGATAAAGTTTTAACTCCAATTAGCAGTACTACAAAAGTTCTGACTCCAATTGGTAGTACAACAGATAGACCTTTAACTTCAGTTAATAGTCACACTACTGAATTTCCATTAAGTACTTCTACTGAATTTCCATTAAGTACTTCTACTGAATTTCCATTAAGTACGTCTACTGAATTTCCATTAAGTACTTCTACTGAATTTCCATTAAGTACTTCTACTGAATTTCCATTAAGTACTTCTACTGAATTTCCATTAAGTACTTCTACTGAATTTCCATTAAGTACTTCTACTGAATTTCCATTAAGTACTTCTACTGAATTTCCATTAAGTACTTCTACTGAATTCCCAATAAGTACTTCTACTGAATTTCCATTAAGTACTTCTACTGAATTTCCATTAAATACTTCTACTGAATTTCCAAATAGTAGTTCTGCTGAAAACAATGAAGTTTCTACAGAGAAAGTTTTAGTTACAATTACTTCTGAAAACATTGAAATTCCATTGGAAAATGCAAAGACTTTACTTAACAGTACACAGAAAACTAAATTGAGTCTGAACAATGTAAATGTACCTTTAAATAGCACTATTCTGAAAGGACATGATAGTTTTATGTTCAAATTGGTTTTCATTAGAAATACCATAAAGTCTATTTGTAATTCATATAGTGTTGTTCATGTCTATAAGAGAAATAAGAAACTATACCCTACTACTCGTAGATACCTAAACAGGTGGAATAAGATTTCACCAGTTTGGAATAAGAAAATAAAGAATTGTAGGGTTAATATAGAAAAAACCTCTCTTAACTCATTTGTCACAACATTATGTCAAACGGCCTACGCTGTTAATTGCTATTTGGATTTAGAAATTATGGAAGACAGTACAAGAGAGGCAATTGTGCACTGGCATATTATGAACCCTATGTATAATAATGATCAATGCTTATTTACTCCACCTTTCTACCCTAAATGTAAGTAAATGAACTGCTTTTGTTATAATATAACTGCACAAAAAAGCCATATGTAGAATGCCTCGGTATGACATATGTATTTTGCATTTTAGTAAAACAAACTGTCCTCAATCTAAAATCTACCTAATGTGCATTTCTGAGGTTATAATTTTAAAGGATTCAATTCAATATTGTAATTACTTCAACCTAGTAGTATATAGTAAAAGTAGATATTACAATAATTTATTTTATTATAATGTAATTAAAACTTTTGTATTTCACACATGAACAGTAATTGTATGCATAAGTTCCTCTAATAGTTGCTGTATTGCATTTTCAGTGGTTGTAATAAATATTTTAATAAGTGTAAATGCTTTCGCAACACAATTTTGTAAGTTATAAAGCAGTGAAGTGTACAGTGTTTCATATTATATATACATTAAAGTTGGCATGCATTTATTTTACAAGTGAGCATTAAATAGCATTCATTTTATGCCTAGGACTGTATTTCAGCTGGGGTGACCTGACAATGCTGTAATGTCAGTATGACACAAATATTTTGTATAATGAGACCCTAGTAATTTTCATATAGTAAATGAAACCTAGCAAGTAATGTTATACACTTGTTTAATAACAAACTGGAGATCTGTTGAGTTGTGTGAAACTGGACCCTAGCTGTGTGAGTTTAAGCTCGCACATTTGTTTTCTTCTCTTCACGACTGAAATACAACTTATCCTTTTGGTATAGAGAGAGAATATAATCTATACATGGCATAACGGTGTGTGATATAATAATAAGCTTTAGGGTATGAAAGCAGAGCATTACATGAAAAGTGTCACATCACATGCTCTCTGTCTGTATGCTATCCAAAACTAAATGTTAGCTTGTTACTACATTATTCTTCTATTATGCCCGTGCAGCATAATTTATATCATGAGAAATCTTGCCTTCTAACAATTGCTCAAACATGAAAATTTAGCTGAACGTGAATATAAGTTTACAAAATCTTTGCTGTTTTAAAGTCGGTCATATCAAATTCATGCTCGTCTTATCATAATAAGTAACTTGCGACCTCACTTCACATACTATGAATTATCTATCGTCATGTTCAAGGCCATTGACAACAAACCCAAGCTGAGAACTCCATTAGTAATTTTGAAAGTTGAAACTAGCACTGAATTCTTTTTGTAATGTGAAAACTGACAAGGTCTTTTGTCTTTCCAATTGGCATTGTTTAATTTAATTGTAATCCGTAATCACCTAATGGATTTGGGGTTAGTTAATCAACAATCTTGAACTAATCTAACTTAATTCACTATTCTAGGTCAGTTAGTAGCGCCGTAGTAATTTTGGCTTGACTGAAGTAAAGTAAGGGTGTAAAACGTTTAAATTGCACACTAGATATACAATAGAACCTAAAAGGAAAGAAATCTCCGATAATTCCTCCTGCCATCATTATTTAGTAGCTATGATAATAGCAATATAGCATTTATTTACCTGACCCTATACAAATCTTGGAAAGAAAGTCTGAATTGACTAATTACTTAAATTAACACATTGCAGTGTGTAAAGCTTCAAATAATAAATTACACTGGACAGCATTTCATGAAAATCATCACGAAAAATTATTAAACTTTTTGAAAATGCAACTAAAATTGCTTTAAATATCATTATAATTGATATTTATAATTAAAATGGAATTGAATTACTAGAAAATAAATGCATTTAGAATTCATATTAGTTTTCGAAAGAAGTTGTAATTAAAGTCGCTCGAGAACACGAGTTGTAATTAAAACTTTTCTACTTTTCTTTTCGAAGTAGTAAAGTTATCTCACATTTACTTGCCCTAAATATTTTAACAAGTACTACAGATCACGACTACATCTGATAATTTTTGGTTTGATTGTTTGACATAATTAAAGAGGTAAGCTGCTAGCTAAAGGTGCTTATTGTATTGATTGTGATGTTATCTTATGTCTGTAAAATGAGGGGTGAAATTTGTAAGGTAATAAGTTATAGCATGAGAGAACTGTCATTAGTGGACTGGACTACTCTCTCTAATATTATTTCAGTAGAAAATAATGTAAAGGAAAGAGAAGAAAGGGAAAGTGAGAAAGACCAATGCAGTTTATCAAGGAATATCTCTGCTGAAAATTGAGATCTTTCCATTTGTGTGTTTTACAGATGCAACGCACATCTGTTCGTAACATGGAATACATACACACGTCACAGTAAGGAAATGGACTGACAATAGGGAGTTTGCGGTATAAGTTTATAAACCTTATGAATCCTATCGCACTTATCGACCAATTTGACGTCACCATAAATTGTATAATTCAGTCATGTGTTACTTATAGAAGGGAATTTTGCAAATTCGCGCTTACTCGGGCAGGTCACATTCCACCAAGTTGTAGCTTATAGATTTTGTTTATAAATTTTTTGATCGTAAACTAAAATATTTATACGACTTATAAAAATTATGAATTTCTATAACGCAAACTCCCTACTAAAATATTTAAACGACTTATAAAACTTTATGAATGATTTTTTATAATAAATTATAATAAATTTATAACGCAAACGCCCTAATAAGAGAATTAACAATTCTAATTCAAACTCTGGGCTACTCATTCACAAAAACACATTATAACCAAACGTTAAAGGTTTACTTTCAATTTTTTCTCAGTTGATCTGAGTCTGTAATCAATTTTTATAAATATAAGCATTTCGTGTATAATTCACCACCGGATAGTCTTCATATTAAAATCCTGCAATCAGTTCGCCTCATTCCACAATTTCATTAAACTCATTTCGTATTCTTAACTTGTGGAACCGTACCATAATAATTCACTCCGTAATTAGAAGGGAAATGTCATGTGCTGAAAGATATTAAATTTTTCACAGCAACACTCAATTCTTGGCGCTTCTTATTTTCTCTAGTTTCAATTTCAACAATTGTTTGCTAATGAAGGATTATTGCACAACTTATTAGTAGAACTACAGTACAAGTTGTGAAATAAATAGAATCAGAAACGGAAACCTGATAAACAATTTTATGTAATGCATTGTATCATTTGCAACAATGAAACTTCACTACGTGCGCACGAAATTGTGTTCATGCACCCACCCACTCAATGTATGAATAGCGAACAGTATAGAGATATTAGTATATTTTCAATGGACAGGTGTAAACTTCCTTTTACGTCAAATGATATTTCGGTACATCGAAAACACTTGCGTATAAAATAGGACACCAAATCGTCATATAGCTACCAATAGCTAATTACATTCGTTTATTTTCCATAGTGTGAGTGTAAAATGGTATAATACTGCATGCACCTACATGGGAGTCCCCTTGTAAAACGAATCAACACAAATAAGCTACGTTAATGCAGGTTGATTCTGGTTTGTTGGTTTGACTTCTAGTATTTAGTTTGCCTCTTTGCCTGAAAAAACCTTAGTAGAGTATGTGTGCATTGGTTAGGCTAAGGTGGGTAAATATTTTTTCGGTCCGGTTAGGACTCTTACACTACTTCCAGCTTTGTCTATATTTCTTTCTGAAAATATGGCTTTACAGTTCTATCCCAGACAGTTAGGTAAAATATAAAAATCTGAACATTGTAAAATAATTCGCTCCCTTTCATTCAGTCTCGATCAAATATTTTACTTGCTTTGCCGTGACTTTTGTGCTATAACTTTATGGTAGGTGCAGCAGATTCTGACTATAAAATTAGTAAACTCTACACATGACCTGGTCTACAACATTTCACACCGTACGACAGCTATCCGTATTTGAGAAGTCATAGAGTGAACCTCGGATGGGTTCCCTATCTATTGTTTACATGTATGAATGAGGAATAGTGATACAATATGAATTGAACTGTTTCAAAATTATATAGTACATAATGTAGCTATGCTTACAAAGCAAGAGTTGTTTTCTGCTCCTGCTATCTAAACATTAGGTAAATAAGTATCTCATTTTTCAGTGCACACCAAAGTGACTTAATTACTGTGGTAATTAGTTATGGGATAGATGCAATCATAGAAGTGTAAACTTGGGGTTTCCCTGGCTCCTGTTTGTTGCTGGTTCATCAGGAGGATCCAGTAACCAAATTTCACATGGGGGATTAGAAATATTTATAAGGGACGCTTTTTCCCGAATTTACCACGAGTAGTCAATGACAAGAAACATAGGAGAAGATTTTGTCCTTTATAAATATTCCTGGAAAACATGCTATTGAGGGCTCCTTATTAAAGACCAAGAGAGTTAGACTCCTTGGATGCAATTTGATACTTTGTGGGAACGAGAGGGGACTGAAGGAAGGGGCTACAAATGTGTTGTGTTGCGCAATCTGCTGTGTTCCCATGGCTAATTTTATACCTGCCTGTGTAAAGGGTCCCACTTAGCCTCACTTTTTAAAAATTTTATTTAATAACTTAATAACCATTTCATATTGTAACCATAATGTATATGGTTACAATATGAAATTAAAGTATTGTGACATAATATGCCGGCTATAAAATATGACATTAACAAGGAGAAATAATAGAGAATTGAGCGTACAGCATTAGTTAGTCGAATGGATAGAGATATGAAGTGGTGCAGCAGTTGTTGTCGTGGTCGTAGTATTTTAGGGAAATTGAAGTCTGTTTCTTAGGTATAGTCATAGTAAGTCAAGCGTTTCCGGGCTTCGTTGGGTCTACGTAATAGAACTTATAAATAAGCATTATCTGACAACCGTCATTCTAATCCAATCTAATAACCTAAAGTCCATTACACACTATGCAATAACGTACATGAACACTGGCTTGGTTGCAACATTAATTCCAACTGGTGTATAGCCGATAACAAACATGCACTTATAAACAATCCAGTAGTATGCGTAGGAATACATAATGAATGTTTAACTGTACACTAAAGTAATAAAGAGTTTGCGTTATAAATTCTTACGGAAATTTAGATTCTTTATAAGTCGTATAAATTTTTTAGTTTGTTTTACAAAATCTATAAGCTACGACTTGAAGGTTGAGTGTGGCCTGTCAGAGTAAACGCGAATTTGTAAAGTGGATCTTATAGCTGAAACTTATGAAACTTAAAATACGACTTATGGTGACGTCAAATTGACTGATAAGTGCGATAAGTTTCATAAGGTTTATAAATTGCCTTATCGAACTTACAACGCAAACTCCCAAATAGGAAACGCAAGAGTGTAAAGCTGTGTTGAGCGTTAAGTCTGCCCTGTGTATCTGTTCCTATATGAAAACAGTAAAAAGCGCTCTCTCTCTCTCTCGATTGTGGCTAATTAAATTTTTTTAAAGAATTCCAATCTCCATGTTTTTTATGGTCTGTAAAGGTGCTACAAGTTGAGAGCCGTTTCAAAATTGAGTTAATACATGGGATAGGTACGGTGGCGTGAAATCCCTTACTGTGGCTGCAACTGGGACTGAGTTCTATATGTATATAGGTACAAGACTAACGTAAAGTTATATGCAGCAATCGCAACGCTTAAATAGCATCTCTTTTTGTGTCAAAATGCAATAATGAAATACCTCTGAAGCGTTCCCCAGTACTCTGCGTTCGCAGAACTTTCTTCCCTACTCTTCCCATTCGATTCTTTATTATACTTATAACATAACTCTATGTTTATTTGATTTCCGTGCGCTCAATTATCAATGCAATTTAACAAAGTTCAACTGCATTGATAAAAATTGAAAGCTAGATTCGTTTCTGCAAATCTTTGATTTGCTTTGCGGGCCAGATTTAAGTGAACGCTCATTGGGACTGATCGGTTTGTTACATATAATAATATTATCAGGAATATGAAGAGTTTTATTAGATAGTAGAACGTGTATAAGGCTTGACAAATTAATTGCTTGAGTTGTGGTTTTATGTCGCTTATGGAAAACATTTGCACTGTATTATCTCTGTTTAGATTGTGGATGGTCAAATATTAACATTTTTACTGATTGTTACAGTAATAGTAAATTTTATTAAATTAAGTGGTTTTGTTTGAGAATTTAGTGCAGATTGTGTAATATGGCTGCGAATCGTTACGACCACGTGTGTACTTTCATGTTGCATATTAGGAATGTTTAGGGAAGGTAAAATAATACCGAGTACAATACACGATATATGTAAAGCATTATTAATTACGCAGAGAAGCGATTTGTGCGTAATAGGTTGTATTCAGCTGTACAATCTTTATTGAACATTAGTTTTGAGTCAAACTTGCTTATCTTAACAGATAATTCTCTTAATCTGTTTATTATCGAAATGCGTGATGCAATGTAGCTGTGTTTGGAATGAGTTAAGTGAAGTTGAATATCTGGATGAGAGTAGGACGTGCTGGTTTGTGGTATGGTGTATTATTATGTAAACACTCTGTCTGTCCGTATCCACTATAACTCAAGAACGCAATGAGGTTATGAGTTCAGACTTGGAGCACCTCTAGATAAGGTCCAGTGGAAGCTAAATCTAGAAGATGGGGTCAATCGGTAAATGGGTTCCAGAAATACAGTCCAAAACGGAGTTGGAATCTCGTTAATCCATTCATGCGCGTCACTAATTAGATGACGAGGCATTTGGCTACCTTAAGAGAGTCATAGTTACTCCCTCCATTTGATTGCGCTTGGTCGAATTTTCACTAAATCTAAATAATCAATGATTAACCGATGATCAACCAATGATCAACTGATTACCTCCGCTACATACTTACTCCGTTTTGCACTGCGGTTTATTATTTCTATTATCATCACTGCTACAACACAAGCCAAACTGTAGCACACTACACAATTGAATTGCGGTGAGCATTAGTTAGCATCACAGTAGACTAGCTAGCAACTAATCTAAATATCGCATCATTATTCATGTTATTTCATATATGTGTAGTGCAACTTAAGACATTATTATTATTATTATTATTTAATTATAATACAATACTTGTTCGGCACTCTGTAGATAAACCCAACATCAGAATCAATTTTAACTCCGTACAACACAGTCGAATTGCAGACTTAAGCTTTAAGGAAACGCTAGCTGTAGTAAAATGTTACAGAAACTCAGAATATGACTAAAAGATCCTATAGATAGTAATCGAGCTAAAGGCACAAGTTCATTTCATACATTACGGGGCATCATGGGATGCTTTCCAGTCTCCTGATAATTGCTTTGTGGAAACTAATGATTGATACTTGATGATATGATGACAATTACTTAACTATAGATAAAATGAGCCGGAATCTTTAGGCTTATGATGTTCACTGTATTAACTGTTGTGTTTAACAAAGGAATATGAAAAATACGATTGTCTATTTTTTGGGGTAGCTATTTGTTTACTAGTATAATAATAATAATAAATGCTACTTATTCTTAGGTCCGCTCCGACCTGAGAACACATGCAATCAAACATATTTCTATGCTAGCTAATAGAGAAGGGCATCTCAGAAAATTTTAGGAACCACAACCAGCAATATAACAACAGGAACCTTTGAATGCTAAATGCAACTTGTGTTACCTTAAAAACAGCAATCTATTAGACACTAATTGCAGGTTTAAATTTTCCAAGTCAGAATGGATTATAAATTTAAGTAGAGTAATTCGGTTTTGTGCGGTAATAAATTAATTACATATTAATGTCACACTAAAGTGCTTGATTGTATAAATTGCTGGCTACTAAAGGGAGCATCTGAGGAAATTTTAGGAACCGAAACCGAACCGAATTAATTACAAATTAATGTCGCACTAAAGTGCCTGATTGTATAAATTACTGGCTACTAAAGGGAGCATCTGAGGAAATTTTAGGAACCGAACCGAAACCAGGCCAAGCCACTGCATATAGTACATCTATAATATTTCTCAAAAGTGTATAATATTTATGCTTCTAGAATTTGGTTCCTATTATTTATTCAGCAAGCATTAATGTGGCCGCCCTTTTATACTTTTCTAACACACTTTGAGGTTAAGACGTAAATCATTCTTACGGAGACCTATAAAAAAGCTAATCGTATCATGTATATAGTAACTCATTATTATTATTATTATAGTAGAGTAGAGGTTGTGAGCATAGAATAGCGACACATTCATGTAACATAACTTTCGGGTGGGACTATCCCACACTTTCCCGGGTGGTTAGCTCACTGTGTGGGAAAGTTCCGGGAAAGAGCAAGCTAAACAGGCATTAGTGCTAAAGTACGCCACAGATTAAGTTATGAAAATCTGAAAGCAAACTTTTGTTGTTTGTTTGGTATGCTACACAATATAAGATGTATTTTCCTTACAACCTTTGTCCCTTTATCGGAAGCTCCAAACGTACAGATGAAAAGTCAATTTTCGTCAATTTATTTGCATAACTATTTGAAATTTCAATGTAATTAGCTATTTGATTTCTTGTGTGAGAAAATTGCCATTTATATACTTTACGCAATTTTTGTGCTATTATTACAGGATTTGTTGCTATAATGGACAGTTCATTCATTTAATTGTTTAGTTATTGCTCCCTTTTCAATACTTAAGATATAAGTATCTTGAATCTTAATTATCAGTGACATAGTTTAGATTCCACGTGCATAATGTAAACTTTCCTAAAGTTTGGACATAATTCCCGCTTTTTAGCAATTTCCCTGGTGTCCAAACTATTGGGGTGGAAACCATGAACTTAATATTCTGTTATAAAAATATATCGTTTGTATACACGGTCGTTTGCGTATAGGCACCTAGTATGTTTCACATAATATTGGTTTTCTATTGATTTTCACATTTCCTTTGATTACTTCTCCAACTCTTTTAATACCAACTTAACCAGTACTTAAAGGTTACAAATAATACTTGTCTCTAATACTTGTTTCCATTCTATTTTCTTTACTCACAGTCTATCGCTGCTCTAATTTACACTAAGCAATGCAAAAGAAGCTTTTTACACATCAATCCTCTATTTATTGCTAACCACCAATCCCTTTCTTGGTTCCACCATTGACCCGTTCCAGTTTTAATATTAATTGCTAGCAGAATTACTTTGCTTTCATAATCTAAAGGTGCACTGACGACAAACTTTTGCACAGGTAGGCTTTCCCGTGCTCTAGGCATCCGTAAAATTCCATTACTAATGAGGCCTTATCTATTGGATTATAAACCGCTCTTTATCGACTAATTTACAACATACTACACCCATTTCAATAAAGGATTACAATTGTCCTGTCATTTGGGTACACATAATGTTATTCTGTATTTCCTGAACATCTAAATGTAATTTGTCTAGAAAAAGAGCATTATCTCATCTATTCAGTAGTACTATGAATTGAAACCAGTAATTATCCAATATGTACCTATATCAGAGCTTTTGCAATAATATAATCAAAAGCAAGTGTACGGCGTTACTAACTTATCATACGAAATGAAATAAATTGTGTACCTTATCATTTCCTCGTCTTTTAGAAGTTCTGGAATTTTTCCCGTGTAATTGGTGGCCGTCATCACAGGATTTCCAATTCAAAACTCTGTCTGTAAACAGCATAAAATGTACATATAACATTGTATTGGGATTATGCCAGAGTTTACTTTATGTTTGTGTGAACATGCCTGTTTCACGTTGAACTGCTGCTCTGCTCTTTCACTCGGTCCCTTCTTTTGATTTCTGTAGCGTAGGACTGCTTTGCTGAGGTAAAGTGAGACTTTTCACTGAAACTGAAAACTAAAGGCACTGTAAAACTCACACAAACTCACACAAACTGTAAAACTGCAAAACGCGCACCAGTTGTAAAGCTCACTCAAACTGAAATATTGCACAAAATATTATTCTCATCACGGTACAAACTTGAGAGGATTATTAGAGTCCTTTTCAGTGGTGTACACAGTGCAAGTGCTGACTTGATAATAAGTCATACAGATTTCCTGAAAAGTGTATTTACTGAAAAGGCTTCTATTTTAAACAATAAAAGGCAGCATTGGAAATATACTCTGTTAGGTATACACAATGGGTGCAACTAAAAGCCATATCTATATGCGTTGATCCTCTGTAAAATAAAGCTGCATTGTTTTACAGGCTTTGCAAGGGTCTGCTCTGTTATTTATTGATCTCTTGACACTTTTAGTGTCAACGAATGAATGCATTTTAGTAATTTGAGTCGCCTTCGTGTTAATTTTTAGGTGCAGTAAAATGGGTTGGTAAAATGTGTTTTCGTAAATGAACATGCATTTACGTTACGTTTAGCATTTAAGTGACAAAGTTTCGTGTCCAATTATAGACTGGGCAGTCTTATTTGAAAGGCGAAATATAGAACGAATAAACCATTGCAACCAATGCCCATAATGAAGTAGCGAAAGCGACACAGAATTAACTCTCATATTTCACAGCGGCAGTATTAAATCCACCAGAGTTTAACTCATAAAAAGTTTTAGCAAATTATATTAAACCTTTCATAAGGTATAGAGCCAACAGATGGGCAGATTGCCCAGGGCATTACTATAAAGTAGCTTCCTGCATACACAACACTTTTAGTATTACATGGAACTCTAGGCTCTATATTATTCAATTTTTTAGTTGATGATGTTCGATCACATCCATTTTCGCAGGGGACCTTCCTCGGGACTCCAAGAACATGAAAAGTTTTAGCGAATTATATTAAACCGTTCATGAGCCAACAGACGGACAGACTGTTCAGGGCATTCTTATAAAGTAGCTTCCGCTACTTAATAGTAAAGAATATTCTGTCTTATGGTTGGCATTGGTGTTGAAATTCTGCCTGAAATGTTACATGTAATGTATGGAACCATAGAAGAGCTATGATATTAGTTTACCTTATGCATTGGAATGAAACCGAAGAAGAGAAGAATACTTTCAATTAATTTCCTCTGCCCCTATGAATTCTGATTGAAGAAACTTGAATATTCACTGTAGCAGCATGGACAATTTGAAAACACGAGGTGAATTTCCTTATCAAGCAATAAAAAAATAATACTATTACTACTTGCAATTGCTATCACTATTTGTTTACCAAATATGTGAAGTCAGTTCATAGTACACAACGGGACAAAGATTAAATTAATTAATTAATTAATTAATTTCATGAAGCTCCACGTTTGAAGATGCATCTTGCCTGTTATGTACATACAACAGAGTGTGACTTTATCTCTGTTATGTGGCATGGAACGGTAGACTCTAGCATTTGCAGCGCTATTATTAAATACCAAGGCTTCTGTTTTGAAAACTCCGACTGGACGAATCTTCGTTTTAAAATATGGGTAAGTGCAAATAATTTATTTGTTATGGTTATTAAGGATTCTTATAAAATTGTGGCAAATCAAAATAGGCTATGGGAACGATGTAATTTAATTTGATACCTATGAGGGGACGGGACTGACTGACTGACGGGCTACAAATGTCACTGTGTTCTCATAGCTTATTTTATACCAGTGGTAGTGGTCGACGTGCTGGCATTCTCTGTAAAAAATTTGACTAGTTACCGTGTAATTAAATTGTTACGTCATCCTGCGTAGAATTTCTTAAAGATAGCATTAGAAAGGTCATCCCGGGCACTTAAAAATCCATAAAATTGTGTCAAAATACAGTTTTGGTTCAATTTTCTGGGCTGCCGTCAACTCTTCGATGATCATAATGTTTAACTACATACATTAAGCAAATATGAACCTGAGAGAAATGATTAAATGCCACTCTAGGGATTAATCTGGGCAAAGTACCCTTAACTT
This sequence comes from Yoshiicerus persimilis, assembly GCA_020352615.2. Lineage (NCBI taxonomy): Eukaryota > Metazoa > Arthropoda > Collembola > Entomobryomorpha > Tomoceridae > Yoshiicerus > Yoshiicerus persimilis. The sequence continues at coordinate 6,902,899 of CM036940.2, read as the reverse complement.
ATATGCATCATTCGAAAGGTCATGTCAATGCAATTTTTCTAAAATTGGTCTCGTGAAAATCGATTAACATTTAGCTGGTTAAAGAATAGGTTGAATAAAGGAGTTTGGGAAAGTGAGAGTGCTGACAAAATTTTACGCACGGTGACGTCACAATTCGTTTATGAAGAAAGTATCTCCGATTGTCCAAACCTTCATAACTATAACAATATACTAACCTTGGGTAGTGGCCTCGATTAATTAGTCGCCAAATTAATTGTTTTAGTAGACACATTAATTGACACATTTATATATTTGCAGATTGTGTGAATTACACATCATGCGAAGTGTGTGTTGAGTGGCTATGTCGCTGGGCAAATGGCACCTGTGAAGTGCGTTCCATTGTCCCTTCAGAGGACTGTGGTGGTACGTCCACCGAAGTGGTGCCTACTCCCCTCCCCACCTCAGTAACAACACCAACAACACCAACAACATCAACTACAACTCCTGTCCAGTGGACTGGAGGTAAGCCTTTATTTAAAATACTATTTAACTTTTTGTGTAATTTGTATTTTGTATTTCGGAGCTAGAAAATATTAAAAGTATTTTGAAGGGGCATTTCAAAATACAAAATACAGAGCTGTGTAGATTACAGATACAATAATTACAATTTATTTTTGGTCCAAATACGATTACAGATTACGATTATTTGAAAATGTAATCAATTACAAATTACAGATCATGATTATTTCAAAATGTAATTAATTGCAGATAACGATTATTTCAAAACGTAATCAATTACAAATTACTTGAAAATGTAATCAATTACAAATTATAGATTACGTAATATAATTACTTTCCTTCAATTACGATTACATTAAGATGTAATCAATTGCAAATTACAGATTACGTAATATAATTACTTTCCTTTAATTGCGATTACATTAAGATGTAATCAATTACAAATTATAGATTACTTAATATAATTACTTTCTTTCAATTACGATTACATTAAAATGTAATCAATTACAAATTATGATTATTTCAAAATATAATTAATTACAAATTACGATTACTTGAAAAAATGTAATCAATTACAGATTACGATTACTTGAAAAAATGTAATCAATTACAGATTACGATTACTTGAAAATGTAATCAATTACAAATAGTAGATCAAATTGCTATTACAAATTATACAAAAGAATTTTATACAATTTGTATGTATTTTTAGGAGTGGAAAGTGGAATTGTTTTGGGAGCCGTGGCTGCCTGCAGCATCGTAGGCTTCTTAGTCTACAAGGGATGGGGGTGGTGGGAGAAGCGGCGCCTTCATAATGTGCTGGTGCACATGGAGGAAGGAGGATCCCAGGAGGAGCTGAACCTGGAGCCTCCAAATCCAGTGGACCCTCCACAGGCTGTTGCTGCTGCTGCTGGCCCTCCGGTGGTCCCAAATCCTGTGGACCCTCCAATGGCTGCTGCTGACCCTCCTGTGCCTCCTGGAACCAGCCGGGCAGCTGAAAAAGCTGCTAAGCAAGCCGCATTAGAGGCTGCCGTAATGGGTCAGCCTACTAACGTGACCCGCTCTCGTGCTCGAACTTCATGCTTTTTTAAAATGGCCTAGCCATGTCATTGTTGAAGCTACTGTTTCTGTACCACCCATAAATATGTCATGAAGATTGTGAACCATGTTCCTCTCATGTCACATTAAATATTATTTTATTACCTGTTTTTATCTTAAAAATGGTGTCTTTCTTTTAAAATGATAGTAATTTTCTAAAACAAAATTTAAAAGTAAATTCCATAATTCAAGGTTAATGAAACACTCGGAAAAACAAGTTTTTTCCAAATAACAGTCAACAAAATCCCTTGGGTTTGTCGCACAGTTTTACTACCAGAGTCATTGAATTCAATCCGATTCCCTAAAATCATATTAATTCTCCGTGTTATTTCTAATGTGACACACAGAACAGGATATTGTCTTCTCGAATTCTATTAGCATTTATCACTCCTCACATTTCCCAGTAACTAGAAACTTTTCTTTGAAACTGTGCAATCTCTTCCTGCATTTCTTTTAATAAAAACTTTTCTCGGAACATTTTTCCATTTCCTAATCAAAAGTTATGTAGAAGTCAAGGATATTGCTACATTTCCTTCAAAGGGCATAACCATTTGAAAAACACTGCTTGGGTACATAAAAATGTGTAGGGAACAACATTACGGAATTAAATGCAATGTGAATGCTGTAAATATTATTGGTAGGCAAATAGCAACATAACTTTACTCTGGACTTTAATTAATAGGTTATTATTGCAGCAAGCTGAAGATTACTTAACGAGGCAAAACTAAACTAGAGACTCTGCTTTAGATGATTTTACAATTTCCTTACACATGCATGACTTCATAAATTCAATAAGTGTGCATTCTAAATCATCTCGCCTTAATACGACTTACTTACTGCAAGTTGTATTTCCAGTTAATAATTGAGCTGCGATAATAATCAATGGAATGCTTCTATTCATGTGTGCTTCTGGGATGCAATAAACATTTCGTAATCTAACCCGTACTAAACATCCCAAAATAAATTTCAATTTCACTAGTGCTTGGTAGAGTATTATTTAAAGTTGGGTGAAAACGGTAGGTTAAGCTTTGTGTCTATTACTGATACTAGCTAATGCGGTTATTAGGGAGTTGAGTAAATAAGGTCTACAGGATCACCGTGTGAACAGTATTACATAATATTTCAGTAAGCCTAGAAATAATAACGTTGTTCGTTTCCAATCTATAGAATCGAGTATGCAAGTCGTCCTTACTAAATATTACTGCAAACAATGTTTTGTAACTTGAAAAGGGTTAAAAGAGCATAGTATATTACAGAAACAGTTAACTATAATATGAAATTAGTGAGTGTCACATTTGTGGATTGGAGTATTATGATTTTAAGGCCGGGGAATGTTTGTTGAGCTGCGTAGGTAAGGAAATACGGTGTTTAGTGTAGACAGAGTCTAGGAAGTACCTTTAGATAATTGTTTATGATTTTCTGATATCCCGTCCTTTCATTGTCATTTTGTTAACAATTTATTCAAGCCATCATTTCTAGAGTACGCATACCAAATAAAATAGAATAATAGGCTACAGCTATATTAGCGTATAAGTACAGCATATAAGTGTCACCAATTGGTTATTTTGAAGTTGTTCATCAACTGAAAGCCATTAAGGTTTGTATGTACATGTGTAAGTCTTTCCAATGCAAAGGGCAACTTTGTGCTGAAAACAGTAAGGCATGCCTTACATAATAAAGGCTATTGTTTTAGCCATTGCCTTTTCGTGAGTAGTGCACTTAAAAGTGCACCCTGCAGTGTGAGAAAGTGAGACCAATGCATGACACTTTATGTGATTTATTACCGTACGAGCGTGAGAATTGCATTTTGGTTTCATTCCGTAAGAAAATATTCCGCCTATGAATGTTTAGGCGACAAAACCAGATGAACATTTCTATTCTTGTGAAATTATACACTTTAGAGTGAACCGTTGATGAATGAAGAAAGGAACATCATTTACAAGTATTTCAAGCTTCAAGTATTTCATTTTATTAGTAAGTAATGTGCTCAAAACTGCTTCATTTCAGCAAAAAACTTAATAACTCAGCCAAATAAAATCACACAGAGTTGGCGGTGGTACCATTCGACTGCAATAGTCGAGGGCTATCCATTGCCACCACACGCGGCGGGATTCCGCCAGCGGGCTCCGGGCGGTGGGGCAGGTGCCCGCATTCCTCCGGCCCGGGCGTCGTGCCAGGTCATCGCACCGCAACCTAGTTAGTGCCATCCGATAGACCTTCATGGACTCCTTTGACCTCCCGAAAGCCCCATCCGATTAGCTTGACAGGAACGGCGGCGAGAAGTTCGGCGGGTTTCTTCTTCCGCTTCTACCCGCTTCCCCGATTACACAAGTACCCGGATGCAATAGCTTGTTCGAAAGCTATTCACCCCAGCTTTCCATTCAAATAAAAATTTTCACGCCAAGTTCAACTTTCCCGCCGATGGTGGGCGGGATTTTTACTCCGGAAGGCGCCCCCGGGGTATTTCACATCGTAGCGAACCGCAAATCGGCGGGTTTCTTCTTCCGCTTCTACCCGCTTCCCCGATTACACAAGTACCCGGATGCAATAGCTTGTTCGAAAGCTATTCACCCCAGCTTTCCATTCAAATAAAAATTTTCACGCCAAGTTCAACTTTCCCACCCATCATTGGCGGGATTTTTACTCCGGAAGGCGCCCCTACCGCAGTTTACACCGCAGCGAGCCGAAAATGGTGCCAATCGAGAGGTCTTTATCTCACCTGTCGAATGACACCGGTCTTGTCCCGCTACGTCAATTCTAGCGGCGGGAAATTAAAAAATACCTTTCGGCGGCCGCCCCTGCCGCCCCTAGCGGGTGATTTTAACGGGAGGTACCTGGTTCAAAAGAGCGCGCCGAGATCTTTCGAATGATGGGTCACATGACCCCCCTACTGTATTTTTCGAAATTTTGACCGGGAAAATTCGAAATTTCCTCCCCTTTGGGGGACCGGACAAAAAATGGACGCTACCGTGCCACTTATCCCCTCAAACATCCATTCTACTATACACACAGCTAGGCATTCTTTTTCAGAAGTATTTAACTTTTTCTCTCTGTCTCTGAGTTTTCTACTAGCATAGTATATTACTCTATCAATACCATCTTTAGTTTGAACTAACACTGCACCTAAACCAGTATCTGATGCGTCGCATTTGACTACGAACGGAAGAGTGTAGTCAATACCATGAATAAGAGCGCCATTAGCTATGGCTTCTTTTAATTTAATGAAGGCTTGCTCGTGACTATCATTCCACGAATACTTAGTCCCCTTTTTAAGCAACGTGTACAAAGGAGAACAAATTGAAGAGTAATGTTCTACAAATGTAGACTGATATTGACATAAACCCAAAAATTGTTGTAATTCTTTAACGGTTTTTGGTCTAGGATACTGCTTAATAGCTTCGACTTTTTTCGTAGACTGTGAAATGCCATTCTGGGTGATAATGTGACCTAGATACTCAACTTCTCTTACTCCAAAAACGCATTTCTCAGGATTAACAGCTAAACCCGCCTCTTCTAGTCTTTTAAAAACCAATTCTAAATGTTGTAAATGTTCCTCGAGTGTATTGGAATAAACAAACAAATCGTCAATGTAAACTACAACGAATTTGTATAAATACCCATCTAGCACTCTGTCCATTAAAGTGGAAAATGTCGTTGGTGCATTTTTGAGACCAAAACTCATTACTAGCATTTCATAAAGACCATGAGGAGTAATAAATGCTGATTTAGGTATGCTATTCATATGTAATAGGATTTGCCAGAAGCCGCTTTTTAAATCAATTATACTAAAATAACCTCCAGTGGGCATAAGACGTAAGATCTGGTGTGGATTGTGCATAGGGGCTGCATTAGCTACAGTCTGCTTATTGACTTCTGTATAGTCAACAACAAGTCTCCAATCACCAGTCTTCTTTTCTTTGTAAAAGCATGGGGATGCCCATGGTGAGCGGGAAGGTCTGGCAATTCCTAGTCTTAGCATTTCGTCAATGTCTTTTTTGAATCTGTCTCTAACTATTTGATTATTACAAGGAAAACATTTACGCCTTACGGGTTTGTCATCTGGGCAATCAATGACATGATATGCCCAATTAGTTCTACCAAGCTTAGTTTTAAAGACTTTGGGATATTTGTCAATTAGGTCGTTAATTTTGTGCTGTTGTTCTGTCATGTGAGGATTAGGGACAGGATCGGCTAAAGAAAATGTCATTTGTTTCTGTAGATTAGCTAATGGAAAGGTGTCATCTGGTTTCCCTGTGTACCAATATACTTTCCTGGTTAAACTAAATTCGATACCGTAACTCTCCATAAAGTCAGCACCTAATATACCTTGAACTGGTAAATTGTCAATAATAAAGAAAGTTGTCTCAAATTGTCGTTCGCCTAAATTAATAACTATTGTTAGTGTACCGACTGGTAGTACTTTTTCGCCGTTGGCTGCAGTTAATGGCTTAAGATTTGTTGGTTTATTGAAATGTCTTTTGATCTTTTTTGCAAATTGTAGTGATAGTAGAGAATATGAAGAGAATGAGTCTAAACCGGCTGTAAATGTTTTCGTATTAGCTGATACATTTACCATCGGTAAGTTAGTTTTGTTTACTTGTAGAACCGGGAGGCAGACTGATTGAAGAAGGTCTGACTCCCTGCAGACCCGTTTAAAGGATGATGTTGATTTTCTTCGACTTCCTGTAGTCTGCTTGCATCCGGGGATTCTTCGTTATTATCTGGCCAATGACTTTGGCCTGAATCGACAAGAGGAAGAGCAATTCCGTCTTTACTGGGACATTCTCGGGCAAAATGTCCTATTCCTTTGCATTTTCTGCATATTATTTGTTTCTGGTTGTTTGACTGGGACGGATTTCCATTGTTGGTGTTGCTTTTACCGTTCTGAGGTTTTCCCCGTGTTGATTGTTGATGGTTTTGTTGGTAACCGTTAGTACTTTGTTGATTTTGTTGATAACTGTTTGTACTGGGTTGCTGTTGATTATTGTTATGCGTTTGGTTATTGGGAAGGTAACTCCTGAAAGATTCAGTGGGATTGGTTGTGCTGGAGGAGTGGTGGCCGCCTCTGTTAGGCGTCCAGTCGCGGTGATGCCCGCGATAATATCCTCTAAAGTTCCCTCTGGGGTTACCCTGTTTATATGGATACGTAGATGGTTGCTGTTGAATTTGTTGCTTTTCTTCGATTGGCTTATGTTGCTTCCTTTGCTCGGCTTCTAACCGTGTGGCAGGAGGAAGGTCGCAATTTCTTTTGTAGAAATTATCTTCGTCGCGTAAATTTTTTAATGCTTGAGTTCCATAAAGAATAAGGTTGTCAGCAGTAAGGGGATTGAATTGTGGGATTGCCAATCGTAGACGAGGATGTAGTGTGTTTAAAGCTCGGGAGACTGAATCTGCTTCGGTTTCAGTTCTGTTAACTTGTCGGGCCAAGGTAATCATATCGTAGACGTAGGATTCCAGAGATTCGTTTGCCTGTTGCCTTCTGGAATGTAGTATCCTTATACGCTCGGCTTTAACTGCTGGGGTATCATATTTTTCGTTGAAAGCTTTTCTGAAAGCTGGCCAGTCCGCTATTGTAGATTTAGTGATATCCCACCATTGTTTGTTTTCTCTGGCTAAAACTGTAGGTAGCATTGCAAGGTATTTAGTTGCATCGTAGTTTTGTAGTACCTTTCTAGGTCATCTAGATAAGAGTCCGCTGTATGCTCCTTGGGTTTGTAGTCAGGGATTTTGATGTTAGAGTTAGGTGTAAATACATTGACTGATGCTGTATTGGCTGCAACAGCAGCGGTGACTGCGGCTTCTGTTATGCCCTTGATGTAAACTTGAAGGTCGGTAACAGCTTGAGCACTGAGTCCGGCAGTTAGGGCAGTTGGTATAGGAATAGACATAGTTGTTGATACTGTAGGCTGTGGCGCCGATGTGCTTTGTGCTGGCTGCTTTTTGGTGTATTTTCTTTTCTTTGGTGGTTCGCCTACAAGAGCTTTGTCTCTGTTAGCGTTAAAATCGTCTCGTCTTTTGTCCCTGGGTTTATGGTTCGTCAAATGCGGTAGAGGCATACATAGGGATTATTTTAATGTACTGATGAGTTTGATTTGGAGATTAACCTTTGTCAAAAGTCATTCGTTGGAGAATGAGTCGATTTAAGTTTTAGTAAAAATGTTAATTGTATGGTGCCTACTTTGCCTTAAATATTATAAAAACTTGAATAGGTAGTTAGAATACTAGCCAATGCCTTTGGCTTGTATGTAAAATGATTGTAGGTAGTTTTGCTACAGCTGAACAATTACTTTAGTATTTGAATAATGTAATTATAATTGAAATACTAGCCAATGCCTTTGGCTTGTATGTAAAATTGAAATAAGTTTGTCAAGGTAAAACTTAATTGAACGCAATGAGAGTGAACGAGGAAAGGAGCGAGGATAATTAATGATAAGGTAAATTTTAGTCTTGGAGCCTGATTTGCATGTCTGTAGCGATAGCTGAGGAATTTTCCTGTCCCAATCGCTACCCGTAGATGTTGGATTTGTTTGACTTATGCTTATGACTGAATAGTTTTTGATATAAATAAAATTTTATTTTCTGTTGTACCTTAATGTCCACAGAAGATGATGAGTAAATCGCCAATCGCTTTGGCGTGTTCTTGTAATAAATTGAAATTGTAGATTGTTGAATGACAGTAGAATAAATTTTCTCCAGATTTTGTAGTAGATTTGAAGTTTGGAGATGAATAGCCAGTTCCTTCTATGTTTTTTGAAATTTTGATCCACCAGCTGGCTGCTAATTTTTCTTGATCGCCAATCGCCTTGGCGTTTCTTAGTAGTGTAGCTGAGGGAAAATGAAAAATGTTAGAAAAATTGATTTTGAATTGAGATGAATGTAGGTACTAGTAGGGTAGGAAATAAAATTTCTTAGTCGTAGGTTTTTGAAACACGTTGGGCGACAGTTGTAGTGATGCTAGATTCCCGGCTCCTAGATCCCTACGGTTTATGTGCTATTTTGCCAATAAGATGTACGTAGAATGTGTACTGATGATTACGTGGCAATAGAATAATAATGTATTTAATTGTTTCCAATATAGCACAATCACTGGTATAATAATTAATAGATTACTGAAAGGAATGGAAATAAAAATGATAGGAAGGTAGAAGGTTAGGTCTGCTCGACTCCAGTCCAAGTTCACGTCTGGCGAGTCTTCTGCTCCGGCAGTTGATGGCAACTTGCTTCATCATGGTTTGGTTTGATAGTTGGCTCGTTGGTGGCTGGCTTCTGTTGCGCAGAGTATAGAATATGCTCTCCTACATGACTTCACCAGTGTTTGTTGGGAAATCGGTAGTTCTACCGAATAGTTTCTGGAAAATAAGAGTTTGCCCCAAGTTCAGAGGTGGAGGGGTTGAAAATCAGTTTCGCATCACTTTAGTATTCATCGAAGGACTAAATGTGTACAATCCTGTTGTAAGGGTAAAGTGTGAACTTTCCCTGTTGGACAAAAATCAAAAGGAAATATTTATTACAGAAGATAAGCGTTTTTATGAATACGGAAAAAATTTCAGTATAGGGTTCTCTAAACAGACAACCAATACCAAGTTGACTAATCGTAAAAATCACTGTTTGGATGACGATGTCTTACGTATTCGAATTAAGGTTTGGATCCAGAATGAAAAAACAAACGCAGCAACCGAAAATCCAAACACAGATCAGTTACATAAAGATTTAAATCAATTGCTCGTGGCATCTCAATGTTCAGACGTGGATATTCTGGTAGAAGGCTCAACTCTGAAGGCACATAAGGCTATCTTGTCTTGTCGCAGCCCAGTATTTGCTGCAATGTTCCAGAACCTTTTTTCTGAGTCACTAACCAATACTATCAAAATTGAGGACTTCAGTAGCAAGACTGTCAAAAAAATGCTCGAGTTCATCTACTCTGAAAATTTGCATTTCGTTGATGAAGATTTCATGGAATTACTGAAAATTGCAGAGAAATACGAGCTGGGAGAACTGAAAGCAGCTTCTATCAAGGCAGCAATTTCGAAAATGTCCACTGACAACGTCATCCAACTTTTGATTTTGGGAGATATGTACAATGCTCCCGAGTTGAAATACAGATCAATAGCTTTCATCAATAGCAACAATTCTCCTGGAACTGAGAATGGAGATTTTGAAAAACTGGCTAAAGAACATCCATTGCTCTTATTGGAATTGTATCAAAATGTTCGAAATAGAAATATTGGAAAGGGCACTAGATTTACAACAAATTTAAAAGATTAAAGTGTTTTTGGAAATGTTTCATGTAAATGTTCACTAAAACGACCAATTATTAATTTCCATCTCCTAAAATTATAATATTTGATACAATGGTCACGTGTGTTCTAAGAAAAGTGTAAATAATTTACGAACAGTGAAAAATACTCATTATCTATATTCTAATTAAATAAAATCTCAAAATAAAGGAATTGTACTGTTGAATTTAAAGGAATCTAATGCAACTTTCTGTGAAGAACTTCGAACGACTGTAAGTGTAATTGATTAAAACTCTTTCGAATAAGTTTCTATGTAAAGATGCAATCAAAAATATCCAATCAAAGTGATTTGTCTCCTAATGATCATAGTATTTTATGTACTATGATGAAAGGAATTCGAAAATAAATACTTCCATTTCCATTTCAAGTAAGGAAAAAATTACCTACAACATAATTAAATTAAATCTCAAAACAGTGTCGGGCTAATAATTTTTGAATTCAATATTGCTGAATAATAAACTAGTAAATTGATAAATATTTTAGCATTACGCGCTCACATATATTATTATCCATAAACCTAATTCAAAGCTAACTAATGCCAAGGTACTGTGAAACTATATGGGTATCAGGAGCTATACAAAATAAGGAGATCGTAATTTACAAAATTCATTCAGAACCATCTTTATGGGATTACAACGCTAAGTTTCCAATGCCATAGAGTTTGAAATACTAACAAATACAGAACCTCAACTGTTTACTAAGACGTTATAATACGTATAAGTGGTTCTGAGTGAATTTTGCAAAGAAATAATATACCTTGTATAACTCATGGTAACCGTAGTTTCTACGTACCTTGACTAATGCAATTCTTCATGTTATAAAAATTATCTAGAAATATAGCATTGTAGATAAATTCATTACTGAGACATTTTTAATTATTGCAAAGTATTTAGAACCTTTCTTCTAAATTATGTTCTTCTACACAAAATAAATTAGTATACTAACGCATTAAAGGTCATTGTATACTATTCCTACTCTTATCATTTTCATTGCCAGGGTTCGTTCACATTCACGTTCTTCTACCTAAAATATATTAATATATTAAACGCATTAAGGCCACATGAAAATTAACTAAAAATCATAGTTTTGCTACTTGCAGTCTTTTTCCTTTCCTCAAAATCCTTATTTTTCCAAGAATTATTTTCAGTGATTCCAAAACAAAACTTTACGTTTTAGAATACAACTTGGTAATAAACGCCATGGGATTTTTAGATATCTTGGGAATGCAAAAATTATGTTTTTCTGTTGTGAGAGTCAAGGGCGTATTTAGGGGGGGCACGGGGGCACGTGCCCCCCCCTAAATCCGAGAAAATAAAGAATTTTTTTTCAGAATAAGGCATGCAATCGTAAAAATATGTATATTATTTATGCCTAAATATATCTCAAAAAGCTAAATTTCTTGCCCTTCGGGCAAAAAAATCATGTTTCAAAAATATCAGTTAAATTTTTTTTCGTAATTTCGGCAATTATGTATTATGTTTGTCCACATAAAGCTTAAATTAGCAAAATTTCTCGCGCTACGCGCGAAAATGAGTCGCTTTTGGCAATATTATTTGGTGTGCCCCCCTTGATAAAATTCCTGGATACACCCTTGGTGAGAGTATCATACATACATATATAAAATCTTGATTTGTGTTTCATCAATACAAGGGCGTATCCAGGAAATTGATCAAGTGGGCCACACCAAATAATATTGCCAAAATTGACTCTCATTTTCGCGCGTAGCGCCCGAAATTTTGCTAATTTAAGCTATATGTGGACAAACATAATACATATTGCCGAAAATTCGAAAAAAATTTTAAATGATATATTCGAAATATGACATTTCTTGCCCGAAGGGCAAGAAATTTTGCTTTTTTCAGATATATTTAGGCATAAATAATATATATTTGCTCGGAGCGCAAAGAATTTTTACTATTGCATGCCTTATTCTGAAAGAAAATTCTTTATTTTCTCGGATTTAGAGAGGGCCGTGCCCCCCTCCTTCCCCCTAAATACGCCCTTGCATCAATACACCACTCACATTAATAATATAATAGTACAGCATAGTATGTTCTCACAGCAGATCTAGAATAGAGAGTCTGCGTCTGCGGTCAATAGTAAGAGATATCTGTCGTGCTGGTGGCGATATTTGAAGACTTGTTTTAGTGTTGAATTGAGTTTAAAAGATTTTTCAGGAAAAGTTCTCTTCTCTCACCTAAGAAAAAGTTCGAGATTTTATTTGGCAAAGCAAAGGTAAGTGGTAAAAGTAAATTTTGTAGTTGATTTTAAAAATAAATTGAAATATTATTAGTATGGCTTTGAGAGATATTTTAAAACATTCGTAACCACGTTGGAGGGTTATTATGAACAAGGCCATTTTGTCATGTCGCAGTCCAGTATTTGCTGCAATGTTCAAGAACGACTTGTCTAGTCCCTAACCAGCACGGTTAAAATTGATGACTTCAGTTCTAAGACAGTGAAAGGAATGCTCGAGTTTCTCTACTCCGAAAATATGGAAATTGTTCATGAAGATTTCGTGGAGTTACTAAAAATTGCAGAGAAATACCAACTGGATGAATTGAAAATGGCTTGTGTTAAGGAAGCGATTTTGAAAATGTCCACTGACAACGTCATCGAACTTTTAATTGTTGGGGACATGTACAACGCTCCGGAATTGAAATATAGGGCCATGGCTTTCATCAATACCGAAAGAGCTAATCCCATGTTTTCTCCTGAAAATGAGAATATGGCTCTTGAAACACTTGTGAAAGAACATCCTCTGCTGGTTTTAGAAATGTTTCGAAATGTTCGAAATAAATATGTTGAAGAGGTCACTAGATTTACAACAAATTTGAAAGATTAATTTTCAAGAAATGTTTTATGCAAATGTACACTAAAATGACCGATTATGTAATTTCTATCTCCTACAATTATATTTGATATTCAATGGATTCATGTAATCAAAGAAAAATGCAAATAAATACTAACTGTGAACATTTTAACATTTATATTCTATATTCTAAGTAAATTAATTCTCAAACTAAATTAATTGTACTATCGAATTCAGAGGAATCTAATGAGACTATCTTTGAGGAGACTACAGAATAAACTTGCATCACCAAAATCAGTGTTAGTTAACTTTTTAAGTTGTCGAAAATGAAAAAAACAATGACCGCATAGTTACGTTGGGTGGTACAGAAGAATTCTGCAGCGGAAATTTCCAGCAAACTTTGGCAGTTTCTTCGTAGTAATGTACAATCTATTTTATTTCTCCAAAATTGTATTTTTCAGATTTTTGTGTCTTTTCAATATATTAATCTCCAAACGACTAATTATATCTAGCTTTTTGCGTGTATAACATTAAAAACAGGATCTTTAATTATCAAGATTTCAAGAGCCTATTTCCTTAGCGTTTCCTTAAGCTTAAGAGTTTGACCTTAGCGTTTTGGAACAGTTAATAATACACTCCTAAAATCATTTTGAAGCAAGTAAATGCATGTTGAATATCTGCAATTCTGTTGCCTTGTTTGGAACACAATTTATTCCTTTTTTGGCCGATTTGTTTAAAAGTTGAGATTTGTTCATTTTTAAGTTTCTAAAACACGATTTTTACGAGCGTATTTTAATGTAACATTTGTGCTACAAAACTAATGTAACGAAGTCAACAGTCGGAAATCCCACCCCTCATTTTTGAAGAATTAGAGATAAAATAAAATATTATTATAATATTTCTATTGGTGACCACGGAATTTGTGTACGCTCCCTTGAATGACAACTGGATTTATAGGTTTAATGCTATTCACTAAAATAAAATATAGTGCTGCGCAAGGTGCCTAGACAACTCCTCCGTAGGTGATGCCATAATAAACTAATACTAATACTAAGACTAAGACTAATAAACATAAAAGGATTCGACAACTTATGGGGGATGAATATGTAACACTGTGGTCAATTGAGTTGTTCTACTAAATAAATCCCCTTTTCGTGGTCTAATCCCAAACTTGACATTTGGTCGAATTCTGTTTATTAGTATGGCATCACCTAGGTAGAGAAAATACGTTGTCTAGATACCTTGGTTCTGCGTATATCTGCAATAGTGAACCTATTGTAAGAGATAAAATAATATTCCTGTTGGACGCGATATTTAAACCTTTGTGTTGATAGTATTGAAAAATAAAGTTCAAAGTTTTTCATTTTTAAAAATCCCAGCATTTCCCCAAAGTGGACAGTGACAATAATTAGCAACGGATCTTTAACAAGGTTAGTTCAAATTAGTGCTTAGTAATTTTTATCAAAATTGTTTAACGAACGATGGAATTTTTTGGAAATGCAGTTTCACCTTCACCTTTTGAGAAAATAATAATAATATTACTTTTGACAATTAAAACGTCATAATAATCTATTTTTAAATACGTTAATGTGAATATTGTCGTTGTTCGCTATTTTGAATTTGAATCTGGGATGAATTTTTATGTAGCCAAATTGCACAAAGTGGATTTCCTTTCGGATTGGCATTGCCAGCATGGCAGATGGGGGAAGAAAACTGAAAAGGGACAGTGAGGAGTCAGACGGAGATTTGAACATTTTCGAGTGGAACATTTCCAATTTTTCACAAGGGTTTTCACGCATAGGCGACAATGAGAAAGTGGCATCGCCTGTGTTTGTGGCGAAATCCGTCGATCTTCCGAATAGCTTCTGGCGTATACAAGTGTGCCCCAAGAAGGTCAACAACGGTGTACAGTTTGAAAAACACTTGGGCCTTTATTTACTATTCGTCAAAGAACTAAATGCACACAACCCTGTTGTAGGAGTAAAGTCTCAATTTTCCTTGCTGGACACCAATTTAAAGGAACTCTTTACTCGAGGGGGTCAGAATGTGAATGAGTATGGAGCTGAACAGTTTTGTAGGGGGTTCACCGATATGGCAGACAATAATCAGTTGTTCAATCCCAACTATCACTATTTGGATGACAATGTCTTTCGTATTCGAATTAAAGTCTGGGTCCACAATGCAAAAACAACTGCAGCACCATCTAAAAGGCAAAATAAAGGTCAGCTACACAAAAATTTAAATCAGCTGCTCGTGTCTTCCGAATTTTCTGATGTGGCCATCATTGTGGAAGACTTAGCTTTGAAGGCACACAAGGGTATCTTGTCCTGTCGCAGTCCAGTATTTGCTGCAATGTTCCAGAACGACTTATCTGAGTCCTTAACCAGTACGGTTAAAATTGAGGACTTCAGTAGTAAGACAGTGAAAGGAATGCTGGAGTTCATCTACTCTGAAAATATGGAAATTGTTCATGAAGATTTCGTGGAGTTACTTAAAATTGCAGAGAAATACGAACTGGACGAATTGAAAATGGCTTGTGTTGAGGAAGCGATTTTGAAAATGTCCACTGACAATGTCATCGAACTTTTAATTGTCGGGGATATGTACAACGCTGCGGAATTGAAATATAGGGCCATGGCTTTCCTCAACAGTAACAATTCTCCTGGAAATAAGAATGGAGGTTTTGAAAAACTTGCTAAAGAACATCCTATGCTGCTATTGGAATTGTATCAGAATGTTCGAAATAAATATATTGAAGAGGTCACTAGATTTACAACAAATTTAAAAGATTAAAATGTTTTGGGAAACGTTTCCTGCAAATGTTCACTAAAACGACCAATTAATTTCCACCTCCTAAAATTATATTATTTGATACAATGGTTGCGTTCAAAGTGTTCCCAGTGTTCCAAGAAAAGTGTAAATAATTAACGAACAGTGAACAACATTCATTATCTATATTCTAATTAAATTAAATCTCAAAATAATGGAATTGTACCGTTGAATTTAAAGGAATCTAAACCAACTTTCTGAAGAACTTTGACTGTAAGTTAATTGATTAAAACTCTTTCGAATAAGTTTCTATGTAAAGACGCAATCAAAAATATCCAATCAAGTGATGGTTTTGTAGTCACTTGTAGATTTACAGCTTTGAAAGATTACCGTTTTTTGCAAAATTTTCATGTAAATGTGCACTAATATTTCGTAATTTCCACTTCTTAAAATTGTAGTATTTTGTGTACAATGTTCACCTGAGTCGTGAGAGTCGTGGGTGTATTTAAAGAAAACTGCATGTATAAATACGAACAGTGCATTTTAGAATTTATTATTTATATACTAATTAAATGAATTCTCCAAATAAGAATATTGTAATGTTGAATTCGGAGGAATGTAATGAATATTTCTCTGAAGAGTAAGTGTAGGTGATTAAAAATGTTTCGAATTAGTCCCTATTAAAGATCAGTAAAATATTAATTGGCCTCCTAAAGTTATACAATTGTGATATGCATGAATTCGGAAAGTGTTAATAATTCTATTGTAAGCAATAAAATTTTTAACATTATAGATATTATACATTATTATCTGCAACATATTAAATTAAATTCCGAAAACTATCAGGCGTATCAGGTTAATGATTTTTGTAATTTTTGAATTCAATCGTGTTTATAATAAACCAAAATTGCTTTACCAGAATTGCATAATTGATAAATATTTTAGCATTATGCACTCACATATATTTTTAATTCTCCGAATTCAACGGTTATCCATTTAAAATGACTTAATATTACAATGCGTTTTCTAAATTGACAGAAATGCAATTCGTTTCTTCATTTCCTTAAAATCCTTTGTAGTGTTTGATATTGTAAGCTCTAAATATATAATTTACCTTTCGGAATAACTGTGTACTAACAAAGGACGTGATTTTAGGTATCATAACTCGATGATTATCCTTTTTACGACGACGACAAAATGTAGAACTTTTTGTTAGAAAAATATAAAATTATACGTGGATGAAATCTGGATCTGTGCTTAATTCAAGTGCCATTCACTATAATAAAATAGGATGGCCATATTATCTGCACCTGAAGTAGCCCATTATAAGAGGTACGTAATAAATATCCGTGGTGGGTGCGATATTTGAATACTTGTGTTGATTATTGATAAAGTTCAAAATATTTCATTTTTAACAGTTCCAGAGCTTCTTTAAAGGGGAAGTGACAATTAGCAGGAGCAGTCTTTAACAGGGTCAGTTGAAATCTGTATAATTTAACTTATTTAATATTTTTCTTAAAATTATTGATAAACGAACGATGTAATTTTTAAAAGAGGCAGTTTGTCTTTTGAAAATATTATTTTGGGATTCTGTCAATATATGCAATATTCATAAACAACAACCATAGTGCAATTTGGGGGTTCACTTTGAAAATGGTCCTTGTACTTATTAACTTATTATTCGATATTTGTCTTTTGCATTTTTATTAATGAATTTTCACGTAGGTATATTATTACAATTTGGATATTTCCTTTTGGATTAGCAGTATCTATAAGCATGGCATCTGAAGAAGGAAAACGGCAAGGGGGCACTGTGGAGTCAGAAGGAGATTTGAATACTTTTGAGTGGGACATCGCTAATTTTAAAGGCGCTTTCGAAAATGCAAATGACGGTAAGAGTTGGACATCTCCTGTCTTTGTTGGGAAATCTGTCGATCTGCCGAATAGTTTCTGGCGTATACAAATACGGTCCAAGGTCATAGATGGAGAGCTTGTAAAGCACTTGGGCCTTCATTTAGAATTCATCAAAGAACTAAATGCTCACAATCCTGTTGTAAAAGTAAAGTTTGAATTTTCCATGCTGGACAGAAATCAAAAGGAAGTCTCTACTCGAGGGAATAAGACTGTGCTTGAATATGGAACTGAGCATTTTTGTTGGGGGTACCCCAAAATGGCAACCATTACTAAGCTGACTGATATCAATAATCATTATTTGGATGACGATGTCCTACGAATCCGAGTCAAGGTCTGGATCCAGAATGAAGACAGAAATGCAGTAGCATCTAAGAAACCCTATATGGATCAGCTACACAAAAATTTCAGTGAGTTGCTTGCGTCATCTGAATTTTCAGACGTGGATGTGCTGGTAGAAAACTCAACTCTGAAGGCACACAAGGGTATCTTGTCCTGTCGCAGCCCTGTTTTTGCTGCAATGTTCAAGAACGACTTGTCAGAGTCTCTAACCAGTACTGTTAAAATTGAGGACTTCAATAGTAAGACTGTCAAAGGAATGCTCGAGTTCATCTATTCAGGAAGTGTAGAAAGTGTTGATGAAGATTTCATCGAATTACTCAAAATTGCAGACAAATACGAATTGGAAGAATTGAAATTAGCTTGCACTAAGGCAGCGATTTTGAAAATGTCCACTAAAAATGCCATCCAACTTTTAATTTTAGGGGATATGTACAGCGCTCCGGAATTGAAATTTAAGGCCATGGATTTCATCAACTGCAACCAAGCTAATCCCCTGTTTTCTTCTGGCAATAAAAATGGAGAGTTTGAAAAGTTTGCGGAAGAGCATCCGAAACTAATCTTAGAAATGTATAAAAATGTTCGAAATAGAAATATTGAAGAGGTCACTAAATTTAGAACAGATTTAAAACATTAAAGTGTTTTGGAAAATGTTTATGTAAATGTTCACTAAAACGATCAATTGATTAATTTCCACCTCCTAAAATTGTAATTTTACTCCTAAAATTGTAATTTTACTCCTAAAATTGTAATTTTACTCCTAAAATTGTAATTTTACTCCTAAAATTGTAATTTTACTCCTAAAATTGTAATTTTACTCCTAAAATTGTAATTTTACTCCTAAAATTGTAATTTTACTCCTAAAATTGTAATTTTACTCCTAAAATTGTATTTGATACAATGACCACATGTGTTGTATCAAATTTGATTGTAAAAAAGAAAAAAGGAAATTGTAAAAAATTAATGAATAGTTAACGAAATTAATTATCTATATTCTAATTAAATCTCAAAATAACGGAATTGTACTGTTGAATTTAAAGGAATCTAATGCAACTTTCTGTGAAGAACTGCGACTGTAAGTGTAATTGATTGAAAGTTTTTCGAATAAGCTTCTATGTAAAGATGCAGTCCAGAATATCCAAAAAATTGATTAGTCTCCCAATGATCTAGTATTTTATGTGCCTGTACTATGATGAAAGGAATTCGGAAATAAATTTTTTATTAACTGCTTAAAACAGTATCGGGATCGGGCTAATAATTTTTGAAATTCATATTGCTGAAAAATAAACTACTACTAAATTTATAAATATTTTAGCATTACGAGCTCACATACATCATTATCCATATACCGAATTCAAAGGTAATCGTTTCATAACTAATGCCAAGGTACTTTGAAGCTATGGTTATCAGGAGCTATGCAAGGTAAGGAATCGTTATTTACAAAATTCATTCAGAACCACATTTATGGGGATTATAACTCTATGTTTCCAATGCCATAGAGTTTGAAATACTAACAAGTAGAGAGCCTCAATTGTTTACTAAAACGCTACATAATACCCAAAAGTGGTTCTGAGTGAATTTTGCAAATAACACACCTTGTATAAGTCCTGGTAACCGTAGGTTCTACGTATCTTGACGAATGCAATTCTTCATCCTATAAGAACTATTTAGAAGTATAACGTTGTAGAAAAATTCATTACTGTGGCATTTTTAATTGCAAAGTATTTAGAACCTTTCTCGTAAATTATGTTCCTCTACACAAAATAAATTAGTATACTAAACGCATTAAAGGTCATTGTATGCTATTCCTATTCTTATCATTTTCATTGCTAGGGTACGTTCACATAAAGAAATTCACACTCCACGAATTTTGATTTTCGGGAATATGTACAACGCTCCCGAATTGAAATTGAAATTGAAATTGTGCTTTATTAAAGTGTCAACCAAAGTACATCTGATACAAAGTATACAAAATCAATAGGCACAATCGACGACTGGTCACTGCTCTCCCACCCAAGACACTCTATAACTACTTTGGAAGAAATACATACAAATATTAGAGTAACATTAACATAGGATATAATAGCACCTGTAGAAACATTAGTTTACCGCATATTAATTGCTATACAACATACATCAGAGGCATATAGGTATTATTAATTACCACTTGTTTTTAAACATTCACAGATGTAACAACAGTTAGTATAGTAGCATAGTGGTATATAGATACATTTTTTTAATCAAATTATAATAAAAATATTTGCCAATGTATATTAGTGATGAAACAAACATTTTTTAAACTTCAATTATGAGCGAGCCCATTAAACAGATAATCATATTAGAAATACAAATATTCCTTTTTTCTCTCCATTATTATGTTCTCCCTAACAATACCAACTAATTTATTGCAGGTTAAATCTTTATAAATCAGATTTCTTGGAAGTTTATTCCAAGCAAGGATTGAACTGTGTTGAGCAGACTTTCTTTTAAGTTCTGTTCTCACATTGCTAATTTGACATAAAGGGAGTTTTCGCGAGGTTTGTTCATCCTTGAGAATAAACCAATTGTTTGTACCTGCGAATATGCCAGTGAGATTTTTCCAAACTAGCTTTATAGAGTATATACATTTTCTTTCAATAATAGTAAAGATATTACATTTCTCCAAAACAATTGCGGGTTCAAATACATGTTTAGAATTTCTCTTAACTATTCTTTTACTAAATTTCTTGATTTTACATAACCTGGGATAGAAATAGCTAAGCAGAAATCTAGTTATACGATCGTCTATGCTTTTCAATTGCAGTTTTGTTTGTGTGGCCCATACAGTTATACCATAATCTGCTATTGACAATACAAAAGTGTGAATAAGTGAGCAAATAACTTTTGGAGGTAATAATCTTTTGATTTGATGAAGTCTACCAATTGCACACTTTGTTCGCTTATCCACATATTCCATATGAGCCTTAAATGTCATATTAGCATCAAAAATTACTCCCAAATATTTAAAATTATACACCCTTTGTATAGTACTGTTATTTATATGTACTGAATCAAGAATTTGAGTGCTGGCTTTCGTGTCATGCGATTTATGGAGTACCATATATTGTGTTTTTTGCAGACTAATAATAAGATGATTTTCTATGCACCAATTATGTATACGTTGTAAGTTTTCGTTGATCTTTTTGATAGCTAAATTGATATCTGGGTTACTATTCCAAATTACCAGATCATCAGCATACATGCAATAATTTACATTTAATATTTTGCCTATGTCATTTATGTAAAGAGAAAATAATAATGGCCCAAGTGCTGATCCAGCACCGCTGCCGGCTTGTAATGCATAGGACTTAGAAATATAATTCCCATTTCTGATTTTGAACGTTCGATTGTTCAGATGAGCTTGTAAAAGCTTTAGCATATATGGCTCGATGTTAAAGTTGAGAATTAGCTTAACTATCAACGAATTAAATTGAATATTGTCAAAAGCCATAGTTAGGTCGATAAATACTGCTACAACCCTTCCATTTCTGTTGTCTAATTCATTGTATATGTCTTGCGAGAACTTTAAGATTGCGTTCTCACAACCCCTATTTTTTCGGAAACCAAATTGGTTGTCGTCTAAATCTTTTTCTACCATAGTAGAAAGTCGATTAAAACATACCTTTTCAAAGACTTTACCTAGATAAGAAAGGTCAACTATCGGTCTGTAACTACTAACATTTGAGTGAGAACCTTTCTTTTTATAGGTTGGCATTAAAATGGAGTTCTTGAATTGCAATGGAATTTTTGCTGTAGTCATTATTGCAGTAAATAGAACAGCAAGTGGAATGGCTATAGTTTCCTTAATTTCTTTAAATAAACGTGTAGAAATAAATTTACCTACTTTACAACCTTTATCAGTATTATTAATAGCTACTACAATTTCATCCTTCGAAATTTCACACGGATTTTCACAAGCAGTTTCATCATTAATGTAGTTACACTCATAAGTATTAAGTAACTCTGCCACGTTTGAGTCAGATATAACATTATCAGCTCTTTTTATAATGAAATGATCTGCAAGTTTATCACAAATACTTTCATCTGACTGTAGTATCTCCCCTTCATCTATTAGTTTGCTAACTTTGGGAATATCTTTTACTCTGTAATTTGTGATTTCATCAATTACATTCCAAGTATTTACTGTGCCACTGTCACTGTCAAATTTCGTGGCGTAGTGCTTGCTCTTGGTTTTCCTAACCAAATTTGAGACATATGTTTTCAGTTTATTGTACCTTTTCCAGTCACTAGGATTTTTTGTTTTGGTAGCTAGACGCTTAATTTTGTCTCTATCTGAGATGGCCTTGCCAATTATGCTGTTGAACCAGGGAGCAGGTCTGGTTTTGCACATTTTCTTAGTTTCTAGAGCAAATTTATCTAGGAGTTCAACAGTATTGTTTATAAAGTTATGAACAGAATCAGAGGTATCATTGTTTTCTAAATAGGCAAAGTCTGCCTTTTGAAATTCACTATCAAATTTAACCCAATCAACATTTTTAAAGTTCCTACTTATTATTAATTTAGATGGCAATTTCTGTTTTGGATATTTTCTAGTAGTGAAAGTTAACTGGTGGTCAGAACCAGCAAAATCAAACTGATCTGCAGTGTTATACAACGAAGGGTTGCTTACGTATATATGATCGATTAGAGTTTTTGAAGTTGGTGTGACTCTAGTCGGTTTCATAATTTTTTGAGTGAGGTCAAATTCAGTGCAAATGTACTTTAATTTTACTGTGTCCACATTGCTTTTTAAAAGATCTAAATTAATGTCACCTAATGCTTGTACCTCCTTGGGAAGAGTACAATATTTTCAAAGCATAATAGATAATCACTTTTGTGAACAAGATTAGGGTGACAATAAATATAGCAAACAAGGATTGGAGGAATACCTTTTTTCTTTAGTATGTGAATAACACAATGCACCTCTAAGTTGTTAATTGTTTCCTTAGGTATGTCTACTTCTTGAAACATAAAGGAATCATGAATGTACAAAAGTATTCCTCCTCCACCTCTGTGATTTCTATCAAACCTTAATGTTTTGTAACCTTTTACATAAAACTTTGACGTTACATCATACTTAGAATTTAATTTGGATTCTGTTATCCCGCAAATGGCAACATTTTTTGAATTTATCGTTAGTAAATGTTGCAGCTCTTCGAATCTACTTTTACAATTGATGCCATTTGCATTAAAGTGTACAAAATTTATACCCTTAGGCAAAATATAAGAATTCTCTGTTAATGATAGATTTTTACAAAGTTCAGGGATATTAAGAATACCATCATCATCATAGCATACAAAATTTTCCAGTTCAACATTAGATATATCATTAAATGGTATATTAAATTCATACGCGCTTATATCATTGGTCGGTATTTCTTCTAGAATTGAATTTCGTTGTGTTTGTAGAGCTGAGACATCAATATCTGTGTATGCAGATTGTTGTTGTGTAGATCCTAGAGACACCGATTCTTCAGATTTTTCACATCGATTGCACATAAAATCACTTCTTTTAGTCCAGTATACTGCTGCTGAGACTGGTGGTTGACATAATTTTCTATGTACTCCTACTCCACACTGCTTGCATACGTAGAAGTGTTCTTTCAGTTTTATCTCCTTGCCGCATTCCAGACAGAGTCTT
The DNA here is from genome assembly GCA_020352615.2 of Yoshiicerus persimilis. Classification (NCBI taxonomy): domain Eukaryota; kingdom Metazoa; phylum Arthropoda; class Collembola; order Entomobryomorpha; family Tomoceridae; genus Yoshiicerus; species Yoshiicerus persimilis. Next base: position 6,879,495 of record CM036940.2, on the reverse strand, counting down.
ATCTGATGAAGGTCCATTTTCTTCAGGAGCTCAACCGTCTATGGTAATCTCCAGATCTCCATATCTACATAGAGACAATCCGTGTGCCAGTATCTTTTGACTTTCTCAATTGATATCTAAGGCTTTGATATTATCTATGTACTAATTAATTCAAATCTCAAAATAAAGGAATTGCACTGTACTGTTGAATTCAGGGAAACCCAATGATACTTTCTTGAATGAATGTACTGAATTCACAGATAATCCATTTAAATCCATTACTTAATTATATAATGCGTTTCATAATTAAAGCAATTCTTTAGATTATAATTATTTATGCATACCACATTGTATAGTTTGAAAGTCTTAATTGTGTAGTATTTCGAAGCTTTCTTCTAAATTATATTCTTCTACCTAAAATATACTAATATACGAAACGCATTAAGGCCACATGAAAATTCACTGAAAATCATAGCTTTGCTACTGGCAGTCTTTTTCGTTTCCTCAAAATCCTTATTTTTCCAAGAATTATTTTCAGTCATTCTAAAACAGCACTTTACGCTTTTGAATACAACTTGATAATAAATGGCAGGGGATTTTTAGATATCTTGGGAATACAAAAATTATGTTTTCCTGTTGTAAGAGTATCATACATACATATATAAAATCTTGATTTGTGTTTGATTAATACACCACTCACCATAATAATATAATAGTACACCATAGTGTGTTCTCGCAGCGATCTAGAATAAAGTCGGCGTCCGCGGTCAAAAATAATAGATATCTGTCGTGCTGGTGGCGATATTTGAAGACTTTTTTTTGTGTTGAATTGAGTTTAAAAGATTTTTCAGGAAAAGTTCTCTTCTCTCACCTAAGAAAAAGTTGTTCGAGATTTTATTTGGCAAAGCAAAGGTAAATGTTAAAGTAAATTTTATGTAGTTGTTTTTAAAAATAATATTAGTATGGCTTTGAGAGATACTTTAAAACATTCGTAACCACTTTAGAGGGTTTTTATGAGCAATGTCTTGGTTGACGACATTTTACTTTTCAATCTGTGATGGAATATTTTTCATGCAGGGAAATTACACCAGGGACACTTTCGTTGGTGACTTATAAAAATGACTGATGGATCAGAGAAAAGGAAAATGGACAATATGGAGCCAGAAGGAGATTTGAATATTTTTGAGTGGAACATTTCCAATTTTACACAAGACTTTTTACGCATAGGCGACAATGAGCAAGTGACATCGCCTGTGTTTGTGGCGAAATCCATCGATCTTCCGAATAGCTTCTGGCGTATACAAGTGTGCCCCAAGAGGGTCAACAAAGTAGGACAGTTTGAAAAACACTTGGGCCTTTATTTGCTATTCGTCAAAGAACTAAACGCACACAATCCTGTTGTAAGAGTAAAGTCTCAATTTTCCTTGCTGGACACCAATCAAAAGAAAGTCTGTACTCGAGGGGGTCAGAATGTGAATGAATATGGAGCACAAAATTTTAGTTGGGGGTTCAACGATATGGCATACAATATTCAGTTGTTCGACCTCAACTATCACTATTTGAATGACAATGTCCTTCGTATTCGAATCAAGGTCTGGATCCAGAATGCAAAAACAACTGTAGCACCATCTAAAAAGCAAAATAAAAGTCAGCTACACAAAAATTTAAATCAGTTGCTCGTGTCTTCTGAATTTTCAGATGTGGCCATCATTGTGGAAGATGTAACTTTGAAGGCACACAAATCCATCTTGGCATGTCGCAGTCCAGTATTTGCTGCAATGTTCCAGAACGACTTGTCTGAGTCCATAACCAGCACGGTTAAAATCGAAGATTTCAGCATTAAGACTGTTAAAGAAATGCTCGAGTTCATCTACTCCGAAAATATAGAAATTGTTCACGAAGATTTCGTGGAGTTACTAAAAATTGCAGAGAAATACCAACTAGACGAATTGAAAATGGCTTGTGTTGAGGAAGCGATTTTGAAAATGTCCATTGACAACGTCATCGAACTTTTAATTGTAGGCGATATGTACAACTCTCCGGAATTGAAATATAGGGCCATGGATTTCATCAATACCGAAAGAGCTAATCCCATATTTTCTCCTGAAAATGAGAATATGGCTCTTGAAACACTTGTGACAGAACATCCTCTGCTGGTTTTAGAAATATATCGAAATGTTCGAAATAAATATGTTGAAGAGGTCACTAGATTTACAACAAATTTGAAAGATTAAAGTGCGTTGGGAGATGTTTCATGTAAATGTTCACTAAAACGACCAATTAATTAAATTTCCATAGCCTAAAATTATAATATTTGATACAATGGTCACGTGTGTTCCAAGAAAAGTGTAAATAAATTTACGAACAGTGAATAACATTCATTATTTATGTTCTACTTAAATTAAATCTCAAAATAACGGAATTTTACTGTTGAATTTAAAGGAATTTAATGCAACTTTCTGTGAAGAACTGGACTGTAAGTGTAAGTGAGTAAAACTCTTTCGAATAAGTTTCTATGTAAAGATATAACGAAAAATGCAATAAACTGATTAGTCTCCTAATGATCATAGTATTTTATGTACTATGATGACAGGAATTCGGAAATAAATACTTTCATTTCCATTGCAAGTAATGAAAACTGCACTACCTTCTTAAATTAAATCTCAAAACAGTATCGGGCTAATAATAATTTTTGAATTTCATATTACTGAATAATAACCTAGTAAATTGATAAATATTTTAGCATTACGCTCTCACATATATTATTATCCATATACCGAATTCAAAGGTAATTCAATTAGAATGACTTAACTATTACTATGCATTTCATAATAAACTGATGCCAAGGTACTTTGAAACTATGGTTATCTGGAGCTACACAAGGTAAGGAGATCGTAATTTACAAAATTCATTCAGAACCATCTTTTTGGGGATTATAACGCTGTTTCCAATGCCATAGAGTTTGAAATACTAAGAAGTACAGAGCGTCTAAAACGTTATAATATCCATAAGTGGTTCTGAGCGAATTTTACAAATAACATGTAACATACCTTGTATAAGTCCTGGTAACCATGGTAACCAAATTCTGTGTAGTTTCCACTACCATACCTTGACTAATGTAATTCTTGATGTTATGAGAATCATTTAGAAACATAGGGTTGTAGAAAATTGCCGTTTTCATTGCCAGGGTTCGTTCAATAAAAAATTCCTGGTCCACGAATTTTGATTTCCGTGGGTCAATATGTGAACGGAAATTTTAATTATGTGAACGACCCTTGGAAATGATAATGATAAGAATAGTATACATGACCTTAAGGGCGCATGAAAAATCACTAACATTCATAGCTTTGCTACTTGCCAGGGATGCCGACCCAGGGTTTTTGGGTTATTGGGTTTTTGGGTTTTTGAGCAAAAACCCGACCCACATTTTTATCAAAAACCCATGGGTTTTTGGGGTTTTTGGGTTTTTGCTAGGCGGGAATGTAAAACACACCGTAATTTTCATAACAAATTACCGTTTATCGTGCAAAATATGAATGTATTTGACATTAATAGTTAAGAACTATCGTTCTTCATCATATTTTTCCTTTGTGACTCAAAAAAGAATAAATATTAAGTAATATACACAAAGTATTACACTGTTTTTGTAGACCAAAAACCCAATAACCCAAAAACCCAAAAACCCCAAAAACCCACAAAAACCCATGGGTCGAGGGTTTTTGCTCAAAAACCCATGGGTTTTTGCATCCTTGCTACTTGCCATCTTTCCCCACTCAAAATCCGTATTTTTCAAGAAATTATTTGCACCGACTCCAAAAGAGTAATTTATTTAATTTATTTATTTGGAAAGGGATCTAGACTTCGATTTTCGATCTTTTTTCGGATTTTTCAGTAAAAAGTACCTTAAAAACGACGGGAGCAAGGTTTGAATTGTCATGGATGCGCAAATAATTTACATTGAGGTATCCTATCCATGACGCAGCCGGAGACATATGTCTCACAGGGCTACGATGATTTTTTTAAATGGCTGATTTTTGAAACTGACAAAAAATATCAAAAATCGAGTCAAAGGTTTTGTGGGCATGATTTCAGAGTATTTATAGCAATATTTACCTGTGCAGAAATGTTATTTACCTGAGAGAACATTCATTTACAGTTTTCAATGCATTTAATAGTCAATATTGATAAAAAATAGGTATCTACAGACAGGCAACCCTTAAATTGTTTCACTATCAAACACAGTGTAGTTGAATTCGGATTTTGGTTGAGGAAAATCTGAAAAAGTCTATTTTTACTGAAGTCATAAGTATTCCTGTAACTTGCTGGCTATTGGAGTACTTGGAGACGATTTACAAAATCAGAATAAAGTTCCTCATCATTTTTCTGGTCACTATTACTCCAACACTCTGTTCTGGTAAGCAAAATTTGCATTCGAAGTTTTGAAAATAGACCAGTAATAAAATTCAGTTCTACTGTTATTTTGCTTTGTCTTAAAATTTTAGAACCCTCCAGATGCTTATCTTGCCGTGTCAATGATGTTAATGTTGCAGAAGGAAACCCCGCGATATTTCACTATAAGGCCACAGATTACTACCAATGTGTTTATGGAGACACTTTTTATCTTGGAAGAACTGACTGCAGTAATGACGATTCGGGTCCCGGTGCTTGCTATGCTACTTTAAGGCGAAATGAAACGACATCACTTTATGAAATTCGCCGAGGTTGTGTTTATCGAGAGAATGTCAAACCGAAAGGAAAACCAATATCTGAACAGTGCACTATGGCTGCCTGCTGCACAGAAGCAGAATTCCCTTAGCATTGCGTTGCCAAACCTGTATACAATCCCTGTCTACTGACATCTTTGTATTCTTTGAAACGAGAATACGTTTTTACTTTTTAAATATTCCAAATATTTATTTCATTATTCCCATTAACTTTTAGCAGTGCGATTTGAGTAAATAATTATGAAGTTGAGATTCTCTTTAAAGCTTGCCATTTCTGCACAGAACGATGAAAGCTTCTCTGCTGACAGAAATCAATGAGTTTCATGAAAACCAAAGAAGTTTTGATGAATAAATATAAGAATTATAAATTGACTTTCAATGACTTTGCTAACTGCAATCCAATGCAATTTGCAAAGCACATCGTAGATTAAACAGCATGTTTCACTGCACTATTTGTTAACACTGTACGTGAAGCGAGAGCGAAGCTAAACCAACTACGTACAGTTTTAACAAAACTGCAGTGGAAACGTGAGCGTTTAATCATGACTATTCTTGTGATTGGATTTCTTCATACCCTGTGTATACGCCGCGAAGGGGTGTTGTCACATGGTTTGAAGAAATCCAATCATAACGGATAATTCCATATTATGGTAAACTTTGCGTCGATGACACCGCTATACTAGTATAGTAAGCCAGAATAAGTATAGCTATACTGCTATAACCATCCTTATTTCCTCATTCTTATTCTAAGCTAAGGATCGATGAAGAATAAGTGTAGCTGCTTTTTATACGGACTCAATCTGTGGCAGAAAGTTCGAGAAAAAAAATATTGATAGCACGCGGTAGGTCGTATCCAAAGTTGCAAAGAACCACTCGGTAGCTGAAAATTGGGTTTTTTCGAAGAATTCCACGCTAAAGCTGCATTAACACTATTAGTTAGTTGTGTGTCTACACTTTGTGTTAGTATTAAAGTGACTTATAAACTAATTGGTAATATTTTTCTACGTTCAGTCTTCAAAGACTATGGCATCACAGGATAAGATTGAATTTGACTGGAAAGAGTCAAAACCATTCTCCATCATAATGAAGCAGCTTGGGACAAACAGAGAAACGATGTAAGAATTTGAAGAAATTCAATTTATTGTCGGCAACGTAAACCAACCCAAAATAACATTAGGGGCCCACAAATTTGTCCTAGGTTCGCGTTCCAAAGTTCTGGCAAAGATCCTTTATCCATATAGATTCACTGATGCGGAAGTGATTCTGCCCAATTTCCTCCAGCAGATAGCCGTCGTTGAAAACCAGAAACTAAGCATTGTGTTGTCAGACGTTTCCACTGATATTTTTAAAACATTCATTGATTTCTTATATACTGATGAGATCCCAAATTTAGACATGGACCTGGCCTTTAATCTATTATCGCTTGCTGAAATGTTTGAAGTGGCAGCTCTAACGAAAATCATCAACAGCATGGTGAAGTCCCACTTAGATCGTCATGTCATTTGCCCTGTAAAGGCATTTCAAGAGTTCAGCCGACTTGGCAATTTGGAAGTTTCTCAGTACGCCTTAGATATAATGTGTCAAGATTCTGCAGGTACAATATACAGCGAAGAGTTTTTAAAGATGACTGAAGAAAATGTGCGCATACTCTTGGCGAGAAATGATCTAAATATGACTGAAGTTGAACTATTTTTACGTACATTTGAGTGGGGAAAAAGAGAATGCGAACGACTAAAGTTTGAAGTTTGTCCAGCAAACTTGCAAATGATATTGCAAAATGTCATAACTTTAATAAGATTCCCAATAATGACTGCCAAAGAATTTTTGTTCCAAGTAAAGCCTCTAGAAATACTTACTTTGGGTCAACTTGACGAACTATGGACTCATTTTGTATGCAAATCCGAAGACGTCAATGAGGACTTATTTCGCCAAATCCATGCTCGCGAATTACAATTCAATTACCAGGGGAGAGAAGTCTCTACTACGATGGAACATAATGAAAGGTAATTTTCTATAGATCATTTACTTTTTTAAGCATTAACTATTACAATGACATAGCTAACAATACTATAACAATTACGCAATTTAATGCTATAAAGTCAAAAATTTTATTGCTGAAAAAAATAGAAAGTGAAATGAGAAATAATAATTTCATTTTCAATTTCCAGCTCACATGAAGCTGAAAGTCGGGATGACCTGGCTTCAGCTAACGAAACAGTCAACCAGCCGATGATTCTCTGTCCACCTGTACCTAACGAAAGTAACTCCAAGAACACTACAGAAAAGTAAGACATTTTTTGTTAATTTGCCTTTCATTTGTATATTTTATTCTCAATTTAATAATCGATTATGTTGTAACAGGGTGTCGAGAAAACCGAAGGAATGCTGCCCATACAGTTGCAGTTATGTATGTAATTTTTATGTAATTTTTTGCTGAAATGTTTGAAGTGGCAGCTCTAACGAAAATCATCAACAGCATGTTGAAGTCCCACTTAGATCGTCATGTCATTTGCCCTGTAAAGGCAGTTCAAGAGTTCAGCCGACTTGGCAATTTGGAAGTTTCTCAGTACGCCTTAGATATAATGTGTCAAGATTCTGCAGGTACAATATACAGCGAAGAGTTTTTAAAGATGACTGAAGAAAATGTGCGCATACTCTTGGCGAGAAATGATCTAAATATGACTGAAGTTGAACTATTTTTACGGACATTTGAGTGGGGAAAAAGAGAATGCGAACGACTAAAGTTTGAAGTTTGTCCAGCAAACTTGCAAATGATATTGCAAAATGTCATAACTTTAATAAGATTCCCAATAATGACTGCCAAAGAATTTTTGTTCCAAGTAAAGCCTCTAGAAATACTTACTTTGGGTCAACTTGACGAACTATGGACTCATTTTGTATGCAAATCCGAAGACGTCAATGAGGACTTATTTCGCCAAATCCATGCTCGCGAATTACAATTCAATTACCAGGGGAGAGAAGTCTCTACTACGATGGAACATAATGAAAGGTAATTTTCTATAGATCATTTACTTTTTTAAGCATTAACTATTACAATGACATAGCTAACAATACTATAACAATTACGCAATTTAATGCTACAAAGTCAAAAATTTTATTGCTGAAAAAAATAGAAAGTGAAATGAGAAATAATAATTTCATTTTCAATTTTCAGCTCACATGAAGCTGAAAGTCGGGATGACCTGGCTTCAGCTAACGAAACAGTCAACCAGCCGATGATTCTCTGTCCACCTGTACCTAACGAAAGTAACTCCAAGAACACTACAGAAAAGTAAGACATTTTTTGTTAATTTGCCTTTCATTTGTATATTTTATTCTCAATTTAATAATCGATTATGTTGTAACAGGGTGTCGAGAAAACCGAAGGAATGCTGCCCATACAGTTGCAGTTATGTATGTAATTTTTATGTAATTTTTTGCTGAAATGTTTGAAGTGGCAGCTCTAACGAAAATCATCAACAGCATGTTGAAGTCCCACTTAGATCGTCATGTCATTTGCCCTGTAAAGGCAGTTCAAGAGTTCAGCCGACTTGGCAATTTGGAAGTTTCTCAGTACGCCTTAGATATAATGTGTCAAGATTCTGCAGGTACAATATACAGCGAAGAGTTTTTAAAGATGACTGAAGAAAATGTGCGCATACTCTTGGCGAGAAATGATCTAAATATGACTGAAGTTGAACTATTTTTACGTACATTTGAGTGGGGAAAAAGAGAATGCGAACGACTAAAGTTTGAAGTTTGTCCAGCAAACTTGCAAATGATATTGCAAAATGTCATAACTTTAATAAGATTCCCAATAATGACTGCCAAAGAATTTTTGTTCCAAGTAAAGCCTCTAGAAATACTTACTTTGGGTCAACTTGACGAACTATGGACTCATTTTGTATGCAAATCCGAAGACGTCAATGAGGACTTATTTCGCCAAATCCATGCTCGCGAATTACAATTCAATTACCAGGGGAGAGAAGTCTCTACTACGATGGAACATAATGAAAGGTAATTTTCTATAGATCATTTACTTTTTTAAGCATTAACTATTACAATGACATAGCTAACAATACTATAACAATTACGCAATTTAATGCTACAAAGTCAAAAATTTTATTGCTGAAAAAAATAGAAAGTGAAATGAGAAATAATAATTTCATTTTCAATTTTCAGCTCACATGAAGCTGAAAGTCGGGATGACCTGGCTTCAGCTAACGAAACAGTCAACCAGCCGATGATTCTCTGTCCACCTGTACCTAACGAAAGTAACTCCAAGAACACTACAGAAAAGTAAGACATTTTTTGTTAATTTGCCTTTCATTTGTATATTTTATTCTCAATTTAATAATCGATTATGTTGTAACAGGGTGTCGAGAAAACCGAAGGAATGCTGCCCATACAGTTGCAGTTATGTATGTAATTTTTATGTAATTTTTTGCTGAAATGTTTGAAGTGGCAGCTCTAACGAAAATCATCAACAGCATGTTGAAGTCCCACTTAGATCGTCATGTCATTTGCCCTGTAAAGGCAGTTCAAGAGTTCAGCCGACTTGGCAATTTGGAAGTTTCTCAGTACGCCTTAGATATAATGTGTCAAGATTCTGCAGGTACAATATACAGCGAAGAGTTTTTAAAGATGACTGAAGAAAATGTGCGCATACTCTTGGCGAGAAATGATCTAAATATGACTGAAGTTGAACTATTTTTACGGACATTTGAGTGGGGAAAAAGAGAATGCGAACGACTAAAGTTTGAAGTTTGTCCAGCAAACTTGCAAATGATATTGCAAAATGTCATAACTTTAATAAGATTCCCAATAATGACTGCCAAAGAATTTTTGTTCCAAGTAAAGCCTCTAGAAATACTTACTTTGGGTCAACTTGACGAACTATGGACTCATTTTGTATGCAAATCCGAAGACGTCAATGAGGACTTATTTCGCCAAATCCATGCTCGCGAATTACAATTCAATTACCAGGGGAGAGAAGTCTCTACTACGATGGAACATAATGAAAGGTAATTTTCTATAGATCATTTACTTTTTTAAGCATTAACTATTACAATGACATAGCTAACAATACTATAACAATTACGCAATTTAATGCTACAAAGTCAAAAATTTTATTGCTGAAAAAAATAGAAAGTGAAATGAGAAATAATAATTTCATTTTCAATTTTCAGCTCACATGAAGCTGAAAGTCGGGATGACCTGGCTTCAGCTAACGAAACAGTCAACCAGCCGATGATTCTCTGTCCACCTGTACCTAACGAAAGTAACTCCAAGAACACTACAGAAAAGTAAGACATTTTTTGTTAATTTGCCTTTCATTTGTATATTTTATTCTCAATTTAATAATCGATTATGTTGTAACAGGGTGTCGAGAAAACCGAAGGAATGCTGCCCATACAGTTGCAGTTATGTATGTAATTTTTATGTAATTTTTTGCTGAAATGTTTGAAGTGGCAGCTCTAACGAAAATCATCAACAGCATGTTGAAGTCCCACTTAGATCGTCATGTCATTTGCCCTGTAAAGGCAGTTCAAGAGTTCAGCCGACTTGGCAATTTGGAAGTTTCTCAGTACGCCTTAGATATAATGTGTCAAGATTCTGCAGGTACAATATACAGCGAAGAGTTTTTAAAGATGACTGAAGAAAATGTGCGCATACTCTTGGCGAGAAATGATCTAAATATGACTGAAGTTGAACTATTTTTACGTACATTTGAGTGGGGAAAAAGAGAATGCGAACGACTAAAGTTTGAAGTTTGTCCAGCAAACTTGCAAATGATATTGCAAAATGTCATAACTTTAATAAGATTCCCAATAATGACTGCCAAAGAATTTTTGTTCCAAGTAAAGCCTCTAGAAATACTTACTTTGGGTCAACTTGACGAACTATGGACTCATTTTGTATGCAAATCCGAAGACGTCAATGAGGACTTATTTCGCCAAATCCATGCTCGCGAATTACAATTCAATTACCAGGGGAGAGAAGTCTCTACTACGATGGAACATAATGAAAGGTAATTTTCTATAGATCATTTACTTTTTTAAGCATTAACTATTACAATGACATAGCTAACAATACTATAACAATTACGCAATTTAATGCTACAAAGTCAAAAATTTTATTGCTGAAAAAAATAGAAAGTGAAATGAGAAATAATAATTTCATTTTCAATTTTCAGCTCACATGAAGCTGAAAGTCGGGATGACCTGGCTTCAGCTAACGAAACAGTCAACCAGCCGATGATTCTCTGTCCACCTGTACCTAACGAAAGTAACTCCAAGAACACTACAGAAAAGTAAGACATTTTTTGTTAATTTGCCTTTCATTTGTATATTTTATTCTCAATTTAATAATCGATTATGTTGTAACAGGGTGTCGAGAAAACCGAAGGAATGCTGCCCATACAGTTGCAGTTATGTATGTAATTTTTATGTAATTTTTTGCTGAAATGTTTGAAGTGGCAGCTCTAACGAAAATCATCAACAGCATGTTGAAGTCCCACTTAGATCGTCATGTCATTTGCCCTGTAAAGGCAGTTCAAGAGTTCAGCCGACTTGGCAATTTGGAAGTTTCTCAGTACGCCTTAGATATAATGTGTCAAGATTCTGCAGGTACAATATACAGCGAAGAGTTTTTAAAGATGACTGAAGAAAATGTGCGCATACTCTTGGCGAGAAATGATCTAAATATGACTGAAGTTGAACTATTTTTACGGACATTTGAGTGGGGAAAAAGAGAATGCGAACGACTAAAGTTTGAAGTTTGTCCAGCAAACTTGCAAATGATATTGCAAAATGTCATAACTTTAATAAGATTCCCAATAATGACTGCCAAAGAATTTTTGTTCCAAGTAAAGCCTCTAGAAATACTTACTTTGGGTCAACTTGACGAACTATGGACTCATTTTGTATGCAAATCCGAAGACGTCAATGAGGACTTATTTCGCCAAATCCATGCTCGCGAATTACAATTCAATTACCAGGGGAGAGAAGTCTCTACTACGATGGAACATAATGAAAGGTAATTTTCTATAGATCATTTACTTTTTTAAGTATTAACTATTACAATGACATAGCTAACAATACTATAACAATTACGCAATTTAATGCTATAAAGTCAAAAATTTTATTGCTGAAAAAAATAGAAAGTGAAATGAGAAATAATAATTTCATTTTCAATTTCCAGCTCACATGAAGCTGAAAGTCGGGATGACCTGGCTTCAGCTAACGAAACAGTCAACCAGCCGATATTCTCTGTCCACCTGTACCTAACGAAAGTAACTCCAAGAACACTACAGAAAAGTAAGACATTTTTTGTTAATTTGCCTTTCATTTGTATATTTTATTCTCAATTTAATAATC